>OX419606.1:3714430-4160145 GCA_948473455.1 Teleiodes luculella
ATCTAATAGACTACAGGCCCGTGTTAAAAAAATTATGGGTCATTTGAACCACCAGATGACCTATATAGAACGATATAAGAGCATAAAATAATAAGATTCAGCATTATGCCGTCACTTGTAAGCTGTCCAACTGAGTGCAGGTGAGAATTCAAAAGTAGGTAGGTAGAGTGAGTACATTTTGGTCATATATTTTTGTACGGCATTCTTACCATCGATAGATCCATGAAAAATAATAAGAAAACGCGTAGTGCCGTAAAAAAATGGTGCGCCAAAAAGTCGGATTTTTTTTTTATTTTCCGACAATTACCAGGGTGAATTTGGTCATTTAATTTTGTACGGCATCAGTTTCATACTATTTCAATACTGCTTCTAATCCATTATTTCGCAACGCCGTACAAAAATCATGCGACAAGGGGAAAAAGCCGAGGGTTGCAACCCCCTTTCTTTCACCTGCACTCAGTTGGACAGCTTACAAGTGACGGCATAATGCTGAATCTTATTATTTTATGCTCTTATATCGTTCTACATAGATCATCTGGTGGTTCAAATGACCCATATTTTTTTTAACACGGGCCTGTAGTCTATAAGTGATCTACCATTTATGTTCATTAAGCTAACTCGTGTGAGTGAGAATAATATTTTATTTTTTGTTTTGTTTGTTCAGAGCTGGTTTAAAGTAGAGCTGGTTTTAAGAAAAATCAAAAGAAAGAAATGTTATTATATGTAGGAGGTCCTGTGCTATCTCTCTCGCTCACTAAATGTACGGTTTTACCATGGTCTAAGAAAACAAGGTCTAACCATTAGACCACGTGACTGACACGAGCCTACGTCATTTCTACGTCGTTTTGCCTATTCATCCTTGTCGAATACGTGTAATAGACAAGGATTAAAAGCGCAAAATGACGTAGGCTTGTGTCAGTCACGTGGTCTAACGGTTAGACCTTGTTTTCTTGGACCATAGAGATGTCCTTATAGGTATAATCCTCCCCTATCAAACCTTAACGAAATTCCATTCTGACAATGCTAAAGCTTACTACTAGTTTGGTACTAGTTGGTATCGTTGTAAAAAAATTGCTATCATTATAATTCCGGAGATATTGCTATAGTTTAGGGAGGATTGTAGCTTGATGTTCAAGCTATAATCCTCCCCTCTCGTTTAGCCAAACGGTGGGGTCTTTCGACTTACTTTAAATCCAAAAAGTTAGTATCAGATTGCTATTCATTGCTCAGTTAAGAAAGAACACTGGTCGCGTTGTAATTCCGAAGATATAGCTGCAGGTTGGGGAGGATTATGGCTTGAGCATTTTAATTTTGCTCTTTTCTGCACAACGCTTTGTTCTTTCGTTGTAAAATTGGTATCAACCTTTAGTATTCATTGGTACTGTAAAACTACATTCGATTTATTACGCTAAACATCGTAAAAGTACTTTAAAAATGCATGTAAACTTCCACATACAAAATTTGTTTTGAGTCCCTATAATGCACGGTCCGAAAATACACATTGCACAGCCAGCATGATGATGATCACAAACAAACGATCGTCGTTAATGCACCACTCTTTGAGATCTGAAATATTTTTAGTTTATGTTATAATATGAAATATGATAATAATATTATACTTAATGTTTACAAAAATACCAAACTCACTATTTTACTCATTGTTGATTGATTTGATTTCTGATTTTCAACTAAGACGTTTATTTATTTTATACCTACTAACATCTGTTCTCTTATTTTTATAGTTACAAACATAATTCGATAACTAGGTATTAACGAAAACAGTAGATTGTATTACTGCGTCATTGCAAAACTAACTAAAATCGGGAAGTTAACGGTATAGTAAGTATAATTTCAAAATTATAATAAAATAACTTACCTACATGCTATGATGACCTTCATATAACATAGAAAACTTTAACTGACAGAAAACTTTCAAATTTTTAACGGTTTAATTTAATTAACACAACGCAATGCCGCGTCGGCCGCCATGACATGATGCCATGCGCTACCAGTGTTGCAAAGGTGTAAATTAAAAATCGGGTAAATTTCCAGGGAAAAATGGGGAGTTTTTTTTTTTATTAAAACAGTACGCATTTTTTCTAATAATTCATGTAACTTTATTACAAATAATTATAATAGGTACAGTGGTTATACAGTTCACAGATCTTTTTGCTTGTATCGAGAAGGAAAAGATTTCGGTCGAGAACAATTCCCAAATATTTATATGTGTCGAATCGATTGAAATATTATGTCTTTTGTCCTAAAAGTAGCAACACTGTAGTATCGTTTCTTTCGAACTACTTGTGAAAATGAGATGACACTTTAGTATTGCTATTTTATAATTTATAATAATAATAATTTCTTCTCATTTTTGTCAGACTGCATAATATAAAGCCTGACCAAAGAAATAAGAAACCTGCTCTGGGGGCGCCACGTGTATAATTTTACGAAAATGGCAATAATTTCCCTTATAAAATTAGTTCCATTGAAATTCCACAATATGGCGAGGTTTCTTATTTCTTTGGTCGGGCTTTACTGTAGAATATCGGACCATGTATCAAACCGTCCAATAATGCACGGCAAACTCTACGACTTCATGATGGGAAGTTTCAAGTAGCAAATAATGAAAAAAAAACGGCTCAACAGATGGCACTAGTAAATAGTGAGGTAATAAATACCAAAGTATTGGATTATAAAAATTATTCAAATTAATCAACAAATTATCCTAAAATTAATCTCAGAACAGAACCACGTACAAACCGACCAAAAAAAGTCTACAATAAATCTCACTGTTCTAATTATATTACTAGCGTCATCTATGGAAGTCTTAAAGAACGATTTTTTAATTTCAAGCAATCAGAAATTCTCCACGGCCGTGCTTTGCTGGTTATGCAATGTGTATTATCGGACCGTGCATTATAGGGACTCAAAACAAATTTGTATGTAGAAGTTTACATGCATTTTTAAAGTACTTTTACGATGTTTAGCGTAATAAATCGAATGTAGTTTTACAGTACCAATGAATACTAAAGGTTGATACCAATTTTGCAACGAAAGAACAAAGCGTTGTGCAGAAAAGAGCAAAATTAAAATGCTCAAGCCATAATCCTCCCCAACCTGCAGCTATATCTTCGGAATTACAACGCGACCAGTGTTCTTTCTTAACTGAGCAATGAATAGCAATCTGATACTAACTTTTTGGATTTAAAGTAAGTCGAAAGACCCCACCGTTTGGCTAAACGAGAGGGGAGGATTATAGCTTGAACATCAAGCTATAATCCTCCCTAAACTATAGCAATATCTCCGGAATTATAATGATAGCAATTTTTTTACAACGATACCAACTAGTACCAAACTAGTAGTAAGCTTTAGCATTGTCAGAATGGAATTTCGTTAAGGTTTGATAGGGGAGGATTATACCTATAAGGACATCTATCTAGTTAAGTTTTGTTACTTCGTATTGTAAGTGTAAGGAAGTCATGTACTCTCTTTTCAAATCTTAGCATTTTTTGCAGTTATGTATTATTAAAATAACCTACCTGGTGTTATATGAGATCCCACTTCCTTTTACGGTGGATGAACTGCACTACGAGGCATATTATTTTGCACAGAATGGTTTAGATTGGAACTTATTTATTTCCATACATAATCATCCTCTTCCTTTTAATTAATACTCTAAAATCATCGGTACATATCAATTTCAGAGAAAAAAAAACTAAAAACGATGTCTTCCTTTTTACCGGTCGTTGACTCTCCGGGACAGGTAGCAACTTGTGCTGATATCAAGAACGTTTTAACTTGGAGAAAATATAATCTGTAGGTAATCCAAAATTACTGCGATGACAACACGTAAAATTTCCACAGAACACCTAACTGTGCGTGTTTTTCAACTTTCTCTTCCACGGAGAACTTCATTTTTACATTTGAACACATATTTTAGGATATTTTTTTATATTTTTCTTTTGCGAGGGGTTACCAGATATATTAAATACAGCAATGCCATTCTGTTAGTGAAAAATTGTTTCAATCGATTGAGCCGCGAGCGATTGGAAAACAAAAACGGGTAACTCACAAAATAAATTCTTACAGGATTTTGTTGATTTCCTGCCGATTTATAGTATTATTTTATTATATAGATAAGCACTTACCCTGGCTCTCATTGAAGCAGCCGAGTACGACGACGATGACGACTAGGCCACTCTTGAGTCGGTAGCCCAGCCGATTGGGCATCTCGCTCCCACACCACATGACTTATCGCCGTCTCATCCATTCGTTGTACGGCTGCGTGGTGTGGCGAGACCTTTGGTAAGGCATCATCTGAAACAAAGAAATTCACTTGTCAGTTCTTAGAGAACTCTCTTTTAAATATGCAGCTGTTACTACGATGTTTCTTAGCTTTTTCCTTTTTATGTTTTTGGAATTCTGACCTCTTAGGATGACCTC
Source organism: Teleiodes luculella (assembly GCA_948473455.1). NCBI lineage: Eukaryota > Metazoa > Arthropoda > Insecta > Lepidoptera > Gelechiidae > Teleiodes > Teleiodes luculella. The sequence goes on from OX419606.1 coordinate 3,718,874, forward strand.
TTACAGCGCGTCCCCATCTCTACGGCGGCGCGGCCGAGCGGTCTCGGGCCTTTTGCGGACCAATGCCCCATGTGGCCCCATTCCCTAAACGTGTTAGTAGAGTAGCGCAATACGCGAGAGAGAGAGATGCAGCAACTACTTCTTTTCGCCTAGCGCCGTGCGATCTGAATTGCACTTTATTATAACGGAGCTAGGGTTGCAATTTATATGAATTATGTCGCCTAGTGCAGCTTCTGTAGGGACTACTATTTTGGTATTCTGTCGTCGCCGCCGTACCCTGAGACGTTGCCGCGGACGGTGTACGTCAGCGGGCGCCAATTCTAGTAACGAACGTACTTGTGCGTGGATATGGATCGCGAAAGGAGTATTCTCGTATTATTTATTACTAGAATTGGCGCGCGCTGAGGCACGCTGTGCCGTTACACGGTGCCGCCGCCGTAGAGATGGGGACGCAGCCTTAGCTATTTACTTTTTTTGTTTTTAAAACTCTGGTAGACCTCAAAACTAAAACGGAACTCTTTTAAGATCACACGTGTGTCTGTCCGTCCATCTGTCAGAATTTTTTTATATTTTGAGCCATTTTTGCTGTAGTCTACTTAATACTCGTAATGTTTCATGACATTCATAATACGTTGAATCATAAACATAAGTTAAAGCTCTAAAACAGTCACTCTTCACTATCACACAAAGTATAAAAAAGTCGCTTTCTCTGTCCCTATGTCTCTATATCCCTATGTGTGCTTAAATCTTTAAAACTACGCAACGGATTTTGATGCGGTTTTTTTAAATAGATAGAGTGATTCAAGAGGAAGATTTATATGTATAATAATACGTGCGTAATATACTTAAGGATAACCCACAATAACCATTTTCTCGCGCGGAGCCGGGGCGGGTCGCTAGTAGATTATAAACAGAAAAAAATCTAGGAGGGAGTCAGTTTATAAGCTCAAATTTGAGGTCTAATACTGTGTAATATTTGAGTACTAAATTACACAGCAGGCATCAATAAATACGTACAATTCATAGGTAGGTACTAATGTATTAGTAATCACATGACCCAGACGCACAACCTTAGCCTTATTACCAAGTAAGTAACAGTTACAAGTATTATAGTAACTTAATATTCAATTATTCACAAAGACAAGAGTAAGTATGAGGTAAAGCCCGACCAAAGAAATATGACCCCTCGCCATATTGCGGAATTTTAATGGAACTAATTTTATAAGGGAAATTGTTGCCATAGTCGTAAAAATATACACGTGGCGCCCCCAGAGCAGGTTTCTTATTTCTTTGGTCAGGCTTTACTTGTGTTTGCCTTGTGTCTGGATGTTAATACACCGTGAAATTTTACTGGTTGTCTATCCGCAATATAGTTGTAGTACCTACTCGTGAAACTGAACAACTTTCCGGAACGTAGATTGAAATCTCAAATATTATATTTTCAAACTATTCATTATAAACTTTAGTCACGTGACTACGAGCATTCTTTGCTACGAGTAAGCTGTTTATTTCTATTAATAGAATATCACCAAAATTTACAGACTTTTGATGGTCTGTGGAATGGTTTAGTTTCGCTATGGTATGGTTTCGCTATGGCACCTTCTCAAAATACCTATTAACTTAAAAGGTCTCACTTTGGCACGCTTCAGTTTATAGGACTGTTGAAAAGAAAAGTTTTACGGTGTAACAGTAAATTTAGAAAACCAATAGGTACTGTTCAATATGTATTTTATCCTAATTAATAATAATATTTAATATTTTTTTGTATTTTTGTTAATATTATTAATATTTGTAATTAATATTTTATAACTTTTTTCAATTGTTGATTATTTGATTGCTGATTTTTACTAATAGGACCAAATCTTATAAATACAAGTAATACTTATAAGTTCGTTCGCAAATTTTATCCAATAGAGCTTTTTCTGTTTACTAAAAAAAATATTTTGAGCCAATTATCGCGTTTGCTTGCTTCCTTAAAAAACGGGATGAAAAATAGGGTAACCCTAGCTTTACGTCTAATTTGTTTTTATTTGCGCGTCCGACCATGGACAAGGCACAAAAGGAAATTTTCCTTCGCAAGACATTAAAACTTGCACGTCAGAAACTCTCCGGTGATTCCGAGGCAAAGAAAGCAGGATTTAGTGATTACACTTTGATGTTGAAGACAATTTTGTCACCAGTTATACTTATTCGTTGAAACTCAATTAGCAGCTGTTTTTTCTTGTTATTGTCGGCCTTGAGTAACAGTACGTTATACTGAATCTTATAGGATCATTAAAATATCATGTAATTATTAACACCCTTATAACATCAAAACGCATACGGTAAGCAAGCAGCAATTTAGACCGCTTTATAATTTTACTACCTTTCCGCCCCGCGGGAATAAGGGATTTTCCCGCTGTAAAAGGTAGCCTATGTGTTATTCTGATATTTATGCTATATTTTTGTAGATTTACCATTAAAATTCATTCAGTAGTTTTTGCAAGTGTGAGAGTAAAAGAGAAACAAACATCCATCTATCAATTCTCAAACTTTTCGGGTGTCGCGTATTAGTATGATTTTTTGTGAAGTACATATTTCCTTTCTCATGATACCGTATAATAACAATGCCAGTACTAGGATACTTTGAGATTTCAACCTTTGTTCCTTAGTCAGTAGTTCAGTTTTATGAGTACTACCAGCAGGTTGCAGATAAACAACTAGTTAAATTTCACGGTGTCTCTTTTTTGTCCTAGCCATTTCCCATTATGGCTGCTTTTCCACCTGAGAGCTGTGCGAGGCAGCTAAGTGGTGTGCGAGGAAAAAATCCACCAATAGAATCACTTCATTTTCCTAGCCTAGTTATTCTATTGGTGGATTCTTTCCTCGCACATCGCTTAGCTATACCTCGCACAGCTTTGGTGGAAAAGCAAATTATTTGAGGTCAGCTCTCCTCTTTCTGCGGCGCCAGGACATTCTGTCCTGGGATGTTGAAATGTTTGTTTGGGTAAGTTTGAAATCTTTGGCTACCCTGGACCACCAGGTGGCTAGTGGGCGTCCTTTACATACATACATAAAGTCACGGCTCTTTCCCGGAGGGGTAGGCAGAGACCACTTCCTTCGACTTGCTACGATCCAAACACACTTCTTTCGCTTCATCCACATTCATTAATCTCCTCATGCATGCTCGTCGGTTTAGTATTCTTGACCCCACCTTTTAAATTTCACGGTGTATAAGCTTATAATGCGTCCAAGCTGATTCTACTCTAGGTTACGGCAAAGCAAGTCTCGGGGTGATTCCAGGAGACGCTTTTAATGGCCTGGGGGAAGTTCGGCAACTTTCTTTGTGAGCGGTAAACTCACTAATTGAGAAGTTTCCCGTGATAAGCGTCAAACGGGAGGAAAAACGGGATTTTTCGATAAATATGCAGGCGGTGATGACGCAATTGGCAGTTGAGTAGAATGGGCGATTAGAGCAAGACAAAAGGAGTACTTAATAAATTGACGTCAAGCAAAGCAGCATATTAGCTTAGCTGGTTATTTAGTGAAACGCTCATCTTACGTTACGGAGGTACCGCGTTCGAATCGCCGGCCCCATAACCTAGTTGGTAGCACATCTGCCTTTGAAGAACAGGGTCGTGGGTTCGAATCCTACCCAAATATTCGTGTGATGAGGACTTGTGTTTGCCTTATGTCTAGATGTCTAGATGTAGGTATAGTTACTTCGTGTTTTTTGCTAAGGCCTTTCGATTTGAATTGCATTTTATTGTAATGGAGCTAGAGTTGCTGTTTATTTGAACAATGTTGCCTTCTGTAGGGACTACTATTCGGTGTTATATGGTATTACCTACTGTTAACAGTAAAGTTTACTGAAACAGAAACAAGAGTAGCTTTAGGGGGAATTTGAAGCATTGGACCGGTACATCCGTTCGTAACATCGAGCGGAATTTAGACGTAGTGAGAATTTGGACTCGGTGAGAATTTGAACGCAGTGAGAAACGTTTAAGCTGCTACGGGGTTATTCATTGCATACCAATGAATTGGCTCTTGTGGCTTGGGGCAGTTATTGCATGTTCGACAACGTTAAATTGCTTATATACAGTTACAAATGCGGCTTAGCTAGTTTTGAAGGGATATGCTCAATCAACAGAGAAACTTTTCTTGGAAAATACTTTTTACCAAGTAAAAATGTCTTAATATAAGGTCTCATATTTTTACAAGCAGCTCTTTTACCCCTTTCAATATTTACGGGTGTTATTGAAACACCCTGTATGTTACATACATGATGTTACAAAAATACATGTGTACAGTACACCATGGTAGTTTCATATAAACTTCAGTCAGGTGACCGGCCACTTTGTATGATACGATAAGTTGTATTTTAATCTTGAAATTTCAATCTATGTTCCTTACTGAAAGTTGTTAACTTTCATGAGTACTACAACTAGGTATATTGCGGATAAATAACCTGTTAAATTTCACGGTGTTTTGAATTTATATTGTCTTGCTTTGATTTTGACAAAATACGTTTTATTAATATTTACACATGTAATAAATCTCGAAACATTCCGCCCAGTTCATAAATTTTGATTGCTTTTTCCCATATTGAAATACATGCAATATTTTTATTTTAAAGAGTATTAAATTATATTGTTAGCTATAAAAAATCTATGTACTAATCTCTGATTTAATTTAACTTGTTCCAAAAAGCGAAATAACAAGGTTGAGTGCCACAAAAACAGAAACGAAAATCGAAAAAAAAAGAAATCTACTTACAATTACCTATTTACAATTTTTATGTGACGAGGTTAAAAAAATAAGTTCCCTATTTTGTACTTTGTCTGCAGTGCTATTAAAAAACGTACCTAAATGCTTATGAAGTAGGCAGTTCCAATTAATTTATTTAAATTTATAAAATATCATCAAAGGGAAAATTTCCATTTCCTTTTAATATAATCTAAATATAATTTAAAGAGCAGTATCTTTTCAGCAGATCCGTAGGTACGAAGTTTTATACTAAGCTAAAGAGGTATAAAGAAAATAGCTTGGTCATATGGGAAACCAGTTTTCTATTGATGTAGGATGACTGGCAATTATTGAATATGGAAGCTTATGCTGGTGGGCTGAAGGTTCCATATCATGTAGCTATAAATTTATATAATATGCCACCACACGCGGTAGATATAATTAATATTTTATTTTACCCCATAATGAAACCTTATTTATAAATTTTTAGAAGTCGAAAAAAATGCTAAAAACCGAGTCAGGAGTCAGGGGGATGTAAAAAGTGATTAAGAATATTATCAAGTTCTTTTTATTTGTTTCTTTGTTTGTACGGGCTAATCTTGGAAATTGTTTGACCAACTTGAATGAATTTTTGCATTCTGGGACCTTAAATATCCCCGGTCATCATCTTAGATAGTTTTTACCATAAGCAAACACCTTATGTTTTTTAAGTAAAATAACACGTTACACTTAAAGTATGTAAAAAATTCCTATACATACATATAATAGTATAGAAAGATCAAAGAGAAATTGTGTGGTGAGTTTCAAAAAATGTACCATATTTTTATCAGAACTAGGATTTTACAATGTTTGTAAAAGTAAAAGAATTTAATCAACAATGAAGAAAAGGTGGAGGTTTTTGAATTCCATTGTAGAGAAGCAATATACCGAACTAAGATCCTTAGATACATACAAACGATATTGGACGGGACAGAACTTTCCCTAAATCTCATTTGGGCACAGTAGGTATTATTTGGTCACAAGTGTCACAACAATCATAAAACAAATGGCAACCCTCTAGATTTCTTACATTAATTTAGACAGAAGATTTTTTTTTCTATCTAATCAAGACTTATTTAGTGTGTAAAATAACAATCCGTGTATTTTTAAATCCCATATTTTACAAATTACTTTAAGTTATCCGTTGAAATGAATCGATTTATTAAGTCACTAGATGGGAGGAAAGCATCAACCGATGATTATTGACCAATCGGTCACGTGTGGAAATTTTCTGTGATGGTTTTTGTCAATCTGTGAAAGTGTTTTTGTGTTTAACTGACATGACATTGTATTTTTGTTTGACAGTGAATAGTAACTTGACTTGCAGTATGCTGTTTTTTTGCGCTAAAAGCAGCATGTGACACAAATCGGTGTCGCATACATCGTGTGCTCTCACATAGTACACACACATATGAAAAAGATACCTGTAATAAAACCTGATAATGTAAGTCGTAGCGCGCAGCCGTAGCATCTTGAATTGTCCAGTATTGAAATTCAAAATTTTCTTACATTATGTTTCTAATTTCTGATGACGAGTCAACTTTACCACTGTACTTGCAGCATAAACAAACGCCACTATTTACACTACATAAATATGTGAGACATCTCACACACGGCCGTCTGACCCCAAACTAGGCAGATCCTGTACTATGGGTGTCAGATAGCTGATATACATACATCTATAAATATACCTACAACATCCGACACAAGGCAAACACAAGTGCTCATCACACGAATGTTTGCCCTGGGCGGGATTCGAACTCGCGACCTTGTGTTTCGTAGGTAGACGTACTTCCAACTAGGCTACGAGGCCGAAACTGTCATATCATCATGAAAAAGCATGACCAAACAATCATATGACCAAAATTCACTATGACCAAATTGTCCTAAGCCATTGATACGGAATTTATTCATGATGTCCCTGGGAAAAGCCGGTGAATTTTTTTCCGGTATTTTTTTCTGATGGACACGGGATATAGCGAACCTCCGAAGCCTTTGATGGTGTATGATCCGATATTTACACCGATTCTGCGCTTGCATTATTCATTGGTTTGTAGTACTGTATTTAAATTTCCCAGCGGTCGTGCTATGCAGTTTTGTATACAAAATTATTATCAGTGCATTTTGTATTCAATTGGAGTTTTTTTTTTATATTCCTAATCCGTCCTTTCTCGTCATCGTTTTGCCTGTCTACTACCTAGAAGAAATTGCTATTATAGCAATCAGGCCGCATATTTTTACAAGTTTATTCGTTGTGGACTGTATTTCTTGTTAGTACTGGTTGAAGTGGTTAAACATCCTTCGGTTTAACGTGCCTTCTAAACAACAGAAATTTATTTCTTTTTTTCTTTATTAATTCAATTCAATTCATTTATGCAATACATACTGATTAAGAACGAACAACTGTCAGACACAAGTATAGCCGCTTTATTTTTCAACGAAAGGATGGTGTTGCTCACGTGTTGCAACTTTTTTGGTTCTCTGTTCAATTGTACAGAAGCCAGCACATGCGGTTGGACATTCACACTACGAAATTCACTCCTACCGCTACGAAATACGAGCAGATCAACTTATCCAGCCGCATGTTTCAGCTACTGTACGTACATAACATTATTTATATTATAACTTGTAATTCTAGGGAAGACATATTTGTACGTATATGTAAATTCGTATTCCAAATTAAACAATACTTCGAGTCCGGCTCCAAAACTGAAAAAAAAAATCATAAGTACTTACTCAACTGTTTTTATGCTTTTGTACGAAAAAATAATCTTTCCTCAATCGCTTATTTTGATCAAAAGATTCCTTTCAAATGCCAGCATGTTTATAGGCGTTCGGTATTGAATGTATAGAAAATCGCTCGAGGCTTCCGTATTCAAATTACGTCGTGCCATGACTCCTTGTTTTAGAGTCCATCATTCAATGCATATTTTCTCGTGAGCGCCTTTTGTTATTCTAGCAGTGACAGAGTCTCAGGTCGTATATTTTCCAATATTTTTAACTTCAGAGATGTGATGTGGATTTTCTCTTCGACGTACACTACATATTTATTTTCTTAAGGTGAACTGCTTGTGATTCTGTATACAAAATAGTAGATTTTTTTTTGAGCGAATCATGCGATAAGTGAAGCATAGGTAATAAATTTAGTAAAAAAAAACATAGTAAAAGACATAATGTAAGATAGGTAGGTTACTACTATATATTTCCACTCATATTATCTTTAAAATTTTTTCTATGTAGCTTAATAAACCTCGACCACAAAAATAAATTTAAAAATTCCGGCATGTTGCACTTTTAAGGACCTAATATTCTACTTATTAGCGATCGTCACTACATAGTATAAAACAAAGTCGCTTTTTCTGTCCCTATGTCCCTATGTCCCTCCCTTTGTACGCTTAAATCTTTAAAACTACGCAACGGATTTTTATGCGGTTTTTTTTAATAGATAGAGTGATTCAAGAGGAAGGTTTATATGTATAATACATGCATAATATGCTTAAAGATAACCCACAATAACCATTTTCCCGTGCGGAGCCGGGGCGGGTCGCTAGTTACCAATAAATAACACAAAAAAATATATGGCACTCCCAGAGTAGATTTTTTATCTTTCAAGTATTTATTTGATACCGCAACATAGTGGTAGTACTCATGAAACTGAACGACTTTGCCTGAGGCTGAAATCTCAAAATTAAAATACAACTTGTTATACAAAGTGGCCTGCACGTGACTGAAGTTTATAATATGAAAATTTGAAAATTATTTTTTAATTAACTAGTTAAATTTCACAGTGTCACTATTATTTATTCTATGACAGTGTATACCTTTGTCAAAACTCATATTGCTAGAATTCCGTTCTCAAAAAGAAAATAAAAACAGAAGCCTTAAAGAAACACTCGTGTGTCTGTCCGTCCACCTCCTAAATTAATTTTAATTGTTAATTTATTTTATGTATAAAACTCTTCATCACAATCCTAAAAATAGTAAATCAATGAGTTACGAAATGACCAGACAGACTTTGGGTAGCCAATTATAAAAAGAGAGCACGTTGATTTATTGTTCCAGAAAAATGAGCCGTTAAACTATTATTATATCTTCGTATTGTATCTATTTTCTTTTTCCTTCTTGTTATACAATATGTCCTTGTAGGTCATCGGGAGATTTATAGGGAGTTGAGCACGTGAACGACCCGGGTAAAGTCGAGTAGAGAGATTGAGGGCACACGCGTGTTAGCCCCGTTTCACTCCGAGCTACTGTAATAAAACTGACTAACAAGTGTGAATTTGTTAAATTATTGCATAGAAATAAAATCAGAAATGCGTTTTTTTAACAACAGTCTCTTCTTCTTTTTTATATTTAAGAGCCGCGCTCTTGTCGGTGGAGTCTATCTACGCCACTCTGTTCTATCTTCCGTTCTCTGTTTGATCTCCTGTTACGACACGACATCTATTCCTTCCTTAATTTGGTATATATTATGTCGTCTTTCCTTCAATGATGTTTCTGACATAGTCGTCTTTGATTTCTACAACCTGTGAGTGAGGAAAGGACTATTCTGGGGATCATTGCAAATAAAAGAGGGAAGATGCTAGGTCACTTGACGACACGACGACTTTGTCAGTAACAACATTTTATAAATTTTAAAATTGCTCCGCTAGCAGAAACGTAAATATTCTTATAATTTTGAATTAGGTACACGTATTATGACAGATACGCAAAATGTCAGACACGCAGATTGTCAGGTTAGTGAAATTTTACGCAAAATGTCATGTAATTTACTAAATACTTAATGAATTTGTTTACAAAACAAAACTTTCATACTACAAGTCTGTCGAAGTGTACAGTAGTTTGTCGGTGGTGAGACAGAATAAAAACTCCATTTGGTACCGATTTAACCAACTTGTCTATTATTATAACTTCAATGAAATACCCGTCTTGGTTCAAAAATAATGCATTAGTTTTGTTTTTTACTAGCAAACCTCTATAAGGAAGTAAATAACATTTCAAGTTTCTGATACTATATCCAGAAACATTACTAAATGTCTTCAGTTTCGTATGGAGAAATCTTGATACCTAAATGTTGGTAACTAGTAGCATCTTGTGTGAATCTATGAGCGCTGACTCTCAAGTGACTTCTTGATGATTTGGGTTCAAATCCGATTCCCATTCAGTAGTTCCGTGTGCGTTAGGGCTCTGCCCTCTGACTTAATCTGAAGCGCTAGGTTTTGTACCAGATTGTTGGAATATGTTACAATGTTTTTATAAAAAAATATTAACTGGGGCAAGAGATATCAATCATAAAGTGGTTACAAAAAGTTTTAAAAAGGAAATCTGTTTTGTATTTATTGATGTCTTTAGATGACCAAAGTAAATGCCCCTTGGTGATTAAATTCAGGTTCAGGTGATGAAAATGAAGTTTACGACGGGAAATACCTCTTTCTACATCATTTTCCGTTTCTTTGGTCTAAATTCAAACATTCAATTTTGGAATCCCTTCGTCATTATACGTCATCCTCGACCATCTTTCTTCAGTTTTCCTCTTGACTTCCAAAGTTGACAGCAGTGTTTCTTAAATGTCTATAATTGTGTACAGTTCCGTATAAGTTGGGTTTATACTTGATTTGTTTTGATGTGAATAAAATGTAAATCCCACCCACCTCAAACTTACTCGATAAGCAAGCAGCAATGTAAATAAACCAGTTCAGTCCAGACAGTTCCTCTTCGCGTTCTTATTTAACCCCCGACGAAAACCAGGGGTGTTATATTATAAGTTTGACGTGTGAGTCTGTCTGTCTGTCTGTCTGTGGCATCATAGCTCCTAAACGGATAGACCGATTTCGATCTAGTTTTTTTTTGTTTGAAAGGTGTCACAATCGAGAGTGTTCTTAGCTATGATTCAAGAAAATATCTTCAGCCATTTGAAGAGATTATCAGCTCTTTTCTAGTTGTTGAAAGGATCAAGTAACGGTTACATTTTTTAATTTAATATTTTATTTTACTAGGTACTAGTGCGTAGAGCCTAGGGAAATTTCAATCTTCAGCCACTCCTGACGGCTCGCCAAGGAGAGCGAACTTTGGTTGGATACCTATATTATTATACCGATATTTTTTAAAATATTTCAGTTTTCAAATATTTTTAAAGAAACGCTATATTTCATCCATACCAGCATGGTAAAATACATCGAGCGCATAAATCTGCTACGACCTCACGCGACTATATTTAGCATATTTTGGACGACATTTTGGAGAGACTCGTGAGAGACTCCAAATCGGTCCGCATGTTTTTATTTCGTTTGGTTCGTTTTCGTAATTTTGATTTCGTAATTGACTATGAAAGAGGAATAATTTTTCATTTTTCGTAGTTAATTATCAAACAAGAATTGGTTTTCCGCATTAGAAATCGAGTTTCGTAATTAACTACGATAAAATAATTTTTTTCTTCTTTCGTAGTGAACTAGCTATGAAAGAGATACTATTTTTCATTGTTTCGTAATTAATTATCAAACAATAAATGTATTTGCCGTATTAATAATTAGTTTCGTAATTAACAATTTGTTTCCTTTGTTCATATGCAGCGAATTGGCTATAATGAGAAGAATATTTTTTCCTTTCAGTGCATTTACCTAAATTACAATTTACAGAAGCCTCCAACAAGAATCAGAGAAAATAAAAACAAACATACTTGTACATCATCATCTTTATCGTGGAGAGGGTAATAGAAAAAAATGCTGAAAACCGAGTCGGGGGGATATAAGAAGGGAAATAGAACACATTCTTTTTTTTTTTCGTTTCTCTGTCTGTTTATGTGGGATAAACTCCGAAATTGCTGGACCGATTTAAATAAAAATTTTCATGGTGGATCCTTATATCTCCGTTTGACAACTTAGATTTTTTACCGCGTAAAAATATTATGTCATATCTATGGGAAACTGTGCACGGAAAAGTCAATAAATAACGCGGGCGTAGCCGCGGGTAGACAGATAGTTTTTTAATACTCGTACATATTATATGGCTTTGGTTCACGAATTTACATACTTACGTTCAACTTAATCGGTTCAATAGTTTCGGAGGAAATTGGCGCGTAAGCGCTAATCTGCCTGCCAAGGCGACAGACCTACGACCCGATTTTTTTTGGTTTTGGGGTATGGAAAACAGAAACGGTGCAACAATCTCCTCACACTAACTCTGCTACTATTTTCATCTCTTGATCGCTTTCTTGATGAATTTAATAACTAACTAGGTCATCAAAGAGTTCGATAATTAGTATCCTAAAAATCAATTCTTGTTTGATAATTAATTACGAAAAAGGAATATGGTTGGTAATTAACTACGAACGCGGAAAAATGTTTGATTTCGTATACGGAAAATCAATTCTTTTTTGATAATTAATTACGAAACAGTGAAAAAAATTTCCTCTTTCATAGTCAATTATGAAAATCATAATTACGAAAACGGACCAAACGTTTTATTTATGTCACAGCAATATTATACTTTAGAGGGGACTTTCAAAGGTATGTTGGCTCCCAATCGCGCTTAGTTGAATAACTTAACCAAAAGTAAACTTTTACTGTTAAATATAACTTTTTAATTGACCAATACTTGTGTCGCAAAAGTACGACGAATCAAGCTTCACTGAACTTGTGGGGGAGCGAAAGAGTAATTATGTACCAACACGTCTAGGGACGGCTCGATGGAGCCTCGGACCTAGGTCTAGCGCGTTGATACGGAAATACATCGTGAAGGAGACGACACAGGAGACGACGACGCCTAAAGGGGCTCCGTTTCGATTTACTAGCTCAATGCAGACTTTCTGCAAAATGCCTACTATTGCAAATTATCATACATCGCATCGGACTATGCCGACTTTCTATAAGTGAGAAACTAAAGATCGCGCTAAGCTGACTTTTGAATTAGTTTTGATTTTTGAATAACTATTCCGTATCGCGCTACCCATTCAACTAAAATGGAAACGTTGATGAACGATTGAGCGAACGGTTCAGTAATTTGATCTGTCAGTACAAAGTGCACATTAACCAAATCAAAACAAAACCAATAATTAAACATTTCCATTCTAAAGATTAAAACGTATTTTACTGGCGCGGTCGGGTCCCTGGAAGCATTAAATTGTTACTTTGGCATTTCACCCACGCATTTCTGAGTACGTGACGTAAATATTTCGTAGTTGGCAACTTTAGATAAAAGTGATATTTAAGTAATAAAGATGTAGTGATCTGGGTCAAGGATATTTCAAATGCATTATATTTTATCGAGACGAATTCATTATCTTGTAAATACAGGTATTGCATGCTAAATTTAAGCGAAAGTATTTTTTTTACATAAAATGGAGCAAAAATATCATTATATATTATTATGATAAGTTGTATTACAAAGATAATATATTAAAAGTTGATCAAAATAACATTAATAAAACTCCCTCTATAAAGATTTTTTTACACTAAATTTTATTAGAAATCTCCACACAGAAAAATATTTTTGAAACTTTTTCAATCACTTAGATTATTTCGACCAAAGTATAAGTTATGTAAATCATCCACCAATATAACATATATCAGAACAACACACAATCGTAATAATATAACACAACTCATAAATTAAGAGAGATAAGTTGTATATTGCTTTGTATGTTATACAAATACACAGTTTAAAAAAAAACATATAATTTTATTTTACAATTGTCGATAGCATTTTTTCCAACAGAAATCACTTAAGGGTTCTTTTCAATTCGTTCAAGGTCCGTTTTACGTATCAAAAGTTATGCTCGTAAATCTTGTTAATAAAAACAAACAATTGATTTTATCAACTCCAAGATAGATTGTGTCTAAAAGTTGGACAAACAGTATGCAAATCCGAAAAAGATCGCACCAATTGGTGCCCATTTAATACCCCGAGACAGGCTTTAGATAAAGTCACTCAGTGTCACTAAGCCCACGCGCCGCGCCATCTTTGTTTTAGCTCTGAAGGGAAACTGAGAATACTGAATGTGTTTTGTTTTTCTTGTCAATTCGATTTTCGAGTTTGGAATTCGTCATTCTAAAGAGATGCTGAGACCACGTTCTGTTTTTGTTCTTAATTTATTTTTCAATTGTTTGTTGTTATTTGATTTTTCTAATGTTTTTATGTACATATTTTGTTTGTAAGATAGGTAGTTTCTTTCTTAAGTTCTAAATGTTGTTACTAAACTTAAGAAAGTGTAATAAGCGATTTAGATAGGAACAAGGTTAGATGTTTCTTCGAATTTTGTCTGTAATTTTTTTATAAGTTATCCATATATTTTTATGAAAATTACTCGTACCTATTTACTTCGAATGACTAAGTTTCGTAGCGATCTTAGTTTAATATCATCAGAATACTCTCTCAATTTAGGCACTAAATTTTGTAAAGTGAGCCCTACGGGTACAAAATTAGGTCGTTTCTTCAATGTTTCTCTGTACATCCTTTACCTTTTATTCTTTGACATTTCTACTATTTACATCAAACGGCTCCAATTTGGCGTCCTTATTATTGACGTCGTATTTTCCTTCACAGGTTTTTTGTAAACATAAATTTGTCGTAAAAATGTTTTTTCCAGATTGTTATTATGTAAAAGTAAAGCTTTCCAATTTATGCGAGTTGTTGTTACAAATTGATTTCATTTATTAAATTTAGTCTTAATAATCATAAACGCGAAAGTATATGACGATGGATGGATGTTTGTTACTCTTTCACGCAAAAATAACTGAATGGATTTTTATAAAAGTTTACAGTAATATAGCTTAAATTATAGTTATACTCGTATTATAAACGCGAAAGTTTGTGCGGATGGATGAATGGATGTATGTATGGATGTTTGTTACTCTTTCAGGCACAAAATTTCAAAATAAAAAAATGTAACTTTAAAACTAATATAACTCCCCCTAACATGCCCCGTCCACGCGTGACAGACATAATTTTGTCGTGCGTCTTCTCTTATCCTATTGGAGGATATTTCAATAAGGCGGGTTTTTTGCAACTTTTTGACAGTTAAGTGTGCGATAAACTTTTGTCATAGCTCTTCATGTTAGAATAACACAAAGGCTACCTTTTACCACAAAAATATCCCTCATTCATATTTTTAACCCCCGACAAAAAAGAGGGGATTTATAAGATTGACGTGTGTGTCTGTCTGTCTGCCGGATGTTCCGATTTTGATCTAGTTTTTTTTTTGTAAGGTGTCACAATCGAGAATCGAGTGTTGTTAGCTATGATACAAGATAATACATATACAAAAACATAAATAAATACATATATCTTCAGCCATTTGAAGATTATCAGCTCTTTTCTAGTTGTTGAAAGGATCAAGTAACGGTTTTGTGTCGGCAGTTCCAATTTTTTTTTTTTTTTGTTAATAGCGATATTGAAGCTATGGTCAAGCAGTATGAAGCAGTACTAAGTCAGTGACACCCCCCCTTACTTCCAGGGGAACCGGAAAAATTACGTCATAACTTTAAAAAATGCCGCAATTGGTCTTACCAAAGAGATCAATCCCTTTGAGTCTCACTGTAACATTTTAATATTCTGTGCTGTGGGCAAGTACTACCGTTATTAGTACTTATAAAATTCTTGGCTATGGGTCACCCCTGAAACTATTAACTTTTCAAAATTCAGAAAACCAAATTCATCAATGTCTTGGTTATTCTGTAAAAAAATATATAAATATCAAAACATACAAACTATGTCTTTTAATAAATCCTAATCTTTAAAGTGAAATAGTTTGTATGTTTGTATTTACTTATGTGGTACTAACTGGTTCATACAAAACTTCTGAAGCGAATCGAATTGCTACATGTTAGTTTATGAATAAACCTTTACACTTTGTCACCATAGAGATGTAAAGGAAATATCTAAAACCGCGTAAGGGGATCCCTTTTGCATAGCTAACTTAGTAGTTTCGACATTAAATTATACTGCACTGCAGATGTGTGGTTCCTGACTTAGAATTGAACCAACCAAACTCTTTCTGTAGGTGCCAAGAGAAGAAAAAAGCTGTCCAATTCGAATAACATTTTAAGTGTATGAATCTTAGAGAATAAATATACATAGAGCACGCGAATCGCTCCGCTGCCTTTATGTCAAGCGTAAGCAAATTTGGGCAGATTTTGTATGGGCGGTGAAATCAATAACATTTTTCTTTTTGGATTTGTTCCTCGAATCATGTTTGCAACTTATCACTGCTTATCACTGCTTTCAAAATGTTCTCCTATTAAATTTCTTATTTTCACCGGGAAAAATAATCAGCTCCGATAACCATTTGATACTAAATGAACGCGCTGAAGATATTCGGACTGTTAATATCCGTGCGTACGGTTCATACTCGATAAG
This sequence comes from Teleiodes luculella, assembly GCA_948473455.1. NCBI lineage: Eukaryota > Metazoa > Arthropoda > Insecta > Lepidoptera > Gelechiidae > Teleiodes > Teleiodes luculella. The sequence continues at coordinate 3,734,990 of OX419606.1, forward strand.
GCGTACTCTAGAAATTTTTCTATTTACACTCTAAGGTATGAATATTATAACAAAACAATATTTTCAGACGTCAAATTGTCTGTAATGTTATGTGTGCATATTTTACGCTTTTAACGGATTTGAATAATATTTGGGTTATAGGTAGTCAGTACTCTTTACTGCGGGAAAGTATCTTATTTCCAGTAGAAAACATACTCAAGTGTAGCAGCGGGTAAAAAGCTGCTTAATAAATAAAGCTTGAAATTGCAAATACACCTTTGCTTAGCATTGGATGTTTTTCAGCTGTCGTTAAAAGTAATCCACTTACACTTAATAAAAACACTTGTCGCATATCTAATTTTTTTTTTCGCGTAAATACTTGTAAAATAAAATAAAAATCCCGTACCGATAAGTCATAATATAACTGTAAACTGCTAATACGGTTTAAAATTATACATACCATGTCTACCGTTTCTTTTATTCAAAGAAAATGCTTTCACAAGTCCACACGTGCAGAAAATTCTGGCATGTTTCTGCTTAAAATGCTTTCATTTAGTAAGTACCTAGTGGTGTTCAAATCCTGAGGTTGGATTTAACTAATCATTTTATATTTATTAACCTTAACCTTATCGGTTCCTAGAAATCTTTAGTTTGTCTTCTGTTTTATTATAACGTAGAGGATTTATAACGTATAGAATTTTATTAATAAAACGAATTGAGCCTGTCAATATCTCAGTGATTTTGTACTTACTTAGATATTTAAGTCGCCTAGCCTCCTTCATACAAAAACAATTGTAATAATTCTAAGTATGATACTTCGCAAGCCTCTCAATAAACTTCTTCTTCTTCTTCTTATCGAGTGGATTTCGAGGTTAACCTACCTCACAAACCCTGGTGTCGGAATTGTTGAGCCGCCTCAGGCTTCCAACATGGCTCCTATAACGACTACATCTGTAGATAGTAGCCGGGACCAACGGCTTTACGTGCCTACCGAAGCACGGAATCATCTTTCTTTTCGGACAATCAGGTGATTCAGCCTGCAATGTCCTAACCAAACTGAGGAAAGTATCACAAAGTGATATTTGTTCGACGGATCCCCACCGGAACTCGAACCCGGAACCTCCGTAACGTCAGAAATAAATAAACTTAAAACTATAACATTATTAAAAAAATCTCTGTAAAGCTTTGGAAAGCCATTTTTTAAGTTTTATTTTATGTAAGTTTTATTTTACGAAATGACGTAAATGATTCGTACAAAAATGTACCCTACAGCTTAATCAATCAATTTATCATGTTTTAACACCGAACCGAAATTATATTAATCAAAATGAAAACATGCTTTTTCCGTAAACATATTTTTCAGCGACAGAAAATGGCGCCTTTTATCGACGTTTAAAAATAATAATTTAAGTTTGGAACACATCGTAACACTTCGCGTTGCAATCTCGGTTTTCGTTCAGATTAACAGGAACACAATTTAATCCTTTTTCCAGAAGGGATTGATGGCAGTAAATATTTTTATACAATACAATTTATACAATGAAATACAATACACTATTTTGCACACAGAACACCGACTTGAAAGGTTTTTAATAAAATTCTGAATACAGGTAAAGTGTAAAATATGCATAACAAATAAAATATTTTGGAAAAATAATTTATATGCATTTAATATACACTACTAGCGACCCGCCCCGGCTCCGCACGGGAAAATGGTCATTGTGGGTTATCCTTAAGTATATTATGCATGTATTATACATATGAACCTTCCTCTTGAATCACTCTATCTATATTAAAAAAACGCACCAAGATCCGTTGCGTAGTTATAAAGATTTAAGCATACATAGGGACATAGGGACATAGGGACAGAGAAAGCGACTTTGTTTTATACTATGTAGTGATACTGCGCTCTAAAACACAGATTGCTGATGTGACCTACGCTACCGCCAAACTAAAGTGGGATTGGGCCGGTCACGTCTGCCGCATGCCAGATATATTGTGGGCAAAAACCACTACGCACGCAGCCCATCATCATCATCATTTCAGCCAGTAGACGTCCACTGCTGGACAAAGGCCTCCCCCAAAGATCTATTTTTCATATTGGGGGGATATTGCCATAATCGCCACGCTTGGCATGCGGGTTGGCGATCAACAGTGTCTGGTCGTAGATACACAAAAAGACGCTGCTACCCGTCTTCTGGTTAAATCCCTCGGTCGACTTCTACGACCCCCACGGGAAGAGATGGGGTGGTATTATTCTATGCCGGTACCACACAGCAAGCAGCACTACGCAGTTATTGCCACCAATAATTTGAGACAAGGCGACGCGGCAGACCCAGACGACGATATGGCGAGACGAGCTAGACGCCTTCAGCGAGGCATGGCAGGAAGAGGCACGGGAAAGAGAGTCATGGAGAGAGCGGAGAGAGGGCTTTGCCCAGCAGTGGGACACATATGGCTAATTAACATAAGATAATAAATTAATATGCACAAAGAATACTTCGGAATAAAGTTACAAATTTAATATATAAAAAGCAAACTGTGTAAATAAACATTTTTTAAACATAATATTTTTTTAATTTTAAACATATAATACATTTTTAAACATAAACATTTTTTGATTAAGTTAAGAAAACATGAGCAAGATTTCATTGTTCGATGACCTGAATATAATAAAATTGGGATAGCAAAATCTCTTCTTTTGTAATATTACAAAAGTAATAAAATCCAAACTGTAAAATGAGCAATAAAATATAGCAATATAAAGCCTAAAAGCGAAATCATTAAAACTTATTACGATAATCTTATGACAGAAATTTCATTTCATGTAATACTTATCAAACGTAGGTACTCGTATTTTACAATCTTGCCGTTGAAATGTCCTTAAAATCGTATTTACTTTTTTATTATAATAAAATTTTACTATGAAATTATGTTGCTTCTTGTTTAATTTTACAGTCTCTCGTATTTACACGTTTCGTAATTTTTGCGTCAAACAAAAAAAAATAACACAAAGAATGTGTTCATTTGTGCACGACATACATTTCAACACAATAATAGGTGTTGATTTTTTACAGCTTAGAACAAAATTAGACGCAGCTTTCACTAGTGTAACCAATAACGTAAACTGTAGGTAATTATATCTCAATATATCATTTACTAGCGTTCCACCGCGGCTCCGCCCGCGTGAACAGTTTCCCGTGAGAATGAGGCATTTTCCCGCAGTAAAAGGTAGCTTGTGTTACGCAGAGTGAATGTAGCTTTTTAGTGGTGAAAGAATTTTTGAAATCGGTTCAGTAGTTTTTGAGTTTATTCATTAAAAACATTCTCACACACACACAAAAAAATACAAATCTTTCCTCTTTATAATAATAGTATGATTACAGAAAGACAAAAAAATATTTAAAATTACCACATTGCAGAAATTTCATAAAAGTATATATTTTTTTAAACTAAAGATTTTATTGATAAAGAACATGACAATTTGTCGCCTACCTTCGTAGATTTTTTATTTTTCTATTAAGGCTTAACACGACGTATTTACCTAACATTACGCCATCAATATATGAAAATTCAAACGTATGTTAAAATTCCCATCCCATTCCAAAATTGATTTTAATTTGTCCCAAAAGTGATTGGATTAAAAAGGTGTTTTTATTATCACCCCGCAAAAACATTACGGGTTGTTTGTTATTCAAAACAGGGGTTTGTTTGGACGCCCCCACCACCTGAGGGTTCAAATTGAAATTTAATTTGTATTTTGACAAGTAATTAATCGTGACACTTGATGGTGTCTTTTAATTTAAGAACATTGAATTCCCCGAAGATTTTGTTGTTAGTAATCAAATGAGAGCGTTCGATTGATAGTCCATTGAATAAAGCAATTCTAGAGTGCGTGAGCGGGATCGTAAAATTTTTTTTCGGAATCACGTTCAGAGTCTCTAGTTCATAAACATACTAAAAGTCCTGGACACTATGATAACTGGCGGAGTGGGGGGAGGGGGGGAAAGGGCCCATTTTTGTGTTTTTCGCTTATATCTCAAAATTGGTGCGTTCTAGAGAAAAACTTTTAAAGAGTAGTTGAAAGACCATAAAATTATCTACAAATAATACCACGAATGTATTTTAAAATTTCTTACCGTTTTCGAGTTACACATTTTCGAAAATTAAGGAAAAAATGGGGAAAATACCCATTTTTGTGTTTTTCGTTTAACCTTATTAGCTGCTGGTTTATAACTTATTAGCTGGCCCGGCAGACGTCATCCTGACCAGTAAATACACCCTACACCTACCCTATCCCTACTCTATCCCTACCCTACCCCTACCCTACCCTACCCCTACCCTAAAAACGGCACTTTTTTCAGTTTTCTCGAAGCAGTTCAGGCCATTTTCGACCCCCTATCCTATAAGCGAAAAACACAAGAATGGACCCTTCCCACCCTCCCCCCACTCCGCCAGTTCTCCTAGTGTCCAGGACTTTTAGTATGTTTATGAACTAGAGATTCTGAACATGTTTCCGCAAAAAAATCTTACGATCCCGCTCACGCACTCTAGACCCCCCTTTGAGCGATTCATTCAATGGGCTATGAACACAAAAACCAACTTAATAATACATCTGTGACAGTACATATTGCTCAATACTCAGCTACGTTCGATTAATTGCAATCCGCGCGCAAGTCGTTTATTCCCGATGTCCCACGGAGCTTTCCCCCGCGGGGGTCAATGTTTTTTATTCCGTTGTCCACTACTTTTAAAAAATATAAATAAATAAATAAATAAATAAATATGTGGCACATCTCACACACGGCCATCTGACCCCAAACTAGGCAGAGCCTGTACTATGGGTGTCAGATAGCTGATATACATACATATATAAATATACAACATCCAGACACAAGGCAAACACAAGTCCTCATCACACGAATGTTTGCCCTGGGCGGGATTCGAACCCGCGACCTTGTGCTTCGTAGGCAGACGTACTACCAACTAGGCTACGAGGCCGTCAAGAAAAAAAATATATAGAAAATCATCGAAAAAAAAACCGATGTCCCGCACGAAATAATATTGAATTAAATAGTTGTTGTTGTAATTTTTATGTTTTAGCCTTAAAATAACATTTAAAACTATAGGAAATAAAAAATACTATAACTTGTATCAACAAGTATACATTTAATAGCCTGTACTTTAAAAAATAATCAATTTTCTAAGTTAAATTAGTTATTTTATTTAATATTATTTCGTGGGGGACAACAGCATTTTTTTCCGTTTTCCCCACATTTAAAAATAAGTACAAAATGGGGGACAAGGGGGAAAAAAAGCCGTTGTCCAACGCAGTTTATAACTCCGTGGGGGACATCGGGAATAACCGGCGCAAGTGCCGCTCAATACCAATCTAATGCGAATCGATTTACATTTGCCCGCTATTGCTATTTCATGCTCCGCAGGCGTTGTTCAATAAAGAGAGGCATTTCAAGGCGAGTTTATACTGGAGGAAAATTGAACAATAATGCTCTTGTATTGGTTGGTAGAACTGGATATTCCAGTTGCAGCTTCTGTGGTCGAACAGGGTAGTTTGATGTTGATACTAAACTAACTTCTCCGTTGGTGGCCAAGTGGCTAGGGCCGTTGAATTCCATTCGAAAGTTTGCGGGTTCATGCCTCGGCACGTAATAATGTGTTTTCAATTTCTAAGGCTAAAGAAAATGTCGTGATGGTTCTTCTGCATAGCAGCGCAACGGTCTTGGTTTGAGCAAAGCTTATTGACTTCAGAAATTTTGATTTTTAGGAAACCTGCACAGTGCACACACCTGCGAAGTAATTCAAAGGTTGCGTGTAAAGTTGATCAACTCGCTCTTCGTCGTCGGTGCACTCTTGACAGAGCGGTCGTGGTCGTCAATCCGGGTTGGTGGCGCGCTTCACAATCCGTCGCCATTCCTCACGGACGGCTGCTTTCCTGGTACACTCAGTCACGGAGCCCTCCTGTGCAGCAGCTTTGATCTGGTCCGTCCATCTCATCGGTGACTCGCAACTCGCACTGGGCTAGCATAATTACCTTGATTTGGGGTAGGTTTGTAAGTCAAATGTCAAAGTTTTTTATTCGAAGTAAGATTTTACAAATCACTTTTCGACATCGAGACGTGTTCACAATTGAGACCCTCGGTGAGGACATAATTATATAAATTGTTAACGGACTATCTTATTCGCATTACGTTCAAATTTACTGTAATTTATAATCAGACAATTTACCCAAATTTTTGACCAAATGGCCGTCGTTGGTTCGATGTCCAATGTGCGTCCACTTACGTTTAGTGATTCTTCGGGCTTTGTCGATGACTTTGGGTTGCCTGCGGATCATTTCGGATACAATCACGCAGGGAAATTCAAAGTAAAGCCCTCTCCATAGCTCTTTGGGTGACTTTAAGCCTTCTCATACCAATAATGGGAATATTTATTTTTATCAAAATTACTAAGTGGTTGTTTAGATTTAAAGTATTTTTAACCGACTTCAAAAAAGCAGGAGGTTCTCAATTCGACGCGTATGTTTCTGTTTTTTGTGTGTTTGTTATAAGATATCTCCGCCAAATTGTGAACCAATATGCAACATTATTTTTTTAGTCGACCGTTTACTTGCAGGGTGGTCCCATAAAAATTCGCTAAATTTATGATGAAATAAGTCTTCAATTGACGATGCCGTTATCCCCGATCGGTAAATTGTTTTGACAATATCTCGGCATCCTATCAATCGATTTCAACAATTTATTCTTGGAATGACAGAATTCTTTGATTTTTCTTTTCCTTAGACAATACTCTAAAAGAGAAATTAAATACTAACTAAGAACTATTGTATTGTTCGCATCAAAGATTTACATACAAACCTAGTAGGTACAGTTAGAAATTTATATTACATAAAGGTTTTCAATATACTCAGCAAAATTTACATCAAATAACTACTTACTTACTTCTACTTCCTGTAACAAAGGCCTACGTAAAACTGTCTTAAATTAAATTTCACCTTCATTTAATTAAAGTGTATACCTCGTCTTTGTAAGCAAAGCATATGATATGATTTTCTGTCACGTTTCGCTGGGCAAAGATAATAAAATTAGATCCCCCCACACACTCTTAGATACCCCCTACACTAGCAACTTTCGTCGTGCGTCGCGCAATCATCCGCGTCCGTCTTTTGTTTCACTCGCCTGACTGCCCATGATTGTATGCGCGACGTACGATGTCTACGCTCAAAATACGCTAGTGTAGGGGGTCTCTTAATAATGCGTGGGACGACGTGGAAGCGATGTGTGAAGTAAATATTCTTACGCGTGGAGGAAGCTTCTGAAATTTTATGACGTTACTTGATTGATTTAATCACAAAATAGAGGTAAAAAACAATATTGGTAAGCATTTTAAGAAAATGTTTATGACTTATTTTTGATATTTCAGAGATAGTCCCATTGCATTTGTAGTTTTCATTAAAAATATCATGAAAAATATACATAGTTTGTAATAAAAAATGTGATTTATTAAATATATTTCCGACACCAATGTATTTTATTATATAAACTAGCTATGAATAAATAAACTTTGAATCTTCGAAAAATAATATTAAATTCCTACTATTCCACCTAGAACCATAAACATTAAAGTATGTTTGTAGATGTTTGTTCCGTTAAACTGCCAAACAGACATTATTAAAAAAAATGGTAATCAATTTTAAAAACAGTGTACATGATACATTACCGCAAAATTATCCTTGACTATCTATAAATCGAAGCGATATGAAAATCATATCGTTGAGCGCTGCAAATGACAGACAGAGATGGAATAAGATGGCGGAGGCTTTTACCCAAAGGGGACCACGTCACAAAAGAGAAGAGAAATGAAATAAAACAACCAAAACATAACTTTATTCAATGTGTTGGATGTATAAAGCTTAATAAATAAATAAAAAATGAAAATCATTGAGCTTGATCAGGGACTTCGATTTATAGATAGTAAATATAGGTACGCTTAAAGACGACATAATGTGGAAAAAAGTAAGAAAAGTTTTGCAATTTGACTTATAACTAAGCTAAACTATAACTTACTTAGCCGCAATAACAGCAAATTTTCATACCTGTAAACAAAAATATTATTAGAATTCAAGTCAAGTCATAAAAGAATCTTTATTTATTAAGAAGAGCATGTCTTTGTGTAAGTTTTCATTGAAACAATACCGATCATAAAATTTCATATTTAACAATTTTCAAATCGTTAATGGCATTTAAAATATTTTTTTTAATTACTAGGGATTGCGTAATGGGCTTAAATAAGCAGCTTTTACATTTAATTGTACCTTTGAATTTTTCGTCTTTTCATTAGTTCATTTATTATTGACCTGAATAAGCACTATTAAATACATTAAATAATTATTTTTTTCCACTGAAACGATTACAACAAACACTGCCTTTTTCTTTTAAAACATAAAAACAATTTTCGGTACTAAACCTCGCTAGTACCTACCACAAAGTACAGTCATGTTGGTTAATACTCAACTGCTTTCCACTGCAATACCACCTTTTATTCGAGTAGTTTATTCCAAGTTCATTCACCGTTGGATTGCCAACCTCAACCAACTTAACATTACGAACACAAACTGAAAACGATTACTGCGCTCGCTTTGATAGCGGTTAACCGCTTTTGTTAGTAACTGTACACAATTTGGTCGGAGATTTTATTTTTTTGTTAGAGTTCCTTTAACTGTATAAACTATATTGAAAGTTGTAGGATTTATACATATTGTGACGTTCTACATGCAAAGGTACATTATGGTCGGTATTAAGTTACGCATATCCCTGAAATAAGGAACTAATAAGCTATTCAATTCCAAAAAGATTATACTAAAATCCGACATAAGGTTCCTCTGCACATGGAACGTTACATATAACCCCGTAAATAAGGCCTTTAGGTGTATATTCAGTCGCAATAGTAAAATAAAGCAGTTAAATAGCGACAACAAATACTTTTGTTTAGTACAAGTACAATTAAACCTTAAAAAAATCTTGTTAAAATGAAAATTTCTCCAGGCAACTTTTCTTTTATTGTTAATAAATACCTACATAATAATAAAAAATAATATAGGTATAATCTTTATGCACAGTACAGACTGGAGGGAGGCCTTTAACATTTCTTCAGGCGACTTTTAGGTTTTTCAGCAGACAAATAATAAAATGCAAATTAGTCACTACTTAAATTCAAAAACCTAAAACGGTTACTATAGACTAAATCCACGTTAAAACTCACAGGCGGACTTATCGCTAAAAGCGATCGTTCACAGACCGTAAAATAGATCTGATAACCAGATTAAGATAAAGCGAGCTCCAAGGGGCTTATCAATGCTTACGAAACATTTAAGTCGCTTGCATTTAGCTTTGCTAAACTATTTTATAATACACAAGTACAGCAAAAATGTTAAAATACTAGCTGTACGCCCATGGATACGCCCGCGCTATTTTTTTATTCTGGTAGATAATGCGATATTAATCGTATTAAGAATCACGCAATCTCTCCAAAACAAAATACTTATCTCGTTCTAAATCTTAGGAAGGGAATCTCAAAAGAAATCCCCGAATGAATGGCGTCGTTTAATTACAGCTTATCTCGGACCCGAACGTCATTAATAAAATTTCCCTACAGAGACTTATTCTACTGGTTCCATAACATGAAATGCAAACTTCTATACAACAGAGAGAGACGCAGTTATGAAACTAAACAAGGACAAAAAAAATGAGTTCGAACTTTTGTATGAGTAACAGCACAAGATATACCGGGTGTAAATTGTGGTTTAGCAAATTATATACTGAAATATGCTCAGTCAATAGTTTGAGCATCTTGCACAAAGAAACTTTTATCGGAAACGATAAAAATGTTTGACTTCTTAATACAAACTGCCCGAATTAAATGTCTATTTTGTATGGGAGCGTCGATGTTTTTTCCTTTCTGCGAAAAAAATTTGGTTTTGACTTGACTAAACATGTACTTTAGGTGTTTTCTAAGCTGTCATTTGCACGCTGACTAATAGTAATAGCGTGACAGTTACAGGTTACGTGTAGTGCAGTGCGTATAGACACGCGCTCATGTGTGCGTACTACTTAACTGAGCGCTACGCACACAAAGACAATGTGCACACACATAAAACACACAATAAGTGAGCCCGCCTACACTCGTGATATAGAATTTAATATGTACAGGTGTATTTCATACATGAACTTTTATATATCTTTAGGAGTAAGCAGGATGCATAGAGTGTTTTAATAAAAATAAATCACTTTATTATTGACTCTCCTGGAATTTAAAACCAGACAAACCAGCTCATCTCTTCATTCGATTGAGGGTAAAAACGCATTCAATAAATCTTTGAACAAAACATTTATAGTTTCATGTCTAAAAAATAGTTAGCTGATTAAGTAAGAGAGAGAGAGAGCGTGAGAGAGAGAGAGAGAGAGAGATGAGATTTTAATGTTAGAACTCCGCTGGCTCTGCGATCCAAAATTAATCTTGGCCTCCGAAACGAGAACACGCCACTTGTGTGCTTACGAGGAATTATTAGAATAAGTGTCTTTATTTCATAAATGCTAAAAAGTTATTTTGGGCTAAATTTAAGCAAAACTTTTCTTAGTTTCCAAGAAAATAGGGCGTCGGAGACACATTGAGCAACTTTGACCATTAATAAAAGGGATAAAATATTAATTAAAATTCATTTCGTCCAGCAGTTTTCCTAATTTATAGGATAAAGGAACATCGTTTAATTACGTAAGTTACTACTTATTTTTAACCCCAGACGAAAAAGAGGGGTGTTATAAGTTTGACGTGTGTGTCTGTCTGTCTGTCTGTGGCATCGTAGTTCCTAGACGGATGCGCCGATTTTGATCTAATGTGTCACAAACGAGAGTGTTCTTAGCTATGATCCAAGAAAATATCTTCAGTCATTTGAAGATTATCAGCTCTTTTCTAGTTGTTGAAAAGATCAAGTAGCGTTTTTAAGTCCGGGGTTATAAAATTTTTCAATTTAGTGTTATTAACCGTATAATATCTTTAATAACAAAAATTTGATTGCCGTCATAATACTACGAGTAACAATAGTTATACTAAATGCTACAAAGAGCATAGTTGTTTCTTAAATGGTACAGTTTATATCTCAAAATTACTATTTCTGTCTTAAAAGATTTTCTAAGATTATTCCAGAGATCAATCCGGCAACAAATCCAAAAGAATCGCTCTTTTCCTTTTGCCAATTTTCTAAAATTATCTCAATTTAGCCTATATTTTCGTCTTCTTTGAGCGATGACAGAAATAAGTCTTGCGTAATAGTCCCGAGGGAATCCTTCATTCGTTCAGTTCTTTTACTCGCTCATTTAATCAATCGTAAATAACGTCAATCGAATGAAAAACGCTGTCTTTTGCCGTGCATTAGCGATAATATGGTGGAGTGATTCGGAAATCAGAATATGTACCTATTCGTATTTATAATTATGTTTGTTAAAACCATTCATTTGAAATCAGTACATCCCTATTTCAATCCAGTAGGTATGAAGATGAAGTTAGGAGGTTACAAAGTGCTGTGTATTTAGTTTTATTGTTTAGATATAGTAAATATGTATGATAGTCTGTAAGGTATTTATGATATGGGCCTCTGTTTACATTTATTCACATCTATATTATTAAAAAATTCAGAAAATAAAGCTTTGTGATAAAATGACATAGCATTTGCTTTTTAGACTACGTGAACGATATAATGGAAAAATAAATAAAATTTACAAAACGTTCATTGTATACGATAGACAAACGATATCGTCAATTTAGTTTAGGTAATATTGAAAACAGCTCAAAAATAAAATAAAAAAATTTAAACAGCTCTATTTGTTTCGAGCTGGCAAAACATATTTAGGAGTATTTTTATTAGTTGTTAAAGTTTATTTTTATGAATCTAATTGCGATATTTTTTATTTGTTGTTAAGATCAGTTTTCTTATAAAGTTTTCTAAATATCATCGTTTGAAGTAGTAAATTTTAAACTGCTTACATTCGAAAGTGACGTAGCTTTATTTGCAAAAACTTAGTTTAGCTCTAAAAACAACAATATACAAATAGAAAAAATGGAATGGAAATCATAAAGACCTGTAGTGTTCTTCACTACATTCCACCACTATTTCACCCATTACGCTCCAAATAGCAACCACAAAAATTGTTTTTCTTGTCACGCCCGACAAAGCAACACATAAACATTTATGTATCCCGTAAAAATAATAAATAGGGCAGTAAAATATCAATGGAAAAGGCGCAGGGGACGATATAATTGTCTTTCTGTAGTTTGAAAGGAAAACGGCGCTTTGAAATGTAGCGAAAAACGAACGGAGTATAAAAAGCAAACGATGGAAGTACATAGCGATGGAAGTAAATAAATAAATAATAAATAGCTGTAGCATTTTAAATTTAAAATTTTGGGAACTTTTTGCTATATAAAAACTAGATAAGAAGACTCTGTATCACCTAACAAAAGGTTATGTTAGAATTAATGGTAAAGAGATCTTTAAAACTGAATATTTAAGTTAATTTATTACACAAAATATTTTATTTCGTTATTAGCTAGCCATAGACGCCGAAAAGTCCGTCGGTGGCCAAGTGGCTAGGGCTGTTGGCTTCCATTCGGAAGTTTGCGGGTTCATGCCTCGGCGCGTTTTTCCATTCTATACAAGGCCAGAACGCAGCCATAGGAAACTGCTCGCGTATATATTATAATGCTGTTTTTAACTCTGTTATTCCAATGCATACACGAATTATGCGTACTGATCGTGTATAGTTTGTATCGTGGATGCTCGCGTCTTCGTTCCTAACTATACTATAGGTACTACTTACATTTGACAAGAGTGTAAAAGTCTAGTTTTTTCCATTCAGTAAAATATGGAGTTTTATTTTAACGATATTAGGTAGAATTTAATACATAGCAACGACTTGTCATCATAATTATTTTTATTAAAAAATGTACATTTTAACGAGCATTATTAATATTATGCAAGACGTTAAATGCTAGATCGTGTTTCCTTTACCTATTTTTTGTAACAGTGGATGCTGAAGTTCGGCCTGCTTGTATGTCTGTCCTTTTTTAAAGTTATTGAAAATAAAATTCTAGGCCTGTTGGTCTGTAGTGACATGTTTTAGAGCATTATTGAAAATATGAATGACTTTTAAATTTGATGACGATGGATGTGCTTCTAAAAGAGATGTGAACGTTTGAGAAAGTAGAAATATTTACAATGAAAACCTTACAAAATCCAAAGTAGTCTTCATTACTTTCTCCCAACTTGCACTTGATGATCACCTTAAACTTTTCCGAAGACTCAAAATCAAACAGTTCCTGTTTGTATTCACCACATGTACTAAGTAAAAACTCTTCTAGACTGTCCTTGGTAACTATTTTTCATATCTGAATAAAGTATTTAATTGTATTTACCACTTTTTATTAATAAATTGTGCAGAAACAAGAAAAAACCGTCAATCAAAACAATAGCACATGCCGAAAGATGACGCAATATTTGGAATAGACACGCAGATATGAAATATATGAATTACCATGAAATAGAAAGAGAGTTCAATAAATCATAATAGCGCGCATGCAACTGCTCGAGTACAAATCGTAGTCTAGAGTTTAGCGCGCTTATTCCGATACATACACGATTATTCTGTACGCATACTGGCGCTGTATATTATGGAATATGAAATAGTTCTACGTTACTACAAAGTATACGCGAGTATTTGCGTACTGCTCTTGTATGGATTGGAAGAACTTAGTAAAAAAGTTATTTCCAATCTATACGCGATTAGTTTCATACCCTTGCATTCTGGCACTGTATAGAACGGAAAGACGCTGCCTCGGCACGTACCAATGTGTTTTAGATTTCAGAATTCATACTAGGTGCGTTTATTTGACGCTTTTACGGTGTAGGAGAATATCACATCGTGAGTAAACCTGAACACAACTGCGAAGTAATTCAAAGGTTGTGTGTGAAGTTGACCAACCCACGCTGGGCCATAGTGGTCGACTAAGGCCTGGTAACCCTAATATTTGGGTAGACTCGAGCGTCTATACGTCCAAAATTAAAGACTCGAGACTACTTTATTAAGGTTAAAATCCTGTCTGTCTTTTATTTTAAGTAGGACTTCAGGATTTTTTTTTGTTTCGAATATTTAATCAAGCTTCCATAATCGTATGCAAACTGTTTTATTGATCGAACATTACCCTATTTTGCTTTGCACAGTCAGGTAAAAAGGAAACATTTTCAATTGAATGAATGTTGACGACAATCCCTTTGAAAACGGTCGAGATAAACTGAGTTCATCTTTGAATGAATGTTGACGACAATCCCTTTGAAAACGGTCGAGATAAACTGAGTTCATCTGCGATTTATTCATGAATTTAAGAGTAGGAGAGCACGATTGCAAATTGAATGTTCAAACGAGTTTTAGTTCCAGTATTGTATCTAATTCTTTTGCCTTTGCAACTTTTCAAAGGAATTAGTACCTACAAACAAGCTCAATAGCGTTCAGTTTGCTCGTGAACATTTTGACCTAAATGCTTGTGTTTGTGTCTGGCATAATAATGTCAATGTTCGTTCGTACTTTTACCTAGATATCTTTCATTTTTATTTAATGTCTGTTTCATATAAATCCGGACAAAAGTTGATCGACCTCTTTCTTTTCTCAAAAGTTATTACAAATAATGTAACGCCAAAATGTCAAGCAACTACTGGCTAGGTCACACGCTCACCCCGCCTTCCACTACGGTATTCCAAATTACGTATTTTGCGATAATTTCCTATAGATATATCGCATCTTTTGAGAAAAATATGCGTATTGTATGCAGTTGCAGGCGTCAATGACCTTTTGTGCGGATTAATATTAAACGAACCATAGATATTTTCCACGGATGACAGAAGGAAGAGGATCTGCTAATATTTATGCGACCCAATTAGGCATGACGTCACAAAGTAGGCAGGGCTTAGTGCCCATTTCGTAATTTACCTTCGATTGATGCACACGTCAGGTCTGCTTTTGCATTAAATTTAGAATTTATTTTTAAGGTTCAATAATAAAAATAAATGTTCGCATCCAAATTAGACTTTAGTTATTCAGATTTCATTCCGTGCATTTTCCCTAATAGCTTCCCACCCCACGCCTTCGCCAGCGTTAACAGGTTTTCCCATGGGAATGAGATATTTTCCCGCGGTAAAAAGTAAACTATGTGTTAATCCAGGGTATCAGCTAACTCCATACCAAATTGTATTAAAATCGCTCCAGCCGTTTAGACGTGAAGAAGTAACAAACATACACACTCACAAACTCATAAACTTTCAACTTTATAATATTAGTAAAATGTGATGTGATTTGAGCGATTACTTATTTTGACGGCCTCGTGGCCTAGTTGGTAGTATGTCTGCCTACGAAGCACAAGGTCGCGGGTTTGAATCCCGCCCAGGGCAAACATTCGTGTGATGAGCACTTGTGTTTGCCTTGTGTCTGGATGTTTTATATTTATATATTTACTAGTGACCCGCCCCGGCTCCGCACGGGAAAATGGTTACTGTGGGTTATTCTTGAGTATATTATGCATGTATTATAGATATACCCCTTCCTCTTGAATCACTCAATCTATTTAAAAAAAACCGCATCAAAATCCGTTGCGTAGTTTTAAAGATTTAAGCGTACAAAGGAGGGACATAGGGAGGGACATAGGGACAGAGAAAGCGACTTTGTTTTATACTATGTAGTGATGTATATCAGCTGTCTGACACCATAGTACAGGCTCTGCCTAGTTTGGGGTCAGATGGTCGTGTGTGAGATGTCCCACATATTTATTATTTATTATTATTTATTGGCAGCTTTATTTAACGTTCCAATAACTCTTTGACTCTTTTTTGAACCTACCGAGGTACCTTCCGAAACATGTAACGGTACATATTATTATAAATATTAGCACCCCATTTATTTGTACATAAACAGTACGCGGCTAATCTACAGATTCCGGTCCACCGGTTCACAATGAGCTGCCGAACAAAACGGTTCTGAAAATCAGGGTCGCTCGCACCTACACCGTGCGTTTGACGTTTCGCTATTATAAGCCTTTGATGATAAACCACAGAACACTAAATAGTCCCTACAGAACACTCACTTAGCGACATAATTTAGATAAATGGCAACTCTAGGTCCTTATTTACACTGGGGCAACATTGTGCCATTTCAAATCAAATCATAATATTATATAAAGTTACATTACATTATCGAAATTTTACTAATAAAACTTTTTAAATTAAAAATAACAAATTACCAACAAACATAGAAAGCAGCGTTAAACTATGAACATAATAAATTAACTTGTTATTTAAACTAGGTACCAGTTTATTTAAACGAAAATAAGTCGATTTTTTCACAAAACTGCAAGAAATTATGTTACGTATGTAGGCATTGTATATATTATTGATTATGTATGTAGGCACATCATACTAGTCATACTATCATACTAATATCTATTATAAAGAGGAAAGATTTGTATTTTGTGTGTGTGTATGTTTGTAATGAATAAACTCAAAAACGACTGAACCGATTTCAAAAAATCTTTCACCATTAGAAAGCTACATTCACCCTGAGTAACATAGGCTACCTTTTACTGCGGGAAAATACCTCATTTCTACGAGAAAAACTGTTAACGCGGTTAAAGCTAGTATTTATATGTCAACTGCGCATTCTCCTTTTCCACCATTTTGTAATTCGGCTGGAAGAGATATCATAAAGATACAAGCTTGTCGTTGTAAACTAGTTTTAAGAATCATCATTTTGTTGAATTGTTCAATAAGTAATACATAGTATGAATTTTCTTCGCACATTAATTACGCTACAATTTATGCCGCGCGTAAACACTGGTAGTTACGTTGTTCAAGGACTTTGCGCACAGACCTTATGACCTGTATTGCTCATAGAAGGATAGTTATATTAATACTAAATATGCAATTATTGAGAGTTTAAAATTAGTTGCATTAAGGGTGAGCTCTATTATACAATAAGATATTTAAAAACAGCAAGGCGGACTGTTTCCCGGTAACTGTTCTGGTTTTAAGTCACAGGTTGTGCATATTTACGATAAATTCAAAAGTTTTGTATAATAATGACTTAATTTAACTTGAGATAATATGAGATACAGAAATGCATTTTCGTTATTACAGATTGTATGTAGACGTGAACTGCTGGAACAAAAAATGTTTACAACGATCAGTTTTTTGGATCGGATCTTAAAAAAAGTAAAGAATGAAAGAAAATAATCAATAAAACAAATTGTAAATGTTTTTATATCGTAAAATTTCTTATTTACTTTTATTCAATTTTGGGGAATAAGGATCTAATTTTTTTCCCAAATATTCTTTTAATATCACAAAAAACTACTCCTTATATAATGATAAAATTAACGTAACGTAGAGACAAACAATTTTGTTAAAATTCTCCTTAAACAAAGGTGACGGCATAACATTGATTTTTTTCCACACTGAAAATTATATTAATTTTCCTAATGACAACAAAATTATTTATAACTTCAGTTATCTACAAGAAGTTGTGTAGAGTCTACATCACAATATGGAGTTTTTACCAAAAAATCCTATTCTGGAATACAATAAGACAATAATAGATGATGTGAGAAGAAACATAGACTTGGATAAGCCGGGAAGAATGAAAGAAGCAGTGGATATTCTGGAAAAATGGGTAAAAGAACAGAAACATTTCAAGAATAAAGACTTGCGTAAGTATTTCTAAGTGTTAGAGTGGGTAGGACTGTCTTGTTTCTCATTCTAGAGGCATCAATTCAATCATTGGCATATACCTAGCATTTTAATTTTATAAATCATTAGCAACCCGCCCCGGCCACAGGAAAATGGTTATTTTGGAATTGCTAAGTATATTATGCACGTATTATAAATATAAACCTTCCTCTTGAATTACTCTATCTATTAAAAGAAACCGCATCAAAATCTGTTGCGTAGTTTTAAATATTTAAGCATACATAGGTATATAAGGACAGAGAAAACGACTTTGTTTTTATAATATGTAGTGATGATTATGTAGTATGTTTAATTCATAGAGTATTTACATACATACTGGTACTACTACATACTGGGTATTTACTGTGATATCTCTCTAGCGGGCGCCTTAAAGAAGATGACATAACTTCACTTTGCATTTCCAGCCCGCAATTACCTTGAAACCACTATAATCCCTTGTAAAGGATCGTTGGAACGAGCCAAACGGCGCTTGGACAAAATGTGTACCTATAGAACACTGCTACCTCAGTTCTTCGGAGAGTACGACTTAAGAGAAGATTTCAAGGAGTTACTGGAGGGAATGTTAGTATTTTAATTCTTATCTTAATCTTAATTAGCCATACGTGTCCCACTGCTGGGCAAAGGCCTCTCTCCGCTCCCTCCATGACTCTCTTTCCCGTGCCTCTTCCTGCCATGCTTCGCTGAAGGCGTCTAGCTCGTCTCGCCATCGTCGTCTGGGTCTGCCGCGTCGCCTTGTCTCAGTTGGTGGCATCCACTGCGTAGCGGTTTTTGCCCACAATATATCTGGCATGCGGCAGACGTGACCGGCCCAATCCCACTTCAGTTTGGCGGAAGCGTAGGTTACATCAGCAATCTGTGTTTTAGAGCGCAGTATAGTGTTCCTGACCCTGTCGATCAGTTTTAGGCCCAACATACTGCGCTCCATGGCTCTCTGGCAAACCGCGAGTCTGGACCTTTGAGCTTCCGTCAAAGACCAAGTCTGAGCTCCGTAGGTGAGTATTGGGAGAATGCATACGTCCACGAGTTTACGTTTTAAAGATAAAGGCAAGTCACCTTTCATGTATTCCTTCATCGACCAATAACTCTTCCAGGCATTTTCGGTGCGTCGAGCAACTTCTTTGTCTTGTCTTGCCTGAAAAGAGACTATTTGGCCGAGATAAATATACTCGTGGACATATTCCATTCTCCCGTCATCTACCATCACCACCCTCTTCGAGCTATTTGTCATAAGCTTGGTCTTTTCTTTTATTTTAATTACTGAAAAGAAAACCATTTTTGTCATATGTGATGTGCACTTGCGATTGCCTTGTGTCTGGATGTTGTATATTTATATATGTATCTATATCAGCTATCTGTCACCCATAATATATAGCCCTGCCTAGTTTGAGGTCAGATGGCTGTGTATGAGATGTCCCCACATATTTATTTATTTATCTCTACCACCAGAATCCTTATTGCCATCATCAGCCTATAGACGTCCACTCCTTCCACTACTGGACAACGGCCTCTCCCAAAGATCGGCCTGCTTAGCCTGCGACCCTCACCAGATCGTCAGTCCACTTTGTTCCATCGCTGTTACGCTATTGAAAGTCTTTCTACTACAACATCCATCAAATAATACCTATAGCAACCGTCCGCCATATCCTTCTAACCTAACCCGGCGAAGTAGGGGTGCCCTGAAGTCCCGTGCTCGCTTCGCTAGCACCCGCCTAGACTATCATATTCTAAGCATATTAAACACCTAACTATACCAGTATGTTGAATTTTCAGAACCTTAGCATACTTGCCGAAACAGACTCCTGACCACAACAGGGTGCTACTGGCTAAGGTTTCTGGAGACCGATGGCACTCCAACTTGATGTTGCAACTGACCAGATTAGGGATTATTGTAAGTCTTATTCTTGTATAGTTAAATAAGCAAACTCTATTATTCGTTAATAGCTCTTTTTTTTACCTATGCTTGAATCGAAAAAGTCCGACGTATCAAGCTTCACCAGACTTGCGGGGGAGCGGAAGACTCTACCCCGCAAAAAAAGTCATATACCAACACGTCTAGGGGCGGCTCGAGGGAGCCTCGGGTCACGGCCTAGCGCGTTAATACTGAAAAACATCGTGAAGGAGTTAACAGCTCGTACAGGTCCCCACCGAGGGTCTCGAGCCTACCCTGAAATCTGGGTGAATAGGCCTTAGTAGACCGCGCTGGCCCAGTGTAGGTTGGTCAACTTCGCACACAACCCTTGAATTACTTCGCAAGTGTGTGCAGGTTTCCTCACGATGTTTTCCTTCACCGTCAGAGCGTCGAATAAACGTACTTAAGAATTCGAAAATCGAAAACAGTTTGGTACGTGCCGAGGTTCGAACCCGCAAACTTCCAAATGGAATGTAACGGCCCTAGCTACTCGGCCACTGACGCTCTTTCAGCGCACATAAGCATAAGAATTTAATAGGATCACTTTAGTGTCTTTCAATCAAATTTTACCGAAAGTACTGTAATTTACTTTCGGTAAAATTTGATTGAAAAGGATAATGGGTAATTTTGTTTGGGCCCTGTACCCAAAAACAAAAAATTACTGTAGCATTATGAGATATGTCGGGTTATGTAGCCCTAATGGAGTAGTTTGATCAACCCAAGACAGAATGTCTGAATTCAATTGGAGAAAAAAAAATGTTCATTAGAAAAACTGAATTTTATTTGTTATTTATTTATTTTTCCGTGAATTCTTATTTATTTATTTTTCCGTGTTGTCTCACGTATATTGGCCTTTCGACAAAAGTTTTGGCTCTCGACAAAACTCTAGAGTGTAGAGCCCGCTTAAAGTGCATAAGGTTGGTTGTTGATCTTTTTTTTTTCTCACAGTACGCAGAGTACCTAAAGATCCACGAATACTGCGACGGTTTTATTGTAATCGTCGACTACAGAAACCTTGACATAGTGGAACACGTGAGACACTTGAACCTGGTTGACATGAAACATGGACTGGCCATCACTATGGTGAGATAATCACTCAATGTTATGGAATTTTCCTTATAAAATTTTATTATGTTTACGGTAGAATGGAATTGAAGAGCTGTTTGAGGTGGTATTCTTTATAATAAAACAGAAATCTGTACTGAGAAAAAAAAGAGCTAAAAACCGATTCAAGGGATGTAAGAAGCGATATACAACATAATCCAGTCTTTTTTTTTAATTGTTTCTCTGTTTATATGGCCTGATCTCCGAAACAGTTTTGAATGAAATGCATGGTGGTACCTTATATCCCCGGTCAATAACTTGGACTTTTAATAGAAGAAATACCGTCAACGACGTAGTCATTGTCGTGTTGTCGTCATCAGCTACGAAATCTGGCTACGACGTGGGGCAAATTTGCTCCAAATATGAAGCCAGCTTCGTAATGGGACAGTGTTATTCCCACTTCAGAGCCAGCTTCGATATGGGATTCTAAATTTCCGAACCGAAGCCAGCTACGAAATCTGGCTACGACATGGGCCGAAGGGTTTTTTTTTTGAATAAGAAATATCGCCATTCGAATTCTAGATTTTTTTTTCTTTAGTTACCTATCGACTCTGCGTAATTATTGGTTACTTCCATACAAGAAGCGGGCGCAGCTATGCTACTGGCTGCATATAAACTCTAATAACCTCTCGCGCCTGTTTGCTCGCATTTTTAATCACTTTTAAGAGACCCCCACACTAGCGTATTTTGATCGTCGTGCGTCGCGCATACAATCATAGTGAGCGAGTGAAACAAAAGACGGACGCGGATGATTGTATGCGCGACGCATGACGTCCCACCCAGGAAAAAGTTAGCTTTCTTCAATTCTATACCGGGAACTATATACGTCAAACCCATACGTCAAACCCGTGAACGTGGTGCTGCTTGGGGGGACTGGTCTGCTCTAGTCGATTGCCGATTGTTTTATTGGTTATATAGTTTAGTTTTTCTACTTTGACTGGTTGCCTTCTTATAATTGCATATTTTCGTTTGCACTCTTTGTTATATATTAATCAAATTGTACAAAATAATAAAAAATAAAATAATAAAATAATAATTTTGTAAAATATTTTGAAAAGATGCAACGCCTGTGGAGTTTCTTCCGGCGAGTTCTTCTCCACAGAAGACAGCCAAATTGTGAACTCGCCTCGACGTCGAAAAGTGATTTGTAAAATCTTACTTCGATTAAAACATAATATTTCATTTCATTTCGTTTCATTTCATAATATGAAAGTAATAAATCTTTCTTTTTTTTTCAGGAAGGAATAGGTGTAAGAGTGAAAGCCATACACCTAATTACGTCATCAAAATACATTGAATTATTAATAAACATAATGAAACAAGTACTCAGTGCGAAACTAAGCAATCGTATACAAGTGCATACTACTTTGGATACATTACACGATTTGGTGCCTAAAGATATATTACCAAAGGAATATGGAGGAAAGGAGAAAACACTTAAAGAACTTGAAGGTAGATAGATAATTTTTGACGATCGTAAAAATCCAGTGTATGAATGTTTTTGGTTTCGGAAATAAAATTTGGTATTTCTGCAAAGTGTCACGTAAATTACTGTTACTGTTGTATTTCGGTTTGGTGTCAATAAATTATATTTGTATTGTATTGTATTACTGGCTAGTGTTTATAGAATTTTATAGTCCTTATGACTATTAATTTCTTTTCACGCATTCTAATAACGTTTCAAAAAAAAATTAAAAAACCCCCGCCACAAAACTGTTACTTATATTCTTCGAAAAACTAGATCAAAATCGACGCATCCTGTTAGGAGCTACGATGCCACAGACAGACAGACAGACAAGCACACACGTCAAACCTATAATACCCTTCTTTTTCGTCGGGGGTTATAAGCGAAAATTACTGAGAAACAAAATAATTTTCGAAATTGTTATCTTATTAAAAGATATTGATTGAAGTTGATTGGTTTCTTATGATAACAAACACAGACACATTTTATAGCTTTGTTTAAGAGTTTCAATCGATACAGTATTAATTTTATTGATGTCAATTCTTTCCGTTTCGAAATAATCCGTTAATGCAATATTTTCTTGTTTACTCTGAATTAAGTTAAGTTCCAACAACCTAATAATGGGAAAAATTTCACCATTTTTAATGGCTCTGAATCTTTCAGTGCAACAACTCATTTTACATTCTGCAAATGCAAAGAGCACTTCTTGGAAAACAATTAATCACAAACAGTTGATATCATTTTGATTGCAGATAAATGGTTTGAGGTTCTCAGCTCAAAAGAAAACAAGGAATTTCTGCGAATGATAAATGCATCTGGTACCGACGAATCGTTGAGAGAAAATATCGTGTTTAATGAAGAATACATGGGTATGCCAGGAACATTTAGAGTTCTAAGCGTAGATTAAAAGAAGCAATGTAAAACGAAGTTGATTTTATGGCATGCTTTTACTAATGACTTCCTGGTACAATGATTTGTTAAATGAATCATTTATATACATAGAATTTAGGTAATTAAGAAGTTAATAGTTTAATAGGTATATATAAATCAAAGCAAAAAAATAAAATCATTGAGCTTGGGCAGGGACTTGAACCTTAGCTATACAGGCGCACTACCAAATTGTACCACCAAGTCTCCGTACAAGCCCAACGAAAATAAGTAACGCTTCTACGCATCTAGATACCTAGCAAATCTTTTAGCAAATATACGCTAACAGACGACATAATATGTTGAAAAAGTGATAAACAGTTAATACCAAATTTTTATTTGTTCCTTATTTATTGAAATAAGAAAGGCTAATGGTAATTTGTTAAGCATTTTTTATAGCAAATGAAATAAATGTTTAAATTAAGAATGCCTTGTTTTATTTCATCAATTCCTATAATGTAACTTTATTATTATAATTTGAACATGACAAACTTCTATTTAAACATCCTTTTTGGAAGATCAACACTTTATTTTTAAATAATATGCTAAGTTATTTTTAGAATCATTAAAATTTTATAATCTTGAAACTAACCTCGTAAATATAAGTAACAGATCTTAAAATGGTGTATGTACGTGTGTGTGTGTTCATTTTGTTAAATTTTAGATTTCCAATAAAAAAGCAGGCATTTTAAATAAGACGAGCATTTCAATTACCCCTTATAACTTAAACATCATTTTCTTTAACTATTAAGATTTGAAACGGGAAATTTACCGTGGTACTTGTTTTGTGTGAGTGCCAAACAATATCCTGTTTTAAATCTGAATAGTTATGAAAACTACCCGGAAAACTTTAAAAAGTATATTATTTTCTTTATTTAACTTTCTAACAAAACTTATTAGCGTTACGAAAAGCCACACTTTAGCGTGCTTAAGCTAGACAATGGCAACATTGACCTCTTAGCTCCGACCTTATTAGGGTCGACGTTCTCTTGATAGTAGAGCTACAAGGAATGGGCCGGTGCCAACAACCCTACGTGACATGTCGGGAATTTACGCCAGCCCTTATTATAGCCTCATACACAAAGGTGTCCAACATAGCTATAATAATTTAGCTGTCTGTTTAGTTAGATAGAATAATATACAGAAATAAATCGCTTACTAGTACAGAAGCGACTAAATAAATTATACCACCTTTTTCTCTTACCCTATACCTTTTACTGTCTTGCCTACAACTCAAGAAACGAAACAGAACAGGAAATGAAAAAATAAATTTAACATACATTTTAATGAAATATTCTATTTATCTATCTAAATAGAATGAGGATCACGTGTGTCCTTTCCGCGACAAAATCACTGATGCAGTTAAAGCAGCCAAAGAATTTAGATTACACCTAACAGAATGCCCTTCTGGTAGCGAATACCCTTCAGGTAACAACGCCCGTACCCGCCGGCGGGGGCGCGGCCATAACAAAATCAGAATTGATAATCAGAGACGGAGCCCCTCAGGCGTCATCCCCTGGACGATGTTTTTCAATATCAATGCGCTAGAGTCCGCGAGACCGTGGTCCGAGGCTCCCTTGAGCCGCAGACGCGTTGGTATATGACTTTTTTAGGGGTAGTCTTCCGGTCCCCCGCAAGTCCGGTGAAGCTTGATCCGTCGTACTTTTTCGACTCAAGCTTAAGTCAATTCAAAAAAAAGAAGAGGATCACGTGTTATCTCCGCTTTACTGAAATAGATAATAACACGATTTCTTTATGAATTTCATAAGGCTTACAAAAATATTAACAATTATTATTGTGTTATGAAGTCGCACAATGCTTTTTCATTTTATCTTTTATTTATTTATCATACATTCAATATATCTTGATGAGGCCGCTAAACATGCTTTAGTCAAAATATTATTTTACATATCAATGTTTCGAAAAGCACATATTCTATGGACTTTCTAGATTCTCAGTTAATATCTGTACGTTATTTTGTCTTTGGTTACCCAAAAGGGTACTCGTACAAACAAGGTATGTTATATCTAGGTATTAAATTCTTGGGAAATTTCAGGGGCGATAAAAACTTAAGTGGATTAGTGCCGTTATTTAAAACGGTTACTGTTATGAAAAGAATACAACGATAACGGTTATGATATTTAAGCACAATTTTTTTGCAGAAAATTAGGGTATGATCGAGATGAGAAGCTATATCAATAAAACAAAATATTTATATATTCTCAGCATGTTTGAATTACAAAATAAATAAAAACCAAAAAATAAACTAAACCTTCACATACAGCCTGTATAGAATCAAAAGCAGAAGGAACGAAATATTTTACCGCGGTAAAAACTATGTAAGACCGGAGACAAAATACCACCATGAAAAATTTCATTCAAATCGGTTCAGCAGTTTCGGAGATTGGCCCGTACAAACAGACAAAGAGAGAAACAAAAAAATAAAAAAAATCTGGATTAAGTTGTTTACACTTCTTACATCCCCCTGACTTGATTTTTAGCATTTTATTTTTCTTTGTACAGATTTTAGACCTCTACAGTTTTATTATAAAAATATCCTTCAGAGAGGTGGGAGAGCCGCTTCGAAGCCGTTCCCACATCTCTGGATATCTTTATACATTATACATGACAAGAACCAATTATATGCAATAACTATACTTAGACACACAATAAACAACATCGTTTGATACGGCGAAGATTTATACAATGCTACTAAAGTACCTACATAATTCCCAATAATTGATCAGAAGAAAGAAATAATGTTTCTAGTACCTGCGATGAACGTTAAAAAACAATAAGACATTGAAAAGAATGGGAATTGAGAAGAAATTTGCTTGTTAAGAAATAATGATAACTCTGATTAGGGCAATTAAATTTTTTTAAAAAAAAGGGCAAAAAAAAAATTGCTGACAGACGTCCTGATTTAGTCATACTGATTATATCATAGACAACGTTTTTAACGACTACAGTTGTAGGTTGTGACGCTCCTCACCTAGCGACTTTTGTTGTGCGTCGCGTCGCGCATAGAATCATCTGCGTCCGTCTTTTGTTTATCTCGCTTCGCTGATTTATGATTATGTATGCGCGACGCACAACGTTGACGCTCAAATGAAGCTAGAAAGACGCTAATGTGGAGGGTCTCTATAAATTAAAAATATTATGTTATCAGTAGATTGGGTTCAATTCTGCCGTGGCCGCTAAAATCTCTAAATTTAAGTTGTTGGTCTCTTTCATTCATATGGGAATCGAAAAGGATGGGGAGATGAATGAATTTAATTTTGAATGAATGATATCTAAAATAAGCAGCGCAGCTATCAAATTCAGCTTAATTTAGTCGGGATGTTTTTAAATTCCCGCTAAATTACGCGTAAAATCGATATATGACGTGTCTAAATGTAGGTTGGCAATTACCTGTCCCTTTTCATTCTTAAGAACGTGAAAGAGACATAATAACTTAAATTTAGATATTTTAGCGGCCACGCAGAATTGAGCCCAATGTCTTCAAACTAAAAATAGTACTTTAAACTGATACTAGGCCCGATTCTACAAACTTTTGATTTGCATGTTACAAAAATGCCTAAAAAAGAAAACAAGGTCTAACAAGGTAACAATGTAAGTATTTAGTAATCAAATGTTATAAGCCTAGCTAAAGCATAGTTTTTCTTGCCTTTTCCTTGTTAATAATATGATTGTGTACCTATTATGTTGTGAACTTGTGACTTTTTAACTCGATGTGCCTATAATGCCTTTTTCATCACGTCCAGTTTCTTTTATAGTGTCGACCTGGACTGACCCATTGTAATGGAGTGTATACCAAAACATCCGATACTAGAGTTCGGGAAAAACGATTTAGATGAAATACGGAAGAAATATGATTTAGATAAACCAGGCAGAATTGGGGACGCGATAAAGATTCTTGAGGAATGGATACAGAAGCAACCACATTTTGTGAAAAAGGATTTCCGTAAGAATGTTTTATAACTATCATTAAATGTTTAACTATCAAATATATAAAGACTTAGAGTATAAATAGAAAAATTTCTGGGAGGGATAGAGTACGCCTAATCGAGTATGAACCGTAAGCACGGATATGAACAGTCCGAATATCTTTAGCGCGTTCGTTTAGTATCAAATGGTTATCGGAGCTGATTATTTTTCCCGGTGTAAATAAGAAATTTAATAGGAGAACATTTTGAAATGTGCAGTGATAAGTTGCAAACATGACTCTAGGAACAAATCCAAAAAGAAAAATGTTATTGATTTCACCGCCCATACAAAATCTGCCAAAATTTGCTTACGCTTGACATAAAGGCAGCGGAGCGATGCGCGTGCTCTATGTATATATCAAGACTTGTACAAAATACAAATACGTAAATGATTTACAAAATAATAATGCTGATTGATAATATTATCTAAGTTCAAAATTGGATATTTATCAAATTTCGTACCTAAAAAGCGTTTTATTAAAATGTTTCTAATAACAATATTTTCTATGCCTCTACCATTTTTATCGTTGACAACCAATATCAAGTTTTTATTTTTTTTAAATTAAATTTTCTTTGAAGACAATCTGTGTTATTACTTTTAAAATTAATTTGTAACTAAACCAGATATATTTTTAAAATAGAAATTCATGTAGTCTCAATTTTCAAATTACTTTTTCACCGCGGTCTTATTATTTTTTAAATTAAAATGTATTTTCAGCAAAGCGTTACTTAGAAGCTACCATCATATTTTCTAAAGGCTCTTTGGAAAAGGCCAAAACGAGAATTGACAAAATGTGCACTTTTAAAACAGTGTTGCCTCAGTTTTTTGGTGACTTCGACTGCATGACAGAGTTTCAGCAATTTTTTGGACGAGTGTAAGTATATCTTTTTTTTGCAAAAAAAATATAGCTTAACCTTTTTTTTCATCCTTTGACTCCCCTGTTAAGTATTTTGTCCTTTACGAATTGTGATAATATTTTTTCTGGGATCGATTTGGAGATTTTTCAAACAGAATACGATTGGTTATTATCCCTAAGTAAATTTGTAATGATGATGATTGTGTAAGTAATAATAAGTAATTTTTTTACGAATAATAATGCTTATTTCTGAAAAGTCTAAAGATCAACATCTAAAAGCCAGTAATAAAACAAAATACAGCAATAAGAGAAACATCATGAGTGTGGAAGTAGCAAAATATTTATTCACAAACTAGTAATAGGGTTCTCCGCAAGGTGGACCCCGAATCAATTGTCTATATTGGAAGAAAACGACAAGTAGTGTGATTTATTGTCGTTGTTGTTGTTGCTTTGTCGTTGTTGTTATGCATATTATATCAGTGTTATTTAGTGTTTTTATTTTCAGTGATTTTGCGGTTATGCCAAAGAAAGATCAAAATCAAAATAGGCTGGTGGTTGGCAAAGTACACGGAGAAGCTTATCCAAACTTCATACTGGATATGTTCAAACTGGCTGTAATTGTAAGTAAATTATTTAAAGTAAATAGATAAACGAAACATCTATATATTTTATAAATTAAACGATCTTACTAACAGTTTTATGAAAACGGACAGGTTTAAACTTCGTTTAAATGAAATTTTCGCATATATATATTTTTTTCTGAATATTCATCCTAGTGTTAGAAATATTGAGCTGATAAATAATACAATTGTGTGGGACATCTCAGCATCTCACACACGGCCATCTGACCCCAAACTAGGTAGAGCCTGTACTACGGGTTTCAGACAGCTAATATAGATACATATATATACTACATCACTACATAGTATAAAATAAAGTCGCTTTCTCCGTCCCTATGTCCCTATGTCCCTTTGTACGCTTAAATCTTTAAAACTACGCAACGGATTTTGATGCGGTTTTTTTTAATAGATAGAGTGATTCAAGAGGAAGGTTTATATGTATAATACATGCATAATTTACTGAAGGATAACCCACAATAACCATTTTCCCGTGCGGAGCCGGGGCGGGTCGCTAGTACATAATATATACAACATTCAAACACAGGGTAAACACAAGTGCTCATCGCACGAATGATTGCCCTGGGCGGGATCCAAACCCGCGAACTTGTAATTCGTAGGCAGACGTACTACCAACTTGGCTACGAGGCCGTCATTGGTTTATGGTTTGTGTAATAACTACATTCTTAGATAGACAAGAGCCGGGACTCACGAATTACGAGCTCTCCGAAACACAGAATTAATTTTCTTTTCCAACAATCAGAAGATACAATAACATTAAATTAAAAAAATTAAAACCCCTGTTACCAAACCGTTACTTGATCTTTTCAACAACTAGAAAAAAAATGATAATCTTCAAAAGGCTGAAGATATTTTCTTGGATCATAGCTAAGAACACTCTCAATTGTGACACCTTGCAAACAAAAAAAAACCTAGATCGAAATCGGCGCATCCGTTTAGTAGCTACGATGCCACAAACAAACAGACAGACACATTCGTCAAACTTATAAAAAAAAAAAAAAAAAATGTGGGGACACCACACCCCACACCCCTTTTTTTTGTCGGGGGTTAAAAAGTCTTAATAAAACTAGGGTTAAAAGTAATTTTTGATCGATAGTACCCCACCGGGATTCGAACGCGAAACCTCTGCGATGAGAAGCGATCGTTTTACCACCTACCTAAATGAACAATGAGTTTCATCAGTCATTTTAATGCCTCGTAATTGTGTCTAACTTATTTTCAGATTGGAGAGTATTTGAAAGTGAATGATTATGTCGACGGTTTTATATTCGTCATAGATTACTGTGACATAGATCTATTGGACATAATAAAAAACCTAAACGTTATGGACTTACGCAATGGCATGGCAATTTTAATGGTGAGAACTGTTTTTTGATTCTTTCCGACGCCTGTTATAAACAAAACGGAAGATAATCGAACTCCGGGCGTGTTTACACTGTTTTCCGCAAGGACAAAGTATTTTCACACAGTAAAAAGTAGCTTTTGTCCTTTCTTAAGATCTATTATATCTGTGTATCAAGTTTCCTATCTAAAGGCTTAACTATTAGTATAAATTATTTAGGGTAGAAATAACATCGGAATTTTACTTTAATGCTGTAATTAATTGTTACTTATAAAATTCTGACTAATGTATAAATATGGCATTAATTAATTGTACTAATATCTATAAATGTATAATTATACCCATGTAATTGTAATAAGTCTAGACATATTTTAATTCTGATCAAAATTTGCATGCCTATCAGGCTGAGTACAAAAACTATATAATAACTGTAATAACTACTGTATTCTTGCAAATAAACATTTCTGATTCTGATTCATCAAAATCGGTTCAGTAGTTTTAAACTGACAGCGTAACAAACAGACAGACAAACAGACCTAGTTTCGCATTTATGATATTAGTAGGGATAATGTGTTTCTTTTTTCAGGAAGGCCTCTGTTGCAACGTCAGGGGGATACATTTGATAACAGGTTCAAAGTATACAGAAATGTTGATAAACATTTTCAAGCAAGTCGTCAGCGCCAAGATTGGTAACAGAGTGTTCGCACACAAAAATGTTGAGTCCCTTTGTAAGAAGGTGCCCTGTGAATTGTTGCCATTGGAGTATGGGGGAAAGCAAAGGTCACTTTATGAATTACACGGTAAGTTCATTTTAGCTTACTTGTAACTATGTATGTAAGAAAATCTTGGAATCTTAATTTGACCCACTTCCCGGTCTTCGATTAGGATGAAATTTTGCATACGCTTTGAGTTCTAATGACAATACATGACTAGCTAAGAAACGTCATTACAAATCCAATATGGCGGCCTCCTCAAGATGGCGGACTGGCTGTTTGAAATCCACCCCCATGATATGGGTATCAAATGAAAGGGTTTGCTGTCAGGAATATATTGTGATTTCTAGTGCGTGTTTTTTAGTTTTCTAAACTATTATTATTTAGATACTTAGCGAGTGGCTTTCGAGTTTAACCTACCTCACAAACCCTGGTGCCAGAATCATTGAGCCGCCTATGGCTTCTAACATGGCTCATGTAACTACTACATCCGAAGATAGTAACCGACACCAATTTACGTGCCTTCCGAAGCACGGAATCATCTTTCTTTTCGGACAATCAGGTGATTCAGCCTGCAATGTCCTAATCAAACTGGGGAAAGTCTCACAAAGTGATATTTGTTCGACTGATCCCCACCGGGATTCGAACCCCGAAAGCTGTAATTTTTACGCAACGTGAGGCGAGTTTGACCACTCGACCACCGAAGCTGTATTTTTTTTTAGGTCATAGAGGTGCACGGATATTTTGGAGTGTCTAATTTATTTGGCAAAACGGACATAAAATATTGAATCTATTGTGAAAGGATGTCCAGTAACTTGTTGCCATTGGAGTATGGGTAAAAACAAAGGCCACTTTATAAGTTGCACGATAGGTTTGTCATTATTATGTCAGCTGATAGACATGCGATGTTTTAGCACGTTTTAGTTAGCCGGTGAACTTCCACAAAAAACTAAAAACATTTATGTGCCTAATATAATGTTTTTTTTTCTTGCAGAAGAATTTCAAAACATCTACGCATCAGAGGAACATAGAGAGTTTATGAGGGAAATTAATTCATTATGTACCGATGAATCTTTAAGGCTATCCGATAATTTTAACGAAGAATATGTAGGCATGCCGGGGACTTTCAGAGCTCTTAGTGTAGATTAAAGAAATGACAACCGCCATTTTTCTTTTTTAAAATAACTTTTTTTTGCATTATCTTAACAAGATACGTAATGAAGGTATTTTAAAAGTATTTTAACTGTTCATTTTGTTTGTATTTTGGGTCTCTTTATGTTATATCACTTTGTGCACAAAACAAAATAATTTGTTTTTTCATTGCAAGGCATAATTTTTTTGTCATGGGTCGTTTTGTTTTTATAATTTTAAACGCACTTCAAAAAGTTTGGTCACAGCCATTAAAAAAAATCGATTTTGCAATGGTGAATGTATTTTTAACAATTTGACTTGACTGATGAATTTTAAAATAAATTTGAAGTACATTGTTTTGTATTTAAATTCCGCTAGAATCAACGCCAGCGCCATTTAATTGGCCTATTAATCAATTCGACACTTAAACTTGAAAGTCCGAAAATTGTTCATAACAAGATAAATTAATTTTATTTGTGAAGTAACTGTTGTGGTCTTTAGAGTTTGTTCCTATTTCGTATCTTTTGCCCATTTAAAAAGGATTAGGAATTTTTTTGTACAGTAAAGATCAAATTGATCTGAATACCTTGCACATTGCATTATTTGCATTGAATTTTAGAGAGATACGCGTTCAACTTAATTTGCACTTGATTGTACACCAAAGAACAAAATCTTAGTTCTTATTTTTGAAAGAAGAAAATAAAGTAAACTATTAATAATGAATTATAAAATAGGAACTATTAAAAGAAAATATGGAAAGTAATTTCTATCATTTTTATGACATGCTATTTATTAGTGTTAGAATGAAATATTAAAATTGTTATTTGTCCCCAAATGGGCGATAATATGCAAAAATTAGAACGACTCTTTTGTTACTTAATTAATTTACTTTTGTAAGTAAATAGTTAAGTAACGAAGACAGTCTGCCAGGACACTTTTAGAATTGTGAAGAGCTCTTGGAAATCAGATAAAAATATCTCATTCATCATCTCATATAAATAAATATATTTCATATAGTGAAATTTAATTCACTTTAAGGCCTACTACGAAAAAAGCTAAAGAAATTTGTTCCCTAAAATATTTAAAATACTAACTTTGCACCCTGCAGCTCCGCCCGTGCTATCAGTTTTCCCCTAGAGATTGAGGTATTTTCTCGCAGTAAAAGATATCCTTTGTGTTATTGTATGTATAAGCTATACTATAGTAAAATTTCATTAAAATCCATTAAGTAGTTTTGCCTGAGAGAGTAAAAAAAATACTCCATACGGATCCATCTTTATAAACTTTCGCGGTTATAAATTTTAGTCGAATTTCACTTCGGTTATATTGAATTATATTTTTTAAAGAATAATATCTGATTATAATTAGAGCTATGTAGATGCCAGTTAGAACTTCACTGAACCTATCTATGTTTATAACTATTAGGTTAAGATATTAATGAAAATGAATTTTAGTGAAATTGTTTGACCATAATCAATCACCGATACCAAAAATAAATCATTACATCAATCGCGTGTTTATTACCGTATACCATATACCTATCCAATAGTTCGACATATTTGGTTTGGCTGATATAAACGTTCAATCTGGTGAGAAAATATTGACACTATTCTTGAGTGACTTTCTGGGCCCTCATACCGTTACGTGTAGAAAGTGATAATATCTTTCGATTTTTTTCTTTTTTTATGTGACACATCTATAGGCGAGGGGTAAAATTGATTACTGGCGCGTGGTGACCGTGGTGACCGTAGCGAGCGGTCGTCGGTCGCCACGCTTTATTTATGTACTAAAGAAAACTATTCTCTAGGTAGGTACCACTGATAAAGTGTATAGTGTACTAAGCCGTCTAGCAGGTACCTGTAAAACCACTTGCAATCACAAACTAACTTTATTTTCGATGTTTCACATCAGCCAAGCGTCACGTGACGGCTCAACATTTTTTTTTTTCAAGACAGATGTAAGCGGCGGCGCGCTGCGTATTCAAATGATAAGATTGTCTTTTTTTTCCATTGCGGATGAATTAATCTATTTTGGACACCTAAGCCAGCAGTAGGGTTACTACGTAAGAAGCGACAGGCTCGAGAAGCTACTATGGCTCTAATGTCACTATGTCGCGTTTGACAGCTTCTCGAGCCTGTCGCTTCTTACGTAGTAGCCTACAGAGTAAGTGAAAAAAAATAACAGAAAACTTAGAGTATGTTACAGAATGCATATTCTGTTAAATTACAGTAATGATTAATTCTAGGACGTATACATTATGAAAAGTACCCAAACTAAGAAAATACAAGTTCTGAGATTATTGTAAGATTACCTTAGTAATAGGGCCGCCAAAATTCTTCACATTCTTTTTCTAATTAAAGCCTGAACCGAACTATTACTGTAAGTACTGTAATCTGCAATTTAGGTATTTTACTAGCTTAGAGCGTCGGTGGCCTAGTGGCTAGGGCCGTTGACTTCCATTAAGAAGTTCGCGGGTTCGAACCTCGGCACGTACCAATGTGTTTTCGATTTTCAAATTCATATGTACGTTTATTCGACGCTCTTACGGTGAAGGAAAACATCGTGAGGAAACCTGCACACACCTGCGAAGTAATTCAAGGGTTGTGTGTGAAGTTGACCAACCCGCATTGGGCCAGCGTGGTCGACTAAGGCCTATTCACCCTGGTTTCAGGGTAGGCTCGAGCCCCTCGGTGGGGACATGTATGAGCTGTTAATGATGAAAACTAGCTTTCCGCCTCGCGACTCCGCCCGCATCAGTTTTTCCCAGGGGAATGAGGTAGGTATGTTTCTGCGATAAAAAGTAGTCTAAGTTTTTTAATGTATAAGCTATAGATAAAAGTACTTTTTACATGAAATAGTAACAAACATCCATAGATCCTCACAAACATTCTCGTTTAATATTAGTAGGGTTAATTTTTTTTTCATTGCGTCTCAATTCAAAACCTAATATGAATCTTAAATGTCTAAACACCTTAGTGAATAAACCATTTTGTTTGCTCTTTAACGTTTTCTGTGGTATCAGTAATACAAAGTTGCACAATAAAAAAGCAAGTAAGGTCATATTGCAGTTTATTTTTCCTCATTATAATTTTATACGGTTTTATTTATTACCAGTATCTTTCGATCTTCCATACCGCTCTGACTGCGCCATGGAGTTTCTACCAAAAGACCCCATTTTAGAATTTGGTGAAAACGATCTAAATGAAATACGTAAAAAGTATAATTTGGAAAAATTAGAGAGACTTAATGAAGCAGTGGATATTATTGAAGAGTGGGT
Source organism: Teleiodes luculella (assembly GCA_948473455.1). Lineage (NCBI taxonomy): Eukaryota > Metazoa > Arthropoda > Insecta > Lepidoptera > Gelechiidae > Teleiodes > Teleiodes luculella. Next base: position 3,770,175 of record OX419606.1, read on the forward strand.
GCAGAAACAACCTCATTTCGTTAAAAAGGATTTCCGTAAGTGTCTTTAAATGTATTTTATTAGCTTTTAATTATTACTTATTATTAACTAGTGCTTAAATTTTATAGTAATTACTTGCCGCCGCGGCTGCGTCCGAACTGCCCGCGTTAACATTTTTTCCCGTGGAAATGAGGAATTTTCCCGAAGTAAGGGTTCCTATCCTAACCTACCCAATATATCCGAGTCATTTATAAGCTTTGTATTATTATTTATTCCAAATATTTTTACCATCAACGATTATTTCCTTGACAGTACACTTAGAAGATTTAACAAATAATTTTGAAATATATTCTTGGGAAGGCCTTTGTCCAACAGTCACTGTGGACGTCTACTGGCTGATATGATGATGATATTTTTGGAACTTTTGTGTGTTTTATGAAGATTGTTCGCCTGATAATTTGTAAGTCTTTTCAACCCCCGATAAAGAAGAGGGGTCGTATAAGTTTGGCGTGTGTGTCTGTCTGTCTGTCTGTGGCATCGTAGCTCCTAAACGGATGCGCCATTTTTCGGTCAAAGTCAATCGAGAGTGTTCTTAGCTATGATCCAAGTAAATGTCTTTCCGGTGAAGAACGTTCCGTGACAAGTCCGGTGAAGCTTGATCCGTCGTACTTTTTCGACTCAAGCATAGGTCAATTAAAAAAAGTTAAAAGGATCTAAGTAACGGTTTTTTGGCGAGCGTTATTTTTTAAATTTTATGTTATTTTACAGCCAGGCGATATCTCGAAGCCACCGTCGTATCATGTAAAGGCTCTTTAGAAAAAACTAAATCAAGGATCGATCAAATGTGTACATTCAAAACGGTGATGCCACAGTACTTCTGTGATTACGACTGTACCACGGGCTTAAAACAGCTGTTCGACTGTGTGTAAGTACTTTTTATTTTTCTTTATTTAGGAAACATTCAGCTTATAAAAACAATAAAAAAGAACAATATACCGTTACCCGGGGCAGAGAAATAAATGCTTTCAAAAAATCTTTTACAGGAGACACAAAAAAAAACCTACTGAAAAAAAATTATGATAGGTAAATAATAATTCTGTACTTTTTTAGTTATTTTATTATTATCTTTAGAGCTTTAAAATAAATGCGTAAATTTTATAGTACAAATACTGCGCGTTTTTTTGTCCAATTTGTAAAAAAAGGAATTTGACAAAGGCTGTCCTTTACGAGGTTTTCTCAGCCGAGTGACGATACACTGTTTTAATAAAAACTATGAAAGACGTCGTAATGGGAATTACTCAACATTTTGTAACCTATGTAATGAACTAATGAGGAAACAAAATATAAATACAATAATAAGTTAATAGTGATAGTAATATCCTTTACTTTCTCTATAAATTGTCTCTTCCCCTAGATTGCCTGATGGCTAAATTGCTACCATTAACAACAAGACCGTCTATAATGTACACTCTTGACTCTATTTGCTACATTTTATGTTTGTATTAGTGTCATGATGTGCAATACAGTTTATTCCTATTCTAATAATGAAGAATAAAAATAAAAAAATGTTCATAACAAAATCTTACGAAATCAGTGCGAAGGTCACAAGAGCAACGACATTGTTTAACAAAAAATGTAGGTACTTAGAATAAGGTTCAATGCTTGCAAAAAATACGATCAAAAATGTTCAATAATTTACCTTATTTACTTTGGGATTGAATTCAAAATCGATGAATGACACGTTGTGGTGATAAACAAAGGTAACAAAAAAGTTTTCATAATGCGTTTTTTTATTGTTAGTTGTTATGTGAGTTAAAACCATGTTAAAACAGATCTAAAACAAATATAAACAAACAAGTGGACAGAAAAAGATTTAAAAAGAAAACACCTCATTAACATTATTTTATTTTCAGGGTTTTTGCAGTTTTACCTAGGAAAGACCCAAATCAAAACAGGATTGTGTTCGGGAAGATAAGTGGGGAAATTTATCCAAAGTTTATGTTAGATGTATTCCGATTGGTGGTAATTGTAAGTATTTTATTATTCTTATCATTCTATACAAAGTTGGTCAAATGCTCTTTTCACATTACGCAGGTTTCAGGTTCGAATCCCGGTGGGGACTCGTCGAACAAACATAACTTTGTGAGACTTTCCCCAGTTTGGTTAGGACATTGCAGGCTGAATCACCTGATTTTTCAAAAAGAAAGATATTAATTCAGTGCTTTGGAAGCAGTTGGCTACCGCAGGATGTAGTCGTTATACACGTGACGTCAGAAGTTATAGGCGGCTGAATAATTCTGACACAAGGGTTGATGACGTAGGCACAGAAGAAAATAATAGTACTAACCCGTACAGTAGGCCTACTATTTAAGTAGCGACAGGCTCAAGAAGCTGTCAAACGCAACATATTGACAGAATGTCGCGTTTGACAGCTTCTCGAGCATGTCGCTACTTACATAGTAGGCCTACAGAAAGGACACTCACCCTCGCGCGCTAAAATGAGTTCCCCGCACGATATAGCCCCCCACGCCCCGCACACCGCAGCAGGCGCCGCAGGGCTCTACCAGGGGTGTTCGGGGGTGTTTTACATAGCGCCTAGCGCCATTGACTTGTAGTGATAGTTTTTATTCAAAAAGAAGTAAGTAGCTTGTCAAAACGCGTTTTCTGTATCGAGTGACCGACCAGTGACGTAGTTTAAGCTTGAAACGTACACGCTTGGTAAGCAATACAAAGTTACACTAAAGTTTTGGACTTTGTAGCTTAGAAGTATAGTTGGCACAGGACCAATTGTTGTGGAGGCCATTGTCCAGCAAAAATATAGCTACAGGCAAACATTTTGATGACTACGAAACATGTTTTTTGAAAAAAAAAAAATTACCCGCCCTCTAGCCCAGTTGATGAAACATCAGCCTTTGAAACGCAGAACCAGGTTCGAATCGAACCCAACATTAAAATTTATGTGATGAGCACTTGTATTTTCCTTGTGTCTGAAAATTGTATATTTATATTCCGCTTTGCGGCTCTGCCCGCGCTAACCGTTTTTCCCGTGGTATTAAGGTATTTTCCCGCGGTAAAAAGTAGCCTATGTTACTCTCCATCATTTCAACTTACTCTATGCCGAAAATGAAGTCGATTGGTTGCTTAGTTAGAGCGTGAAGGAAGGACAAATAAACAAACACACTTTCGCATGTATAATAATATTAGTATGGATATTGTATCTTGATAATAATGTATTTATAACATGTATATTGTATGTATGTCAGGTTTTGTGAGCGTGACCAAGTGGCAAGGAAGTTTGCGGGTTCAAGTAATGTTTTTGATTTTCAGATTTATAATGTTCGATTATTCGACGCTCTTACGGTAAAGGAAAACATTGTGAAGAAACTCGCACTATGTTTTCCTTCACCGTAAGAGCGTCAAATATACCTGCAAAGTAATTCAAAGATTGTGTGTGAAGTTGACCAACCCGCACTGGGCCAGCGTGGTCGACTGAGGTCTATTCACTCTGATGTCAGGGTATGCTCTAGCCCCTCAGTGGGGACATGTATGAGCTGTTAACAATGTATATCAGCTACCTAATAACTCGGCCGTCTACATGAGATTTCATCTTCTTTCTTCTTCACATTTAAGAGCCACGCTCTTGTCGGTGGAGTCTACGCCATTCTGTTGTCTTCCGTTCTCTGTTTGATCTCCTGGTACGACACGACATATATTCCTTCCTTAATTTGATGATATGAAACATCATCAAATAATAATAATATAAAATGTTCATAATGTCATTATTATTATTTCAGCTGGGAGAATATTTAAAAGTCCACGATTACGCAGATGGCTTTCAATTTATATTTGACTTAGATGATGTAGACATGCTGAACATTATAAAAAATATAAATATAATGGATTTACGTAATGGAATGATGATTCTTATGGTGAGTAATATAATTATTGCAATGCACCTTGAAACACGGAGAGCGCCGATGGCCAGCCATTTGGCTCTTTTGACCTTTTGCTCCGAAACAGGGTCAAGCATTTGGTTAAGGCTATTGATTTTTGACCAACTCGCACTGGGCAGCGGTCGACTAAAGTCTGTTCACCCTTATCGTGACTTGACACTGACTGGCACAAAGATTTTTTAGTGCCATAAACAAAAAAAATCTTATCGTGATTTAAATTTGGAACCTATATTTTTTTACATTTATTGAGTGTCAAAGTAACAAAAAACTATACGTAAACGTTAGTTTATGCAGTAGACGTTCATTTGGAAAATATGACGATTTGGTTCAGGTTCAGAGTTGATTAGCAAAGGATTTAGTCGACCAAACAATACGTTAATAAAGTTTTTTTTTCTTTCAGGAAGGTCTTTGTTGTAACGTCAGAGGTATTCATTTGAAAACAACATCCAAATATGTCGAATTGTTCGTAAATATTCTACGGCAAGTAGTAAGTGCTAAGATCGGCAACAGGATCTATGTGCACAAGGATTTAGACTCGTTAAGGGAAAAGGTGCCAAGTGACTTACTACCGAAAGAATACGGGGGAAAGCAGAAGTCACTTATAGATCTAAACAGTAAGTTTGTAATTATAAACAAAAAAAGTTGGCCGCCATCTTGAATGTTTGGTCATTTATATTGCATTTAATTTCTAGGCTGAAATAATGATCCAAAGCTAGTTTTATTGACATCGGTCGGTAAACAAAAACTTTTCAGCCATCTTGGATTTTTGATAAAATTATAACATTCTTAAAATTACCGTACTAAAATGTTATTATATACAGAGCCTCAGTGGGGACATATTGAGCTGTTAACGGTACGAGAGTTTTATTGGATTTCTTATCGTCGTCGAAATATAGAGTTGAACTAAAAGATTTCCGGCCCGCAGCCCAATCCGTCAACAGATTTTTTCCGTAGGAATGAAGATTTTTAATCATGGCAAAAGATAGCTTATGTTACTCTTCAAGATCCATTCTATCAGTGCAAACAAACAATCAAATTTGTTCTCTTAAAAATATTAGTAAAGATAGATAAGATAATGCAGCGTCGTCGGTGGCCAAATGTAGCCCCGTCCGTTGTCTTAAATTCGGAAGGCGCGGATTTAGGCTTCAGCATGAACAAGTATACATTCGCATTATACGGAAAGTATGGATTTCTAAATAGTTCTAATACTAAACTTAATAACATGAAATTGAAAATATTCAAATTTGTTATAAAGGTAAAAAATTGTTATAAAGGTACTTGATCCTTTCAACTAAAAAAGAGCTGATAATCTTCAAATGGCTGAAGATATTTTCTTGGATCATAGCTAAGAACACTCTCGATTGTAACACCTTGCAAACAAAAAAAAACTAGATCGAACTCGGCGCATTCGTTTAGGAGCTACGATATGTCACAGACAGACAGACACGCAGACAGACAGAGACAGACACACATGTCAAACTTATAACTCCCCTCTTTTTTGTCGGGGGTTAAAAACTATCTTGATTTTCCGCAGATCAGTGGCAGAAAGTTTGCAATTCTGATGAGCACAAGGAATTCATGAGGAGGATGAGAGCGATATGCAGCGATGAATCTCTGAGACCAGCTGATTGTATATACAGCGAGGAATGTATAGGAATACAGGGTACTTTTAGATCTCTAACTGTAGATTAGTTACTCTATGGTTTGTTTCATATTAATCCGGACAAAAGGTCATTGACATATAATGCGCACATGTTTTTCAAACGATACGACGTAACTATATAGGAAATTATCGCAAAATACGTAATTTGGCATTACCGTAGTAGAAGGCGGGGTGAGCGTGCGACCTTGCCAGATATTTCAGCGTTACATTATTTTTAATAACGGAAAGAGGTCAATGAATTTTTGTCCGGATTTATATGAAACAGACATAGAAGGCAATCGATGTTGCTTTATATAAATTAAAAAATATACTCGTAGAACAAAATTTTTAAATGTTAATTTTATGTGACGCCTCTTTATAAATTATAAAATACACTAGTATAAAATAAAACCCGTTTGACGTGGTAGGTTAATGGATAAACAAAATGTATTCAAATAGATTTACGCAAAATTCCGTAGTCTTTAGAAAAAAGGTCACTACTACTGTAGAACTATGGATAGATATTGTACTGTTTATGTTTTCTCTTATATAATCGCACGAATAATAATGTTATTTAGTTTGAAATTGCTTTTCTATAATCATAAGTGGGCATTTTAATAACGTTACTTACATAATATTGAGTTGTACTTATTGTAATATTGCATTATTGTTTGGTAACTTCAAAACTCACACGATGTGCAGCAATATTGTAACTTGCATTTATACAAAATAGATAGGTTAATAAATACTTTAATAGAGCATAACGGATGAATATTTTTTTTGTTTTATTCGATTTGTAACTCATAGAAAAAAAATGTAAAAAACTGAATGTAGAATGTCTAGAACAAAATCGAGAAATCTCTAAGAAATACATCGAGTATTTTACATTTGACGGTATTTTGAGTGTCTCATTGCTATGGATACTTTTTTCACCTTCCTTTTAATTTTGTTTCTTTTTCTTTACAATTAAATAGAATTTATTCAAAAAATAAAACAAACTGCCAAGTGTAGAGATTATGACAGTACTTGCCTTACCCATGGGCATCCATGAGTTAGTATAACTTGGTCTAAAACGCAACTGGTCTAAACGTCAGCGCGCCCAAAACTGTGCTAAACTAAAACGCAACTTGTCCATTGCTATAAATCGCAACTGGTCAATATTGCGATTGGACTACTGCGTTACTGGTCTATAATGCAATTTATAAATGTTATAGTCCAGGTAAATAGCTACATAATATATAATATAAAATAAATATGTACATAAATCCAATTTACGGCACAAGTTACGGGTTTTATAAGATTTCGTGTTTGGTATAATATTGTACCGTCACCCACATAAGTGCAGTCATTCCACGTGCACTTATTTTTTCTCTGAAATGTATTCAAGAATGTGATTATGACATAAATATATGTAAATCAATCAGTGTCATACAGATCCATAACACGAAGAAAAATAGGAAAAGAAGTAATTTTAAAATATAAAATGCACTGTACTTTATGCCTGTTTATTAAATTAAAAATTTTATAGTCTCTTCTAATCTTCAGTAAGATTTAAAAACAAGACCTAACTCTTCTTACCAGACAAGTCCACAGTTAATTGGTACTTGATTTTAAGCACTAAGAATGCTTTTCATTTAATTAATTTCGAACTAAGTACTAACTGCATCCCTTGAAAAGCAAAACTTTCTAACAACTAAGTCTTGGAACACAACGACGCACTTAATAATTTTAACTCCAGTCCTCTCGAAGTCCGAAACTTGTTAATAACAAGATAAGCTAATTAAATTCGCTTACTTAACCATGTTATGTTCGTAAACGACTTTTGTAAGGGATTGTATTTAAAGGCACTTTGAAAATAACGAAAATGATTACAAAAAATAGTGAAATTTTAGTTCTCAGAAGGTACCTAATGGTCCTGTTTTATTATCAATTAAAAAAATAAACATTATTTTACGTCCTCTAAAATTAAGTTGATTGTTAAATTTATTATTGCACTACAACAGCACTGCAACATTATTTGCAGCTTAAATATTTCCTGGCTGCCAAAATTGCATAAAATATTCAAACCACCTGCCAAAACTAAAAATAATAAAATTATGCCACAAATAATTATTATTCAAGATAATTTTACAGTTAAAACCATTCTTTTTCAGTACGTTTTATAACTATCTGAGTATAGTAAAGAGTTATTTCCACAACAAAGGTTTTTCATTGCGTCAAAGATTAATTGCTTAGACATAATTCAGGGTTATTGCTCAGTAATGAACCCATCTTCCGTGCATTGTGTCAATTGTAAATAATACCTTTTTCATAACCTTTTATGTGCAATACTTATGCTGAGCAAAGATCTTCTTATGTTACGTCATGCTAACCACTGGTTTCCATGGTTTTCTTTTCGGTACGGGTCTACATTGTTTTTATTAAGACGATCAACTTATTTTTGGTATAACTAAGAGAAAATATATCATGAGCATACTGTGAAGATCAAGTTAGTGCCCCATATTTTTATTAGATTTAAACATTTTTCAAATCTATACATAAAATAAAACTGTAGAGGTCAAATATAAGTACATAGAAAAAAAAACTAAAAACCGAGTCAGGGATGTAAGAAGTGAAATAAAACAAATCCAGATATATATTTTTTTGTTTCACTGTCATTTTGTCCGTACAAGCTGACAGCTAAAGTAATGATTATTTATATTTCGAAATTCAAAAACACATTGATAGGTACATACCAAAGTTTCAACCCGCAAACTTCTGAATGAAATTCAACAGGCCTAGTCACTCATATGTACGTTTATTCGACGCTCTTACGGTGAAGGAAAACATCGTGAGGAAACCTGCGCATACCCGCGAAGTAATTCAAAGGTTGTGTGTGAAGTTGACCAACCCGCACTGGGCCAGCGTCGTCGACTAAGGCCTATTCACCCAGATGTCACGGTAGGCTCGAGCCCCGATATAGTTAACGACGAATGAATGTATTATATATTTATTTTTAAGAAAAAACACTACAAATGCCATGTGATCAATCAATTAAATATGTAAGTAAACTAAACAGTTTTGAATCATGTATATCTAATGGCTACATAAATAGTAAGAAATTTATGATAAAGAAAGTAACTTTAGTGAAACCAAACACTAAACAAATACAGTCATGAGCTCGCTAAGCTAAACACTTTGGATTTTGCATCGTTCTTTAGTCCATTTAGTAAGGAAGAAGATCGTGTGTTCAGCTTAACTTGCCCTTGACTGTACAGATGCGAATGACAAATCCTTATGAAATTAATACACATAGATACGATATTATATTATAGTTAATTACACAATACTGAGTTATAATTGGAACGTAATTACCAGAATTTCAATTAATAGAGCTACCCAGATTTTAATCAACGTAGCACGTACACCATAAATATTGTTTATGAAGTAGATTTGCTTTAGTTAAGTACTCTATATTTAAAGAAAATAATCCAGCAAGAGAAAATTGTGTCATTTTTATGTTCGTTGTGGCCTTAGCACAGAAGAAAAGAAATGATACTCACCCCCCCGCACTAAAATAAGTTCCCCGCCCGCCCGAGCCCCCCACGCCCCGCACCCCACAGGCGCCGCGGGACTCTGACTGGTGTTCAGGGGTGTTTTAATCTTGGACGAATTACCATAAGTTTATAGTGTAACTATGTTACTAAGTCCATGGTTTTAATATAGCGTTTCAGTGTTTGACTTAAAATTGATATTCAGTTGTTATTAAAAAAGCAGTAGGTGGTCAAAACGCGTTTGCTGTATCGAGTGTCCGACCTGTGGCCTTAGTCCGGCAAAGGACGTTTAAATCTCTATTATTATTCATAAATGACTACTTAGTAAAGTTGATGTATTCAATTACACGAAGATCCTGAAATTTACTTTCATTTTCGCAAAATACAAAATTCTTCACAACAATGAAAATATAACGGATAAAAGACTACCATAAGTTTTTCTTATAAAAAACACATCAATCACCCCTTTTCCTGCATAAATCACAACGTCAATCATATATAACCTTATCACCGTATCTTAGTAGTTCGCTATACATACAGGGTGGCCCAAAAAAAAAGGCTTATTATAAAGTAGCTGTCCGCTCAAGGCTACGCCCGCATTGTTTTTTTTGACCGGGGATATAAGGTACCACCATGCAAAATTTAATTTAATTCGGTCCAACGGTTCCAGAGATTACCGTTTACAATTCAAAACTTGTATTTTTGTGTTCATCTACACTGCCTTTATCAATTACAATCAGTTTTTTGAAAAACAAATCAATGTACATATACGCTGATTCTTCAGTTTTATTATAGTAATATAGATAAATAAATAAAAATATGTCAGAATATCTTACACCCGCCCATCTGACCTCAAACAGGGCAGAGCTTGTAAGTACTATAGCTATATCACTGCATAGTATAAATAAAACAAAGTCGCTTTCTCTGTCCCTATATCCTTCTGTATGCTTAAATCTTTAAAACTACGCAACGGATTTCGATGCGGCTTCTTTTAATAAATAGAGTGATTCAAGAGGAAGGTCTATATATATATAATAATGCATAATAATATACTTAGGGATAACCCACAATAACCATTTTCCTGTGCGAAGCCGGGGCGGGTCGCTAGTACATTATATAATAATAATATGTGAATACAACATCTAGACACAATTTAAATACAAGTGCTTAACTCACGAGTACAAGCTCTGAATGGGGCTGATTCGAACTCGCGACTTTATGATTCGAAAGCAGACGTACTTACTGCCAACTAGGCTACGGGGCCGTGTCGTCGGGAGGTTAATGGGTTAATAATAAGAAAAAGAAAGACTTTATAAGGCCATATAACAAAAATCTATTGTAAACAATCCGGTCACCTTATGTCACTCCCAATTTCAATGTGAATAAATACTGCATTTTTGGATTGTATAAAACGCATCCTATTTTCGGTTCTAAAATTAAGCTCAAACGTATTGAAGAAAAAACAAAGTAAACTTAATTAATAATTAAGCGTTTTACTCATTTAAGATTATCATGTTTTACTCTATAAATTGCTTATTTTTACTTACCTACTTTACTCGATGAAAATTGAAAAATCGTTGAAACTAAAGTTAAGATTTTAGTTTCATTTATTGTCACAAAAATGAGTGACATTATTTCTTCAATTTAATTATTATTTGATATTTCAATTTCTTATGATAAATATTTTCACAGTTTCTCATACTGACCCCTTATAAATGGTACCTAACCCTGTATATTTGGAAGAGCAGATTTATAGGTCCAATCTGGCGTGAAAATATTTACACGATTCTTGAGGGATTCGGTTAACCCTCGTACTTATAGTAGAGACGTCTAGTTTATGTAATACGAGTATGTAAGTAGGTGATATGATTCGTTGTAAACGTGAATATATGGGTTATGATTTGACTAAATCTTGTAAAAATATTTTGAAAAGAATAGAATTTGGCATTTGGATTTTGGCCAGCTGGGCGGCGGCATTTCGCTGAGTGGGGCCCTTTTTGTGTGGGTGTCGCAGCACAGAGGGATGTTTGCACGTAGTTGTATCGTTCGTGTTTCATGTATGTATAGTGTTAAATTATGTAGTTATTTTTTTCTTCTCTTATTGTTTTCTGTGTTGTGATGTCCTACAAATAAAGTTTTTCTAATTTCTAATTTATAGTTTTATAAAAATATTTTGAAAAGATGCAACGCCTGTGGCGTTTCTTCCGGCGAGTTCTTCTACACATAAGACAGCCAAATTGTGAACTCGATTCGACGTCGAAAGTGATTTGTAAAATCTTACTTCGAATAAAAACTTTTTAACTTTGACTTTGACTAGTTTTTTTTTTCTCATTTATGAACGTTCACGACTGTGCAAAATAACGGTTATTCCCGTTGTCCCCCACGGAGTCGTCCCCCGCGGGGGGACGAGCTGGTTGTGACCAACACCAGTTGCAGAAGAAAATGACAAAGTGTCAGTCAGTGTGTCTTTTCTCTGTTAGTTTGGATAATACATCTATATTATGTCCCCAACAAGGGGCTCGACCCTACCCTGAAATCAGGGTAAACAGGTCTTGGTTTCCTTATGATGTTTTCTTCCACCGTAATGCGATAGAGCGTCGTACGTATAGACATTACAAATGAATTTGAAAATCGAAAACACATTATTGGTACTTACATGCCGAGTAAAGGGTATCTCACATTATAGAGACGTAATACATAATTCAATTCAATTTCTTATTGTATGGCGCTTCCTTTGTGATTTCGCCAATGTCGAGTGTTTTAGACTCTGCATGTAATAAGGCTTCGTGAAAGAACAAGCAGCTATAAAATTAAGACGAATGAATCAGTAAAAAGTTTATACACCGCTGCCTGAGTCACATGAAGTCACAAAAGACAATCACATGGTTATAAATACGTAATACATACAAATGTTAAACAAATAAATTCTGTCAAATAGCTGTGGTATGGGGAGTTGTTTTGGGGTTGTGATTAGTGATGTGCCGTTCCCGGTAATATTCCCGGTATTATTACATTAAGAATGCTACTTTCCGTTTGAGGCCAACTAGGACGAGTCAGTAAGATCTATAGTGTCGGTCGGGTCGGAAAATTCCAACCCGGTCTACCACATCTAGGCAGCTTGAACAGCAAATTTCGTTGGGAATATCCCTGGCAACGGAAATTCCCCGAGCATTGTGGGAATACATCTATAGTTGTGATTGCCCCAAAATTAAATGTCATACAGCTTTTTATTGGTGACTTTCATTGTTGGGGTAGAGTCTTTCGCTCCCCCGCAAGTCCGGTGTAGCTTGATCCGTCGTACTTTTTCGACTCAAGCGTATGTCAATTAAAAAAAAAAACTTTCATTGGTCGAAACTGATGGAACACAAAAATTTATATCAGTATCAAATAAAATAATTATGTGTTGACATAGGGTCGGGTCGCTTTATAAATTACGACTCTATACTTCTATAATTAATTTGGAAAGAAATTCGACATTGCAAGTCGTTGGCCACTTTCAAATCGAAGGTTCACGAACATCTCCTTGCAGTCTGTTTGCAATATTTAAATAATACTCCTTTGTTATTAATATTTATGTATTTATTTATTAGTGTACGTATGTATGTGTGTATATTTATTATTTATAGTGTAGGTGTATTATATTTATATTATATATAATTTTATAATATTCATTTATTTAATTTTAGTGTAGGTATCTATCTAAATATCAATATGTAGACACAGCACTGCACTACTACAGTCTGTTTCTTTTGTATATCCTCTACCCTAAGGTTGCCTGGTAGAGATCGCTACAAGCGATAAGGCCGCCTTTGCGCACTCTATTTACTTGTGTTGATATTATTATTGTTTTCTTTTGTGTGCAATAAAGTGTTTTTCCTTACTTACTTAATTTCAAGATAGGCTCGAACCCCTCGGTGGGGCATGTAATATGAGCTGGTTAACACACTTCCCTAAAAATTGTCTCCCTTCCTTTCTTCCTTGCCAAAGTTTGAACCTGGGAATCATACATAGGTGTATAGATATATAGATATAGAGTTTTAGTTAGTTCTTTTTTTGACCTACCCTTGTGCCGAAAAGTACGCCTTTTTTAATTGACCTATGCTGGAGTCGAAAAAGTACGACGAATCAAGCTTCACCGGACTTGCGAGGGAGCGGATGGCTCTACCCCAAAAGTTTTAGTTAGCTTTCAGACAGCTAAAACTATAGCAACATTTTTAGTATTCGGTACGCATCTAAAATAAGGTACAGCACATGCGGCTGGAAATGTTGACCTTGAGAGCGCCCGTATTCCGTAGCGGTAAGGGTGAATTTCGTAATGCGAATGTCCGACCGCTTGTGCTGGCGTCTGTACATCGATCTTTGTTTTCGTTTTGATATTATATAGGTAATTATAACGATTTGCAAAAATAAGCCAAATTTGACGGCTATAAGAATAAAATAAAATAAAAACGTATAAAATAAAAATTTACGTACTAAAATGACCTAGTAATGGAAAAGGAAATCTATTTAGAATCGATATGAAAAAGGGCCTTTGAAGTAAAGATATGATTGTAGGAACAATTTTCCTTTATTGATATTGGATCAGGGAAAGGGTTCTAGCCTTTTAGCTACAAAGAAAATCATAAAAATAGTTTTATGGAATTTTGATTAGTTAATTCAATCCTAAAAATTAACTAAAGTGAAGTGTTTGTTTCATTCGGGTTCCATTTAACAACGTTTACAGAGCAAGAATCTTTTTAATATTTTTCTTTCTTATTTCAAAATTTCTACTTAATTTTATAATTTTTATTCAAATTCCTTTCGAAAATATAAAAATAAACATGACAACAATCACATGACCATGGCATAGAATGAAAAAGATTTTTTGTAAGTAGTATGGAGACATTAGAGACGTGACGTAAGATGACCCGATCCTGTCAACATCTCAGTTATTTGATACTGAGATACCTTAGTTTCCCATCAGTTTCGACCAATAGGAAGCTGCATACATACCCTTCAGTTTATTAAAACCCCGAGACAAACCGGGTCTCAGCCAGTTGACTGAATTTTTAAGATCAACCCCCGTAACATGCAGCGCTATGGCAAAAGTTTGACGCACATTTAACTGTCAAAAAGTAAAGACATTGTAAATATAGGAAAGAAGATCGAAAAAAAGAGACAAAAAGAATGATGTCTTGTATGTGTCGCTCAATTAACATAACCCAATTTCCTTCCTACCTACGCTCCACTTTGCACATACCGTGTAATTGTGATAATGAAAAGAGAAAGTGTACTGGAAAAATAATGGACCGTTTTCAGCTGAACAAAGTCTCTGATTGTTATGTCTAAAAAAAAAAACTGTCAAATGTTGTGAGAAACCCGCCATACTGAAATATCCTCCAATAGGATAAGAGAGCGTATTAACACACGACAAAATTATGTCCGTCATACGTGGACCGGGCATTTTAGAGAGGCTGCATGTATAACGTCTCTTTTGGTCCTTGGTATCTGACGTAATCGTGAAATGGATTGTCACCCCAATCCAGGTTCGATGTTTGACAAAGGTTATACTCGTGAACATGTGAGATATTACCTTCGAATGCGATTGACAATTTCCTTGGAATATAACAGATCCTGCATCTAACACGAGTGGAGTTATCTTTTGATCCCAATTTGATTGTGTTGATATTTTTGTAGGAAGGTTATGTAAGATGGTTTATGTAAGTAAAAAGCACACATAGCTTGCTTTTGACTAAACTATTGTTATTAGATCGCACTATCTTAATTGATTTACTTTATTTGCAATCAAATGATACATTTCCAATATCTTAATAGTATAGGTATCTCTTTTGACGCTTGGGTATGGCTTGCGTAAGTATGTTATCTTCAACATGCATAAATATTATTATTCTATTTATTTATTTATGTATGACCAAGCATAACTTTTCACTTAGTATTTAGATTTTGATAATTCTTTTTTAACGGAAAGCGTATACTCTGAAGTTGGTTCCATATAAATTTGGAGAAAAAATCAAACCCTTAGTAAGAAAACGGGGATTCATTTTGCACTTTACATTTAGTTTTTCCGGCGGTTAAATGTTCTTGTTCATTATTAGAGTTTATTTTAAATTACCACATACTTTATCTAACGAATTATTGGTATCCATAATATAAATTATAAGTAAATGTGTAATAATTTCTGCTAATAAATTACTAAAATCAATAACAAAGCAATGCAGACCAAAATAATGATAATTATTATTGAACATCAAATGCGCTGAGTTCGGAATCCAAAATTGTAACATTGAGCAAATTAATTGCTTTGATACGCCACATCTAATGTGATTTCTGCCCACTTTGTATAAATAAATTAACGTACACTTGAAATTCAATTAAAGCGTACATAATAATTCAGTAATTTATGTAAATTTTAACACACCGATTTACATAACAAATAAACATGATGAACACTAGATAGGTACACTCACGTGCACGTTAACCTGTACATTTTGGATTTTGCACCGTTCTTATGGCCATTGAATAAGGAATGGTATCGTGTTGCTCGTGTTTAGCTTAACCTGCTCATGAACGTACGTACTCTTATGTAAGTTATTAAACTAGTTTGCCTCTAAAATATGTTTCCCTTATGATCGAAATATTTGCCCGAAGTAAAACATTTTTTACTTTTTTATTCGGTAGTAAAAACAAATGATGATTGCATGTCTCTTCTTTGCAAAAATAAATAAATAGAAAGTGGTTGTAAACATTTTTAAATAGCTATAAAACAAATTTCGTAGCCGTCTCCATTCATTACTCTCACCTATTTAAAGTTGGTACATTTCCCCCCAACTTCAAAGTGATGTCATTATAAAGAAGACAGAACCTGAAACAAAGCAAACATTTCCAAAGTTAGTCAAACGATTTTAAACGTTCAGCCAAGGCGCTAAGATTTATTATGGTAAGTACAATAAGTTGCAGAGTTATTTCCATATCACATCATTTTAACTGAACTGAATTAATTTGGAAGTTGAAATCAAACGCTCTTCTGTTAAATGCGATGAATTTAAGAGGATTTTGAATCAGTCGTTTTCATATAAAACAAGATAAATTCTTTATAATGGATATGTACAAGCCTAGTCGTCTTTATTGTGTATTAATGTGTACTAATTTCCATCTATAAAAGAAAATGCTGTTTATTGCCATCCTAGTAAGTAAAATATACCTGACTCTGATCTTCCATCACTAATATAATCTTACATTAAATATTAAATAACAAAAAAAAACACATAATTTGAGGAATACCGAACTCTAAGTTTTCTCTACCAACCGAAAAAACAAAACATTTTCTATGTATCTAGTCTCAAAAACTTCTGCCTTTAATTCTGATTAATCATCTCTTTCTTTACCTCTCTTACATCGCAAGACCTTGTTTTGTGTCCTATAATGAATATTCAGTAGTAATTTCAATCAATGAATGTAATACACTTACACTTACTGTGTGGGTTTCGAGGTTAACCTACTTCACAAACCCTAGCATCGGAATCATTGAGCCGCGAGAATAATTATTTAAAAAAAACATTTTTTTTTAAAGAAGAAATTCAACCTCAATTTAAGTTTATCGACCCCTGGATCGCGCGACTCGCATCTGAATTATTCTCTCAGAGCGCTCGTAAATCGGCTATCGAGTCGAATGCTCCAATAATAGCGCCCGGGAGGCGTCGTAATCAACTCTTCCTAAATTAATATTGACACGAGTATTAGCGAGTAACAACGATTCCCGAGGGAATATTGTTTGATTGTTTGCAGAACGCAATTTGCGAACGCGGCATAGCGATTATAGTGATTGACTTAGTATTTGGTATACATAAATAAACTATAAGTTGCAGGATATGTAAAACTATAGAATTTACTGATAAAAGAGTTGAAAAACTGGTCGACTGGTATGATCTATATCGATTGGTCGAGTCTATATCAATTTCGGTCCTCTGTGAAGGTGCCGTGGACATATTTGGTAAGATAAATAATTTTAAGAGATGGCTTGGCAAAAACTGATAAGCTTAGTAAATCTGTTCAACTATTCCGAGGAAATCTCACATGGGTAAAAACAATTTATTTGTTCTAAATATCCGATCAAAGAAATTATTTTGTAATAGTGGGCTTTTATATCTTTTTTTTTTTAAGTTTTTGTCTCGACGTTTCTTTTCTGGTGGTTTTGTGGCAGCCGCAGCTGTATGCGAGCAACCAAAGAAAGATCGATCATCTTCGAAAAAGTCCTTTTGCTTTGTCAAACAATGGATGTATAGAAAAACTGAAATTACGATGTTTTTTTTTGATAATTAATAAATAAATAATCATGTAGGACATCTCACACAGGGCTATCTGCCCTAACTAGGCAGAGCCTGTACTATGGGTTTCAGACAGCTGATAAACAAAGGTATGTATTTATATATGTAGGTACATATATATATATACATAATATATAAATAGGAACTGATATGAATGATATAACATATGGTTAAGTTGTATAGGAAGTATGAATTTTTAGGGTTCTTCTTCTTCTTAATCGGTACACTCTTGCCAGAGTTGTCGTGGTCATGATTTTGAATCACGACGAGTGATGATCTTGGTGAGAAGGCGCCACTTATCCAAAATCTTTTCAATTACTTTAATAAATAAATAAATAAATAAAATAAACATATGGGACATCTCACACAAGGCCATCTGACCCCAAACTAGGCAGAGCCTGTACTATGGGTGTCAGACAGCTGATGTACATACATAATATAAATATACAACATCCAGACATAAGGCAAACACAAGTGCTAATGAGACGAATGTTTGCCCTGGGCGAGAATCGAACCCGCAACCTTGTGCTTCGTAGGCAGACGTACTACCAACTAGGCTACGAGAACGTCAAATAATGATGAGCAATAACTGACTGCGCATACAAAATATGCGTTCCACCAGAATTTATTCCTGTTTTTTTTTAACTGCAATAATGCTTGTTCCTCTACAACGCCGTATCTAAAGAAGTGTTCTCTTAAAGGCCCTTGTACACGTTGGTCAGTCTGGTGGCAATCACCATTATGCGGCCGTTATAGTCTGTCGTGAGCTTCAATTGCAGCCATTGTAGATAATGGGGGTGTCGCCGGCAAAAATAAAAATAATTCGCTTCAAGACAGCGGACGGGTCAAAGTACTGGCTGGAAAGATTAGATTAGAGGGTTTGAAGATTTTTTTAAAGATGATGTAATGATATGTCTTTGTTTTGAAAAGGACGAATGTTTATCTTTTTCATAATTAGAATAGAGCCCTCGGCTCCCCTGAAAGTCGGTGAAATTAATTCGTCGATTGTGTGACACCAGCGCACGCCAATAAAAAGGTCAGAAATAACAATAACGCAACGTAGTTAAAAAAGTGACTATATAATATAATAATAATAAATTGACTTATTTGAAACAAACGCCAATCACAAGAAACACCTTATAAAACTTAGACATTTTTAAAGACTAATTATACTCGTAAAATATGCCTGAACTAGGAAAGATCCTGTGTTTCAGGCATAAAAATTGTGCTTTATATCGTAAAATTAAACCAAACTATGGCTGCTAATAAATGCTTTATTTAATACTAATTTTATTGCATTAATTATCTTAATATTACACAAAATCTGAATATTACCTAGCCTAGACTTTTCTATTGCTAGGCAAAGGCCTCCTTATTTTTCTTCCACTACCTCTCCCCCACTATTTGCTCCTAAACTGAACTACTTATAGCAAGTCTTCTAAGAACTTGTCAAGTTAGTTGGCAATCTCTTATGCAACCGTCCACGTCTACGCAAATAAAATTGTTCATAATTTACGAACGTATTCTACCACTACTTGACAATAAATCATCATCATCATCATTTCAGCCGAAAGACGTCCACTGCTGGACAAAGGCCTCCCCAAAAGTTCTCCATGACGATCGGTCCTGCGCTGCCCGCATCCAGCGATGGTAAATAACTTAAGGAAAATCCATCACACAACCATTGCCTAACCCACTTATGTACTTACTGAGTTTTTTTTTTCATATTTCAAAACCAGCCAGCTACGTAAATCTTTTATGACTTCAATAGTTCTAATCTTTTATGACTTTAAACTCCAGGAAACTATTTAAATAAGTATTATTTACTTAAGTACTTAAATAAGTATTTTCCTGAGGGTAGTAATAAAAGCTCCGACAAAAAAAATTGAATTGTCCTTACTCAAAATATTAAATCTACTGCCTAAAATACTAAACTTCCGACAACTTGTGTCCGAATAAAAATGACGAAACGACCGAATGAAATAACTGAAATCTTCGAAAAATAAACATGACTGTTTATTACTATAATACTCTTCTACCAAAAAATTAAAACTCCGGCGGTCCCCGGCCGCTGCCGCGGCACGCTCGCTCCGCTCGCTCGGCTCCCTCCGCTCTGTTATTGACATCAGTCTAACCTAACCTAACCAACCGATTTGATTCTGGGTAGATTTGTTTTTTTTTTTAGCGGGGGGCTGTGCCCCCCGAGCCCCCCCTATTATGGGGGGCTGCGCCCCCCCGTCCCCCCGCTTCGTTTAACGCCCTGACTACTATTATCAAAGCCAGTGACCTTCGTGTTGCCAGTTGCTCTCTCCGTATTTCCAGTCGCTCACTTGGTAATTTAGTCGCTCACTTAGTAATTTTGTCGCTCACTTGGTAATTTAGTCGCTCACTAGTAATTTAGTCGCTCACTTTAGTAATTTAGTCGCTCAAGTTATTAAAACAGTATGTCATCGTCAGTCGCAACATCGTCAGTCGCAAAGTTGTTTTTTTATTCACTCGTTTTATTATTTTCCTTTTCCTGAGTGCCGAGTGCGAGTTTTGCAACCAAAGTAAACGCGCTCGAAATCGAGAGCGTAAACGCGATTTTGTATGGAATTAAAATTACGCCATCTGTAGACAGTTAGCTGAACTAAAATTTCTTCATACTAAATGCACGTTTACGTCGTAGTTATCGAGCGCGTTTCGTGAGTAAAAAACTCGCACTTGGCACTCTGGAGTTTTACATGTAAAGTTTTGCTAACTCACATACCTGTTTAACTTGAAAAATAATCAAGGCGAAAAGACAAATCTCTTCAGAATTATCCTAGTCTAAGACAGATAAACCTTGATTTAATTCCCTCCATATCATTGCTATGGTTTCTTTCTCTCGTCTGGGCAATAAATCCAACTCAACCAACAAAACAACATTTCTCGGACCGCGGCACTCATCATTCTTTGTTATTTTCTTCTCAATATTCCTGTTTTTGTATTTTCCACTTGTTTGTTTTGCTGTCTCCTGTTATTTATACCTTTCGGCGACGTTGCTGTAGTTTTCGTCAAAAATATCGTAAAAATAACAAACATGGTATGAAAAAGTTTCTTGTTTTGGTAAGTATCTTATCGGGACTTTTCTAGTTTTTCCTTATTACAGTGGTCATGTAAAAAGTGAAAACATATCTATATGGCGTTTAAGTGATGAGTTTGTAGAAAAACTAAGATTATTTTGCCTTCGTTAACAACTCGTATAATATGTCCCCACCAAGCTACCCGACCCTATCCTGAAATGCCCGGCCTCGCTGGCCCGATGCGGGTTAATCAACTTATTTATTTATTTATTTATAAATTTATTATTCAATACAAATTTACCTTAAAAACTAATCATAGTCCCACAAAACTGCACAGCAGTTTGTCTGTGGGATCTAATGCACTTCACACAACCTTTGAATTACTTCGCAGCTGTGTGTCAATTTCCTCACGATGTTTTCCTTCACCGTCGAATAAACGTACATAATATAAAAAACACATTTGTATGTGTCGAGGCTCGAACCCGCGAATATCCGAATGAAGGTCAACGGCTAATTATTTTCTTTTAACAGAACTAATTTAACAGATGCCATCCTTGTTTCACGTACGGTAGTTTATATATTTTGTTCTTTGTTTATCGCTGATGACGTAGGATAGGGGTATGACAGCGACTTAGAACCTTAATCTTGTAGAATGTAGACCATCAATACATTCAAGAAAGCATGGCATGTTTCTAAACATGTTTCATTTTATACATAATATTATGGTACTTTGTACAGTCACTTTCTTAAATCTTCATTCATATATTTTTCGTCTTTCTTAGTAGTAGATTATGAAAATTTATTCGCAAATATGCGGGTTTTCCTTGGCGGCCTCATTTCCTTTACCTCGGTGATAAATAGGTGTCAAATATTCTTTTTACCCAACCCCAGGGTTGGAAGGTGACAAAGGTTGTTTTGCATCGATTTTCCCCACTGTCGAGTTTCGTATGGAAATGTTTTGATTAGGAAAGAATGTTTGCCCCTTGGGTATTTTGTAAATGGAATTCCCTTAAGGAATTTCTTCTCTTATGAATCAGAGGATAACATCTCATAAAAGAAACCGAGGGTAATTCGGTAGGTTAATGTAGAAAGTCCAGTATTTTAACCCCTAATTTATGTTTGCTCCACCGTTTTAAACGATCTAACAGACTCGAGAAGTAGCTGGTTTATAATGAAAATGCTGTTTTTTTACAATAAAATATACTTCTAAGTGAAGAATTACAATACTAATAATATCAAAAAGTGTGTGTCTGTCTGTCTGTCTGTCTGTGGTATTGTAGCTCCTAAACGGATGCGCCGTTTTTGATCTAGTTTTTGTTGTTTGCAAGGTGTCATAATCGAAAGTGTTCTTAGCTATGATCCAAGAAAATATCTTCAGCCACTTGAAGATTATCAGCTCTTTTCTAGTTGTTGAAAGGATCAAGTAACGGTTTAGTATCGAAAGGCTTAGCGTGGGCAGATTTCTCCTAATTCGGTCCATAAAGCAGTTTTAAATTAAATCAATATGGACCTCAGCATTTTTTTAAATTACTTATCAGGGTTTTTAGATTCAGAGACGAAACATAAGTACCTATTAAAAATACTGATGTCTAGAAGGCGTTTCAATTATTGAATAAAAAAAACGTGCATGATCAAAATGACGACGGCCCCGTAGCCTAGTTGGTACCTTCGAAATATAGAGTCGCGGATTCAAATCCCGCCCAGGTCAAACATTCGTGTGATGAGCACTTGTGTTTGCCTTGTGTCTGGATCATAGTCCAATAAAACAAGGTATTACAATTAAACCACGTGACTGACACAAGCCTACGTCATTTTGCGCTGTTCATCCTTGTCTATTACACGCATTCGACAAGGATGAATAGGCAAAATGACGTAGAAATGACGTAGGCTCGTGTCAGTCACGTGGTCTAATTGAAAGACCTTGTTTTCTTGGACCATGGTCTGGATGTAGTATATTTAATTTATATATGTATGTATATCAGCTGTCTGACACACATAGCACAGGCTCTGCCTAGTTTGGGGTCAGATGGCCGTGTGTGAGATCTCCCCACATATTAATATAATAATTATTATAAAATTTTTACGAACTTTGCTCTTAAAGTGTAGCAATTCTTAATTAGCAAACGCTTTTTAAACGAAGTGTAGTTTTATTTGCATATTTGAGTTACGTAGTCTATGTATTAAATAACATTTTTTTATAAAATGAACCCTTATTTCTTCCAAGACACATCAGTAGGTACATTAATATCACAAAATATCACAAAATACACGTAAGCAATCTTTGCTCTTAGAAGAAAGGAATACCTACTATCTATATACTATGAATACGTGAGCCATTTTCTATCTATATGAAAATGAGTACGGTAAAAACAGATCTGAAGGAATTCTCTCAGGGCCACAAACGAGAAGCTTTTACAACCTAAATCGAGATAAGAGGTGTTACACTTTTACCAAGAATTTCATGACTCTAGGTATTAAACTAACTATTTGTCACCGAGGCTAGACTTTTCTTTCCACACCAGTAAATATTTTCATATAGATAAAAAATACTTGTATTTATCTAGTAAGTTGATTCAAATAATAAAGCCTATACCAATCTCTCCCTGGTGTTGCCATAATCCCCACTATGGAAGGCGTATTGGGGATCACTGTTGTTAATTACACAGGTGAACGTTTTTCTAAGAATATTAAAATTTGTCACATGACATCTACCTATAGGAAGACCTGAGTCCCGATCGCGCTATTTATTGAATACGAAAGCATTCTAGTTTTAGTTTAGTTTTTGGTTAATGTGCTAAACTGTATCGCACTACGCGCTAGGACAGATCAAATTACTTACTGAACCGTTCGCTCAATCGTTCATCTACGTTTCCACCTTGGTTGAAACGTTAAATGGTTATCGCGGTACGAAATATTGCATTTTACAGCGGTTTTGGTTAAAGTTTAGTTGTTGAGTTAGCGCGATCTGGGCCCTGGATTGGTCCGATTCGGTGCCATAATAATATACTACTAAAATTAATCTCTGCACAGTACAAATTATTCCTTTCCCTTGAAAGGGAGCATCCACTAAATTCTAAACAATGCAAATTGTGCCTAATATTAAAACCTTTAAGCCTCGATAATCTATCCCTTATGATTTTCTATGAATGAAAAGGGACAGCAAAGCGTAGGAAGTAAGGGCGTAATGTCTTGAATATAAACTTAGCCACACATGCCTTATCCACTAAAACAAGCCCTGTTTACATGCGTTATCTTAGCTGTATTCAACATTAATCCCTTTACAGAGAGGGACTGAGAAATTTGCAAATAAAAACGTTTACAATCACTTGGTAAACAGAAAGCTAAAACATGTAGCTGGTATAATTAAATTTTAAACTATACTTTTTAAATCCATTACGGTTGTTTTTAAAACTATTGTAATTTAAAACGAAATATTTACTGTGAAGAGAGCGTCGGTGGCCAAGTGGCTAGGGCCGTTGCCTTTCATTCTGAAGTCCGCGGTTCAAGCCTCGGCACGTACCAATGTGTTTTCGATTTTCGAATTCATATAAACGTTTATTCGACTCTCTTAAGGTGAAGGAAAACATCGTAAGAAAACCTGCACACATCTGCGAAGAATCTAAAAGTGGTGTGTTCGTGACCAACCCGCATTGGGCCAGTGTGGTCGACTAAGGCCTATTCACCCTGATTACATTACCTCGGTGGGGACATGTATGAGCTCATAAAATTTACTGGGGCATTTGTTTTGTGTAAATGCCCGATGTTTAAGTGCTCTTGCATGCACCATGATAACAAAATAAATTTTGATATCAATATAATTAAAAAACTATCATAAATATTTAAAATTATGATAGTTTTTTAATTATATTCTTTTGTATTCCATTCCGTTCTATTCTATTCTATTCTAGGCTACACGGGGCAAAGCCAACCCAAATCCGGCCCTGGCACTCCAAGTTATATTGTCCCATATCTTAGTGGGAACATGCTCATCCCTCGAACATGTCTTAACAAGTTGAATAATTGAACAAGTTTTGCTTCGTCTAATTGTGCTAGTTCCCAACTATGCTAGCTATTTAAAACCCGTTGCAAGCAGGAAATATTTAGGTAAGACACAAATACAATAGAATAGAATAGAATATACTTTATTGCACACCAGGAATAACAAAAAATACAGTTTACAACGGTAAAAGTGTACAAATAGGCGGCCTTATTGCTAGGGTAGCAATTTCTACCAGGCAACCAATGTCATAGGAAAGGCAACGATAACAGCAGCAGGGCAATAATTATTAAAATCGTATCTGGCAAGAGTGGAAGGAAGTATAGGAAGGGCATTAAGTTCGCCTGTGTGTGTACATTATAAGTGCAATAAAGAATTTTCATCCATTCTTTCATTCATGAATTTTCATTCAGACCATGGTGTATGTTTATAGACGTAAAAATTGCGTAGACTATGGGTAGGTAACCAAATTTTTGGTCAGTGTTGCCACCTTGCAAATAATTAAATCATTAATTTTGTTTACCTAACCTTCTTTTTTTCATCTAGACTTATTTAGCGAATTGTAGGGAAAATTTTGGTAGCGAAAATTCGATTATCTAGTGACTTATAAAGCAAACTTAGTGATATTAATTTATTTGGAAAGTGGCGACACTGACCGAAAATTTGGTTAGCTAACGGTAGTCTACGCAATTTTTACATCTATATGAATGTTCCAGGATGAAATTGGAGACGTTCTGATTCTGACAAAAGGTCAGGTCAGGAGTACTCTAAACTGATGAGCTTGCATGATGAGATTATTGAATGTGGATGAAGTGAAACAAGTATGTCTAGATCGTAGCAAGTGTAAGGAAGTGGTCTCTGCCTACTCTCAAGTCCGGTGAAGCCTGATTCGTCGTACTTTTGCGACACAAGCATAGGTCAATAAAAAAAATTGAGGCGTAACTGTTATTATGTTTGTATTTAAAATAGTAATTCAGCTATTTTGGAGAACCTTGTCAGACAGAGCATTACTGTTCTAGTTTGTGGAAAAAATAATAATTCTACTACATCTTTTTAACGCAACCAGACGACATATGTTGCATGAAAAAGCAATAAACTAATAATATTTTTGTAAAAAATAACAATCACCATTTACATAACTTTAAAACAACAAACCTTAGAATTTGCATTATAAATCCATCAGTAAAAAGAGCAGCATATTATATTGCGTCTTATTCTAAATTTATAATACGTAAATGTATGAAATATACAGAACAAATCGATTGTATTTTATGTCGATTCATGTTCAAGCAAATTTCGCGTGTTTGTGTCACATAACTTTGGACCCATCGAGATTATGTAAAAGGGATGTTTTGTGCTGAAATTCATTAATTTGCCAATCGAAGGCTATTTTGGGTGAATACGTACGTACAGTAGCCAGCACGTGCGGCTGGGAATGTTGAACTTGAGGATGTCTTTATTCCGTAGAAGTAGAGGCGAAACTCGTAGTTCAATTGTCCAACCGCATGTGCTGGCTTCTGTACTGTCGTCGTACTGGTGAAGGCAGCAAGTATAGTTACTTTGTTTTAACTTTTATGGGTTACTAGCTTTTTGCCCCGCGGGTCCGCCTGCGTTGACAGTTTTTCTCGTGGGATTGAGGCATTTTCCCGCGGTAAAAGATTGCTTATGTGTTATTCTGATATATATATGTAAAGTTTTATTAAAAATCCATTCAGTCATTGTTACCTGAAAGAGTAACAAACAACCATCCATTCATACATCCATACATCCATTCACGCATACATCCTCAAAAACTTTCACGTTTATCGTTTATAAACTCATCGATCGCTTATAATATTAGTATGATAATTAGAATCAGAAGAACGAGCTCTATCTGAGAAAATGTTCGGTTTATCTCTAGTGTTTACGTACTCTTACTAGAAATAACCTTAATAAGGCATTCGGTACAAATTTTCCAAATAAAAATATGATAATATACTATTTACAGAAAAATTATGAATATCAAATCTTCTTTTCATAAGATATTTTTAATATTTTCTTGTGGGTTTAAGCTCTATTCAACATAAATATTTGCTTTCATCTTTGATACTTAGAAAATATTTTCTTTTTATTTACAAGTTATTTACCTAATGACAGCACCTACGCTTTAGTTCTGATTGGCTTAGGTATATTTCTGTTTTTATTTACAAGTTATTTACCTAATGACAGCACCTACGCTTTAGTTCTGATTGGCTTAGGTATATTTCTGTTTTTATTTACAAGTTATTTACCTAATGACAGCACCTACGCTTTAGTTCTGATTGGCTTAGGTATATTTCTGTTTTTATTTACAAGTTATTTACCTAATGACAGCACCTACGCTTTAGTTCTGATTGGCTTAGGTATATTTCTGTTTTTATTTACAAGTTATTTACCTAATGACAGCACCTACGCTTTAGTTCTGATTGGCTTAGGTATATTTCTGTTTTTATTTACAAGTTATTTACCTAATGACAGCACCTACGCTTTAGTTCTGATTGGCTTAGGTATATTTCTGTTTTTATTTACAAGTTATTTACCTAATGACAGCACCTACGCTTTAGTTCTGATTGGCTTAGGTATATTTCTGTTTTTATTTACAAGTTATTTACCTAATGACAGCACCTACGCTTTAGTTCTGATTGGCTTAGGTATATTTCTGTTTTTATTTACAAGTTATTTACCTAATGACAGCACCTACGCTTTAGTTCTGATTGGCTTAGGTATATTTCTGTTTTTATTTACAAGTTATTTACCTAATGACAGCACCTACGCTTTAGTTCTGATTGGCTTAGGTATATTTCTGTTTTTATTTACAAGTTATTTACCTAATGACAGCACCTACGCTTTAGTTCTGATTGGCTTAGGTATATTTCTGTTTTTATTTACAAGTTATTTACCTAATGACAGCACCTACGCTTTAGTTCTGATTGGCTTAGGTATATTTCTGTTTTTATTTACAAGTTATTTACCTAATGACAGCACCTACGCTTTAGTTCTGATTGGCTTAGGTATATTTCTGTTTTTATTTACAAGTTATTTACCTAATGACAGCACCTACGCTTTAGTTCTGATTGGCTTAGGTATATTTCTGTTCTGTCTCCTCAAGTACATATTTAAAATCATAGAATTTTTATTTCCTAAAATGTTTAATATTTAAATAACACTCACATTACATGTACTTTTATGTAAGTATGAAAGAAATCTACTAATACATTACTGCGATTCTTCGATTACAGTTTTTGTACTCTTTCATTGTACGTAATAATATTGTATGAGATTGTAATTAAAAATCTAAAATGGATTAATTAGTAATTCGTTACTGTAACATTCACTGCTAGGACGAAGTAATACTGCATAATACTTGTAATATTAAAATGAATTTTGAAGCTTGTTATCATAATAAGTAAATAAAAAAATATAAATAGAACACAGGCGTTCACATACCATGTTATTATATACCCCACTGATGGGCTTGAGCCTACCTGGAAATCAGGTTGGTCAATTTACACACAACCTTTGAATTATTTCGCAGATGTGTGCAGGTTTCCTCAGTATAAACATACTGAAAAACGAAAAAAAAAAAAACGGAGGAAAACTCCTTCACCGCCCAATAAGCGTACTTCATCATCATCATCATCATCTCAGCCGAAAGACGTCCACTGCTGGACAAAGGCCTCCCCCAAGGATCTCCACAATGATCGGTCCTGCGCTGCCCGCATCCAGCGGCTTCCCGCGACCCTCACCAGATCGTCGGTCCACCTCGTGGGGGGCCTGCCCACGCTACGTCTTCCGGCGCGCGGTCGCCATTCAAGAACCTTTCTGCCCCAACGGCCGTCGGTTCTACGTGCAATGTGCCCAGCCCATTGCCACTTAAGTTTAGCGATTCTTCGGGCTATGTCGGTGACTCTGCGTAAGCGATAAGCGTACTTATGAATTTGGAAATCCAAAACGCATTGGTACGTGCCAAAGTTTGAACCCGCGACCTTTCGAATGGAAGTCAACCACCCTAGCCACTTGGCCACCGACGACGCTCCCTCTATATCAAAACATCGTTGGATATGAATATGGCAAGGCCGGAACGCTTCATAGCATCATCAAACGGGTTAAACTTTAAACTCCAGTAACATTTAAAACTATTAAATTTCAGTGGAACTGCTAGCAAATGAGAACACACGTCTGTACCTCCGCACTAACTTCAAATTTTAACACAATTTACTTTCATCATATCCCCGTTGGCGCTGATTCTAGCAGGGAAATTCACGTTTATCCTAAAAATTGGCCAACTATAAAAAAGATCAACCATTGAAATGTTAGTGAAAGAAAATTCCTCTGATACACACCAAAAGATGCTAGTTAGGGGGCGGTACACATATTATTTATTGTAAACTTGTTTTTAAGCTGTGTTTTTTGTTGTCTAAATTTTTGTTCTGTATTTATATTGTATGTGTACCTTCTTTCTGATTAAACGTTATTCTATCTATCATCTATTAAAAAAAAATCATTTTTTTCTTACTCTATGGTTACCTAGCGGTTCCCACCTCTCTGTATAAATATATTTAATACTACGACGTACCAGCCAAAAGTGTCACTAAGTTATTTTTATCTTTGGTGTCACTATTGATTACAATAATACTTAGAGCAACGCGGGCCTTCCGTTCCGGTACGGAAGGCCGGCGTTGCTCTAAGCAATAATATGATGAACGATACACAATATTCAAACAAAGTACACACAAAAAATGTCTTACAGATAATGATGGATGGATACCAAGCCTATCAAAAAACAAAGAAAAACCTATTTTGTATCCCCAAAAAGAAGGTACAGTCAGCTGCAGATAACTACGACACAATTTTTTTTTCACAGTTTTTAACGACTTACATGATTTTTCTACACACGTAGGTACGTCATGTTCGTCTGACGTTCACTAATTCATAATTAATTCATTGCGAAGTTAGGTGATGGCGCAGTTGCAGAGTATCACAAAGATTTTTGCCGGAGTCGATACCTTATTAGGAATCAGGCTGTAAAAGTAACAAAAAATAAAAATAACAATAACTCCTAAGATAATAATCACAACTGTAATGTTTGATATAAGTACATACATAGTAAAATTACTACATAGTATAAAAAAGTCGCTTTCTCTGTCCCTATGTCCCTATGTATGCTTAAATCTTTAAAACTACGCAACGGATTTTGATGCGTTTTTTTTAAATCGATAGAGTGATTCAAGACGAAGGTTTATTATGTATAATACATGCATAATATACTTAAGGATAACCCACAATAACCATTTTCTCGTGCGGAGCCGGGGCGGGTCGCTAGTAAAGATTATAAAAAATAGAAGACCTCACACATACGGCCATCTGACCTCAAACTAGGCAGAGTCTGTACTAGGTATGTGTCTCAGACAGCTGATAAACATACATTTATAAATAGACAACATCCAGACATAAGACACACAAGCGCTCATCACACGAATGTTAGCCCCGAGCGGAATTTTAACCCGCGACCCTTTGCTACATATAATGAGGGATTTTCATTTTGACAGTTCTAAAAACAAAAAAAGGTTGTATTATGGTCATATCATAAGAGATGGCGCTGCACTAACTCTTACGTCAAATAAAATAGACGTGCTTGAAGGTAGGAAAAGAAGTCACAAAATTTAGTCGCAAAAAGGTCACTGGTAAAATGAATCAAAAATTTAAATGCAAAGCAGCACGCTAAAACACGAAACGAAATTAAAACACAACAAAGTGCGTGACGATTGACGTGACAACAGCAGTGTTGCCAGTTTTTATCTGCCCTGATTGGTTTGACATGCTCGGTTTTGACATTTTATTCGACATGCACGCCATCTATTTGAGTCAATAGAATCTTTTTTTTCTTAAATGCCATCTTCAAAATCCCTCATTCTAAAAATCCTCTAGAATCACCAACTTTTTCATACCACGGCTTTCGTCCAGTTAATTTGACCGTTCCAAATGCAAGGACGTCTAACTAGACTCTGTTGGTCAGAATATAACACACTGGGAGCTTTTACGAAAGGGTTTAGTTGAATTATATGAAATTAAATTTAGTGAGGACCCCAGCGAGGGAGACCTAAACAAACTCGCTAATGGAGAGTGGGCCGAGTGACGAGACGATGCGATGTTGAAATTATTTTATAGGTTTTAATATCACAGCAGCGCACACATTGCGCGAACCTGCCATGCCGGTTCCTAATATCGCATCACCTCTTCAAAGTTTAAGAGTTGGTTGTTCATTAGTGTGAGACAAGAGTCAGCCTTGGTTTGAGCAAAGCTTATTAACTTAATTTGACGTCGAAAAATAATTTGAAAATCTTACTACGAATAATGACCTTTTGAGTCAGTTTTGATATCAAATATCTTAACATATTGAATAAGATCACATATCAGAAAATTTTAAAATGCCCATAACAAGAAAGAAAAAATTCTTATTAAAAATCTACAAATTTAACAAGATGTCATTAAATTGTTTTTAAACTGTACTTACCTACTTAGCAAATCTATAATATTATTTTAGGTGTAATGACGATTCAGATGTTGTGTTGAGATGTTTACTGGTATAGTACCTACTTAAAGAAATAAAAAGTGATAAAGTTCAAAAGTATTTTTCACTATATTAAAAATCGCTTCTCGCACATTACTGGACCAAAACGTTTCGTGTCCGTAACCCAAGTTTATTAAATTACACGTCTTAGAAGTGTATAAAATGGCAAATTTATCACAAGAGCCTTTGCTTCCCCGTATTAGGGAAGAGTAGCCATTTAAGGGGAACAAAATCATCTGAAGAATTTTGTGGTGTGCACAAATATTGAATTTAGGTAAAGATAAAAGTATAACTGACAGACCCTCCACTACTGGAGTCTTTCGCGCATTCAATCATAAAGCAAATAAAACAAAAGAAAGTTGTGTTCGCAAAAAATTTTGTGTTTCAAAAAAACGCTGTGCTGGCGTGTCGTTACGACGACGCTTAGAAGACACTCGAAAGCCAGTGTGAGGGTCTGTTAGATGAAATAATATGTTTGTCTTTAATATTATTTAAATTAAATAGAGCGTCGATGGGCAAGCAGCAAGGATTGTTGACTTCTAATCAGAAGTTCGCAAGTTCTAGCCTCGCACGTACCATGGTCTAAGAAAACAAGGTCTAACCACCATACCACGTGACTGACACGAGGCTACGTCATTTCTACGTCATTTTGCCTATTCATCCTTGTCGTATGCGTGTAATAGACAAGGATGAACAGCGCAAAATGACGTAGGCTTGTGTCATTCACGTGGTCTAACGGTTAGACCTTGTTTTATTGGACCATGGCACGTACCAATGTGTTTTTGATTTTAGAATTCATAAGTACGGTTATTTGACGCTCTCGTGAGGAAACCTGCACATACCTGCGAAGAAATTTAAAGGTTATGCGTGAAGTTGACAAAACTCGCTGGGTCAGCGAGTTCTACTAAGGCCTATTCACCCTGATTTCAGGGTAGGCTCGAGCCCCTCGGTGGGGACGTATATGAGCTGTTAACAAAAATAATAGAAGAATGTATTTAGGTACTTAAATAACCTCAAATAAATCGGCTTTTTATGTCAATCTTGCCACACACAAGGCCGAGGTTCAAGAGATGGTTTTAAAAATAATTGCAGCTGACTTTTTTTGTTTAAAAGTACCTCTTCATTTTAGTTATACATAATAAATATAATTTTTACAACAGTAACTCAATGGACGGAAAGGGAAAATGGCGATTAATATCATGCAATTATAAGACGCAGAGATATTATTATACGAATTCAATCACAAATACTTTGTGTCAGTTCTTTCTGACTTGATCTAAAAATCTAACCCTAGACAAATGAGAACTATATGAGAATGCTTTGATTATATACAACTCATGAGAATGATATGACAAGATAACTTTCTTGCTTCCACCAACGTAGTTGTGGTTGTTCGCGCCAAAACTTTAATTCGTTTCGTAAATCACAATCACCAGCATAGGAATGACCCATAAAAATAATTGACTATCAACGCCAAGGAAGCCCACACACAGATACAGCGGGCCATAAAAGTGAAACACGCGGCGTTTGTCCCAGGCCCGTGCCAAGTGGGACGAAACTCGGGCCAAGTTTGGCTCGGGCATTAAACAGACTTTTTTGCATGGCTTTATGTTGAAAAAATAACATTGGTGGCGTAATGAGTTTTGTTTTTTATGTCGGGTTACATTTGACCTCAGTTGAAGGTTGGAACTTTTTATCTATACTAATATTATAAAGAGGAAAGGTTTGATTGTTTGTTTGTTTGTTTGTTTGCATCGAATAGGCTCCGAAACTACTGAACCGATTTCAAAAATTCTTTCACTGTTGGGAAGCTACATTCACCCTGAGTAACAAAGGCTATATTTTATTTTCAAAAAATTAGGGATCCTTACTAAAACTTCAATAATGTAACCCAAGGTGTGAAAAAAATACGTAAAATATTCCTAATAATTGAAAATACTCCGAAAGTACTGAACCGATTTTGGTGAAACTTGGCACAAAGTTTAAATAGACCTTAGGAAAGAACATAGGCTACAATTTACCGCGGGAAATTTTCTCATTCCCACGGGAAAAATTGTTAAAGCGGGCGGAGTTAGCACAAAGATAGAATAGACCTTGCGGACGAACATAGGCTAACTTTTACCGCGGGAAAATTCCTCATTCCCACGGGAAAACTATTAACGCGTGCGGAGCCGCGGCGGGAAGCTAGTATAATATATTCGGACAGTTTATATTAGTATGTATTCTTCTTCCTATCGAGTGGATTTCGAGATAAACCTACCTCACAAACCCTGGTGTCGGAATTGTTGAGCCGCCTTAGGCTTCCGACAAGGCTCGATAACGACTACTTTCGTGGATAGTACCGCGACCAATGGCTTTACGTGCCTTCCGAAGCACGGAATCATTTTTCTTTTTGGACAATCAGGTGATTCAGCCTGCTATGTCCTAACCAAACTGGGGAAAGTCTCACAAAGTGATATTTGTTCGACGAGTCCCCACCGGGATTCGAACCCGGAACCTCCGTAACGTCCGACGAGCTTTTGAACACTCGACCACGGAGGTTGATAGTAAGTGTAACTAAGTGTCTGCCCTGCGGATTTGACTGTATTTTTAGAAGTTCATACAAATTTTGTCCTGTCAACAGCATACAGAACAAAATATGAATTATCCAATTCAGTGTAGTCGTTCTTTAGTGAAAGTACATAAACTGAAATTCATGATTATTTATAAAGAATGTGTTGTGTCAGTGTTTAAGATTATTTACTAATTCAGTTTTTATTTGTGTGGTGGTGTAAAGGTTATGTAAAGGTTAGGTAGTGTAAAGCTTAGGTATTACTTTGCTTCTATACAGGGCACCACAACAAGTAAAAAAATCGACAGGGTGTGAAATAAAGAGTGTGATTTGTATTCAACGGGTCATTTCGAACATTTGATAAAATTGATAAGTTTTGTATAAAAAATGTTAAAATTCATAGTCTTCCTTTTATTTCTGACACTATGTTATTTAGCAAAAAATAATCCTTATGATAATATCCTTATGATGAAGCCTTTCGATTGGTATGATAAAACTACAGGGTGATTTTTTTTTCTCGTGTAGCGGGTTCGGTTCCCGGTTCAACCATGTAATTATTACAAAATGTATGAATGCAGTTTTGATAGTTTTTAGAAATAAAATAATGTCTTCTTTCAGTAAAATGTTCTACCTACAATATTTAAGGTACTTTCCCTCCATGTGGCATAGCCGTGGGACGCCCTGTATACCTTTAAATTTCAATTATTATTGAACTAAAAATTTAACAGATTCGTATTTTAAATATTACGATTTTTCTTTTTACTTTATGCTTTTTGAAAGTTTGAAAAACTACTATAGTCGTAACATAGAAACTTTTTGCTCCTTTTGTTACGAAAATATAATAGTAACGTGATAATAAAGTTTTGCTAACGTTAAAAATTTACTTGCCGAAGTCACCCCACCAAGCGTTAAATGACCTAGTAATAATGGTCTACAACGTAAAATTTTAAAAGATTTGGTTTCTGAACAATGCAAACGTTTTTATCTCACACAAGAAAATGCATAAGAGTATCTACGAAACAACACATATTTTTATCTTGTACCCTCTTATTTGCAAAAACAAAGCTCAAATCCTTTTGGTTCCGGAAAACGTAAGCCGATCTCATGCAGTTGCCAACTTCAATCAATGGCATTGGAAGCTTTAAATAAAGTCTTTTATATCTCACAAATATATTCTGTGCCATATCGCAAAAAAAGGTCATGTATCAGTTGATATCAAGTTGATATTTTGTACAGACGGTGAATGGTTGTATCGCGTATGATTGAACCAACATAGATCTTTTCATAGGGTACGCAAC
Organism: Teleiodes luculella; assembly: GCA_948473455.1. Lineage (NCBI taxonomy): Eukaryota > Metazoa > Arthropoda > Insecta > Lepidoptera > Gelechiidae > Teleiodes > Teleiodes luculella. The sequence goes on from OX419606.1 coordinate 3,805,085, forward strand.
GCAATTAGTATCTACAGCAACGATGAAGAGATCCTCGTTTTGTATTTATGCCAATTATTAAGGCTTTTAAAGCTTGATTTTGAATGAATACTAATGAAAATAATATGTACTTGTATTTCTATGTCTATCTATGCTTATAAATAGCTGTGGTATCTAATAGTGGTATTATTATTTTCTGATAAAACTTTTTATTTGTTACATAAAATAATTCAAGGCTTTATTTTTTTGAAAACAGACAATCGTATTTCTATAAAAAAGTTTTATGTGGATTAATAAAAGTTTCACTAGCAAGTCCGGGTAATTCTTTGAAGAGTAAAATGATAAAACAAAAATTCGTTAGGTTCTTTTGTTACAATGTGTGGTAAAAGGAGCTGGATATATTTGTATCATTTGGTAAACAGATCATATTTACTAGATTATAAAAAAGTGAGTTATAACTACGAAAACCGAACTAGAAAATAATAGGCTTTCGAACGTCCTTTAGTTTTTTTGTTATTCCATGAACATTAAAATTTGTCATGCATATACCTAATCTTTACCTAATATTGAAATTGGTACCTAGGTTCAACAATAATTTAATCAAAGGTTAAATAGTCAAATTATAATTGTATAACGAATTTTTAATGAAAAAGAATACCATGCAACTTTTGTCAAAAGGACTGATAATAAAAGAATATATTTCGACAAATAACAATAAGCTAAGAATTTGATGGTTGCTAATATAAAATTAATTAAATTCGTAACGTTGTTCCAGAAAACATCTGTTCTTAGTAAAATGGAGACCGTTACACAAAGGAAGTTGAATTTAAAATAAACGAACTGCCTTAATTACAAAAAATAAAAACAAAAGTGGAAGTAAAATAGACCTACCTACATCCTCGAATTTTATTGTTATTTAAAAAAGAAACAAAGTCCGGTACATTATATAGTGCAGTGTTCCGTATTATTGAAATCATATTTTGTGAATTTAAAAGACGTGTGATAGCTATCTAAATCTTGATTTATCTAATTACGTGTATACAAGTAACAGACATCCATTTATCTATTAATTTTTAAATGACAATGTTATCTGCAAAAATGTGTTACTTTGAATTACGTTTTTTTTTTTACTAATGGTCGAGGTCGTTTTTTCGTTGTCATGTCGTATTAAGCTGGAATCAAAATGTAATAATGGGCTCAATTCTCTCGTGGGCGCTAAAATCTCTAATTTTAAGTTGTTGGTCTCTTTCATTCTTATGGGAATCGAAAAGGATGGGGAGATGAATGAATTTAATTTTGAATAAATGATATTTAAAATAAGCAGTGCAGCTGTCAGATTCAGCTTAATTTAGTCGGGATGTTTTTAAATTCCTGCTAAATTACGCGTAAAATCGAAGTTTGACGTGTCTAAATGTAGGTTGGCAATCACCTGTCCCTTTTCGTTCTTAAGAACGCGAAAGAGACATAACAACTTAAATTTAGATATTGGAATTGCAGGCCATGCAGAATTGAGCCCAATATTTGATTTACTAAGTACAACGTTATTCTAAGGCTTCAAACGCATTAGACGGTTGCAGTGGTGAAATGCCGCGGAGCAGCCACCACGGTGGGCGGTAGCCGCATAACACTGCGTAAGAAATTCTTGGAATCTTAATTAGTCCCACTTCGGTCTTCGATTAGAATGAAATTTTGCACACGCTCTGAGTTCTGATAACAATACATGACTAAGAAACGTCATTACAAATCTAATATGGCGGCCTCCCCAAGATGACGGACAGGGAGCGTTTTTAGTTTTTAAACTATATTATTTTATTCATGCATAATGCATATTTTTGATTGCGGCAAACCGCTTAGTGCATAGAAAGCCTTACGCCTTACTCTTTATGGTTCTACTATAACACTGAAGCCATTTTAAAGCATTCATCTGTCATTAAATATGAATATCTCTATGGAATAATCATCGTCACTTTGTAACATTTGCATTTATAATTTTATAAGTAAGGTTTTTAATAAAGGTAATTTGTGTTTGATGTATTATAGGTACTTGTTTATTGATTTTTAAAAGAAAATGACCTTCTATGTAGGTAAGCTTATCAATGTCAAATTTTCCTATTAATTACCAATAAATAAAGATGCTCATTTAGGTGTACTGGTCATCCACCTAGTCATAAAAAAATATGACCAAGTGGTCTATTTTTACACCTACGGATCCCTAAAAAAGAACTTTTAATAAACAGTATCTTTTCAACAAAAGTTAATTAAGGGGAAAATCCGAGTTATCCTCTTGGCCTCCCCATGGGTTGAAGCGGAGGGGAGGGGTGGGAGGAATTAATGGCCTTATTAAAACGTGGTGTCCACAATAGCGTGATAAATCTGGACGTTGCCCCATAGAGGCTGGATGGACGCCAAATCAGTCTCCTACATTTTCGCTGTTCTACTTGTTGAGTATAAAGCACAAGATTCAGCGGAACATTGAGAAACTTTTTTATCGTATGAAAATGATGATTCTAAAGGAAACAATCGCGCAGGGTAGAAGTTAATATCCACTTTTATTATATATGAAAAGCGTCAAAATAAAAAGCACTACATAGTATAAAACAAAGTCGCTTTCTCTGTCCCTATGTCCCTATGTCCCTATGTCCTGCATGTATGCTTAAATATTTAAAACTACGCAACGGATTTTGATGCGATTTTTTTAGTAGATAGAGGAATTCAAGAGGAAGGTTTATATGTATAATACATGCATAATATACTTAAGAACAACCCACAATAACCATTTTCCCGTGCGGAGCCGGGGCGGGTCGCTAGTTTTTAATAATACTTGATGTTATTTTGATGAACAATCTATTCCTTCATCAATATCATCATCATTAACAGCTCATATATGTCCCCACCGAGGGGCTCGAGCCTACCCAGACACCAGGGTGAATAGGCCTTAGTCGACCACGCTGGCCCAATGCGGGTTGGTCAACTTCACACACAACCCTTGAATTACTTCGCAGGTGTGTGCAGGTTTCCTCACGATGTTTTCCTTCGCCGTAAGAGCGTCGAATAAACGTACATATAAATTCGAAAATCGAAAACACATTGGTACGTGCCGAGGTTCGAACCCGCGAACTTCTGAATGGAAGTCAACGGCCCTAGCCACTTGGCCACCGACGCTCTATCTATCTATTCCTTCACATTGTTTTAATTGCTCATTTAAATTCGATATCGGTATTATAATTTCTTTCCTCACTTTATATAGTACGAGCGCATAGCGGTTACACCGCCCACGTTACCAGTTTTTCCTTGGGAATAAGAAATCCAAGTTTCGGAGCCTATCCTTCATAATATTAGTAGGTATAGATTTTTTACACACTAAAACTAAAGACCGAACTTGGAAGCATAACAGCTCATAACGGTCATCGCACAATACACCAACTCAACTTATAGCATGGCATTGAAATGTAAGCTTTTTGTCGTGTTATTAAGAGTGAACTTACAACATGTCAGTGGAAAGTGGACAGTAAGACGACGATGCGTGCTAACGCCTGTGGAGTTTCTTCCGGCGAGTTCTTCTCCACAGAAGACAGCCAAATTGTGAACTCGCCTCGACGTCGAAAAGTGATTTGTAAAAATCTTACTTCGAATAAAACAAATTTCATTTCATTTCACCCGTCAGAGCTTGTAACTTGCACTATTCTTTGTTGTAATATAAGAAACTAGGTAAACCCAGAAATAAAATGAGCAACAGACTTAATAGGCAAAACTTTAATTAAGTTAGACGATGTTTTTGGCACTTACCCCAACTTCTTTGCGAACAACTCGCAACTTTCATCAGTTATTATAATAGCCATGACAGCAACAAACGTAACCGCTTCTGAAGTTTCGTAGAATAGTGACCTTTTAAAATGACTACCAAAGATCTAGGAAAATCTGCGCGCTTTAATAACTATGGCGATGAGTAAAGTTCTTAAAATAAACGTCTTTAAGGGCCTAAATTATTAAAATAAAATGAAATTTTGAACTTTTGAATTTTGAGCATACTATCACGAACATTTGTCAACAAGCAATCGTAAACGAGCCAAAAATTCAATTTTGAGCAAACCTATGAACGTTGACAGTTCATTGTTCGTTATGACGTCACACTTGGCTGAATTTCGTGTTCGCGTGTGATATTTTCAACGTCCACGCTGTTAGTAACACCAACACAAGGTAGTTTTTATTGTGTAATTTCTGGCAATACTTCTAAGAAAATACGTTCATGTACCTACGTCCACGTGTCGTGTGTGCTATTATAAAGTGTTGTTTGTAAAACATGTTATCATTAATTGGAAATAATTATAACGACGAACAACGAAGTACTTTGAACCCACCGCCTTCTCATTTTATAAGCCGCGCCAATAAAGAAACGAATTGAAAATGGCATCTGGGTGCTTTGAAGTGACAGGTGACAAGGTCAGCAATAGTGGCACAGTGATAGTGTGTAAGTGAGAGAGCATGATCTTGCTCTACCAACTGAGGATCCAACACCCGCCACTCGAATATTCCACTCTAAATGCTTATTACTTAGGACGTAGGACGCACCTTAAAATTACTGTAGTGAAAACGTATATTTTTACATGAGTTTTAACATAAAAGTGTAATATCATCATAATAAAAAACCAGGAAAGGGACTCTTTATAATAATTTCCTTTTTTCATTGCGTATTCATTTAATTTGCATAAAAATGTGTGGTCGTATATAACATGTATTAAATACGGTTGCCTGGAATAAAATTGTAACAGTAACTATTATAACTTTAATTTAATTAATAATTACAGACTTTTTACGTATGTATGAATACTTACTAATTTATATATTTTTCAAATATAGGCGGTTCACGAATGTCACTATGGTTTGTTTCATATTAATCCAGACAAAAGGTCATTGACGATACAATAAAACTATAGAATATCATCACAGAAAAACTCGTTTTGGCATATCGTAGTAGAAGGCGGGGTGACCGTGTGACCTTGCCAGACATTTTGGCGTTACATTATTTTTAATAACTTATAAGAAAAAAGAGAGTCAATAAACTTTTGTCCGTATTTAAATGAAACAGACCATAGTATTTTGTATGTTCATCAAATATATTATGGGTATCAGGGTTTAAGCTAGACAAGTAATTTGAACATAAAATTGTTTTATATAAATTTGGGTTTCACAATCACTTTGCAGCTACAGCATTTAAGACTCGAAGAGGGTTCTGGAGTTTTAGAACAGACAGGCGTCATTTTTAATTTGGCACAATATATGCAATCTTCTGGAACCTTACAAGTGTTGCAATCTAAAAAATTATATTATTTAATAATAAATAAATAAATATGTGGCACATCTCACACACGACCATCTGACCCAAACTAGGCAGAGCCTGTAATATGGGTGTCAGACAGCTGATATAAATACATACCTATATAAATATACAACATCCATGCACAAGGCAAACACAAGTGCTCATCACACGAATGTTTGCCCTGGGCGGGATTCGAACCCGCGACCTTGAGCTTCGTAGACAGGCGTACTACCACGAGGCCGAATAATTCGTCATCATCATCATTTCAGCCTGTAGCCGTCCACTGCTTTACAAAGGCCAAAGATTTCGACGATGATCGGTCCTGCGCTACCCGTATCCAGCGACTTCTCGCTTGTTTTTTTTTTTAATGGTTTCTGCTAATTTTGCGATTCAGCCAGAGTTCCCGCTTATTATTATCATCGTTCATTATAATTGACAGCTCATTATAATGTCATCATGTCCCCACTTAGAGGCTCGAGACTACCCTGAAATCAGGGTGAATAGGCCTTAGTCGACCATGCTGGTCCAGTGCGGGTTGGTCAACTTAACACGCACCCCTTGAATTACTTCGCAGGTGTGTGCAGGTTTCCTCACGATGTTTTCCTTCAAGAGCGTCGAATAAACGTACATACAAATGAATTCGAAAATCGAAAACACAATAAAACGTGCCGAGGTTCGAACTCGCGAACTTCCAAATGGAAGTCAATGGAAACAATCACTTGCCCACTGACAATCTTTATTATAGTTTTAGCTCTTCTTATTATATTCATTAATTATTCTTTGATGACTTATTTATTTACTAACAGAACGGCAAAAAGTCTAAAAACTCTTTCTTTTAATGAAAACCATAATTTTTACTACTTATTAGACAATATTTCATTGATATAAAACTTTTTTTTACTTACATGGATCGAAACAATCTCCTTTATTATAAAAAAAGATAGTCATAATGGTAAGTACAATAAACGCGCCTAGCATTTTCAATTTCTAAAATTTACAAAGTTCACGTGTATAGTAAATATTACAAAATAAACTTGATAAATTATAAAAAACTATTTCATACATGAAAATAAAAAAATCTTTATTTCTTCACAAGCATAAAAATCTAAATTTGCTTGAAAAAAATAACTCCAATACGGTTTACATCAGACTTAAATATTTTTGAACAAAATGAAAAATATTAATATTTAATCACGAAAATTACTGAAGTAATTCTTTTCAAACTTACGTTTAATCATTGTTATTTAAATTTAAAGTCGTAGCCATGTTGTTTCATTTCACACTTTAATCGGATTATTTACACAAATACCTAATGATTACTAGCTGGTGAAATTTTCTCCTTCAACTCCGGTGAAGCTTGACAAGAATAGCTCAATTATAAAATAAATAAATAAAATTAATTTTCTCTTCATACATGAAACTTTTTTGGCTTGCGCTTGCTTTTGCAAAAAGTTGGTTTGGTCACAGAATACCAAATAGTAGGTTTGGTTTATAATTTTTTGTCACACTCAAAAATCGTGCCAGATAACTTTAGTTGTAGGTTTTATTCGATCTTAAAAACAATGACATAGAGATATATATAACTTTATTATCAGAAAATATCAGTCACAATTTACAAATGACGAGTACAATATATTTTTTAATTAAATAAATAAAAAAATATTAGCTTGTATGCTATAAAAGAATGAAAAAATTTCTGAAAATTTTACCTAATAACCTGCACAATCAAAATTTTTGCGAAAAATGACATAACTTTATGCTTCAAAAGACCTAAACAAAATGAGTTACTAAATTTTTTTTTTAAGAAATACTTTTTTGGGTAAGTATGATTCTATTCATTCCTCACTATCTTCTTGTACAGCGGGCACGTAAAGCGCTTCAGGTGATCTTCCGATGCGTTTAGTGGGAGGAGAATGACTTGGGCCATATGGGATATAGTTTTGAGGAGGTTGTTGATAATAGTTTTGTTGAGGAGGATAGGGATGTTGGGGTGGATAATGAGGATGATGAGGATAGGCTACATAAGGAGGAATTTCTTGCTGTCGGTCGGGTAAACATTGGCAGCAACCTCTGGGCAGCAAACCGTGTTGACACCTAAAAGTTCTACCTCGTGGACACATGTCGTTGATTATACAATCAGAGTCGGACCAGCAAGCGTTCTCGCAAAATATTCCTAAAATAGATAATTACAGCATTAATGTTGAATAAATATACAAGCTTTTAAAATTATGTTTGAATATAAAAAAATAATTGCTGTACAAGTTTGCTTCTATTTCTTTCAGCACACTATTAACATGCGCTTCAGTTGTAAATTGGTATGCACCAAATAGATATCCAACGGACAATCTGTTCAATGTGGTATCTGTCCAATATGAAATCTGTCCAATGTGGAATCTGTCCAATATGGAATCTGTTTAATGTAGACTAAACGAATGCCTTAGTCGACCACGCTGGCCCAGTGCGGCTTAGTCAACTTCACACACAATCTTAGAATATTTCCGCTGGTGTGCACAGATTTCCTCACGATGATTAAAATTTGTTTAATACATGTACATAATGAATCCAAAAAAAGCGGTTGTCTGTAAAGTCGTTTTACTGACGATAGTTGAACGTGACAACGATTGTGGCTCTTTCTTGCTTGATCTGCGCTCTCGCTTGCACTTCAAGCCTTAAGTGGAACGCCTCAGCCGCGCGGTAACGCCGCATTGCATCATGTTTTTTTGTGCGTGCAGCCGGCTCCATCGAATTATAAGACGTTGTCACGTCAAAAACCTAAACACATTGGTACGTGCCGGGGCTTGAAACCGCAATCTTCCAAATAGAAGTCAATGCCAATTGGCAAGCGACGAATAATAATAAGAATAATAATCAAGGAATAATGCTTTAGTACTGTAATAATTACATAATTAGAGACCACCTACATTAGCATCTTCCGAGCGTCGAAGTCGTGCGTCGCGCATTCAATCATCCGCGTCCGTCTTTTGTTTCACTCGCCTTGCTGCCTATGATTGTATGCGCGTCGTCGTCGTGCGTCGCGCATTCAATCATCCGCGTCCGTCTTTTGTTTCACTCGCCTTGCTGCCTATGATTGTATGCGCGTCGTCTGTTTGCGTCGCGCATACAATCATCCGCGTCCGTCTTTTGTTTCACTCGCCTTGCTGCCTATGATTGTATGCGCGTCGTCGTCTATGTGCGTCGCGCATTCTATCATCCGCGTCCGTGTTTTGTTTCACTCGCCTTGCTGCCTATGATTGTATGCGCGTCGTCTATGTGCGTCGCTCATACAATCATCCGCGTCCGTCTTTTGTTTCACTCGCCTTGCTGCCTATGATTGTATGCGCGTCGTCTATGTGTGTCGCGCATTCCATCATCCGCGTTCGTCTTTTGTTTCACTCGCCTTGCTGCCTATGATTGTATGCGCGTCGTCTATGTGCGTCGCTCATACAATCATCCGCGTCCGTCTTTTGTTTCACTCGCCTTGCTGCCTATGATCGTACGCGCGACACACGACGACAACGCTCCAAAGACGCTAGTGTGGGGGTTTCTTAATGCCTTACCTTTAATAAATCGTCTATCTGGCAACTCATCCTGTCTCTCATTTAAACTTTTCTGAGAATTTATTCCGAAAATGGAAAATGTTGCAATAAAGAAGCAAATTTCCAATATAATCTTCATAGTTCTTAAATGCCTGGGTATGAGAAAAAACGCAAGTAGCTTGGTAAGTAATTATGAAATAAATGATGTGTAAAAAAATAGAAAATTCCTTTAAAAAATTATGAACCACGGGACGCCTGGCAGACGTGAAACATCGAAATTATGTTGTACAAGTTATATGCTTAAAATAACAGATTACAACAGGAGTTATAGGTATATAACATAATGAATTTGGGGTAGAGTCTTCCACTCCCCCGCAAGTCCGGTGAAGCTAGATTGGTCGTACCTTTTCGACACACAGCATAGGTCAATTAAAAAAAAATACAATGAATATTTTTGTTGTGGATTAATCCACAATTTAACCCTGTTACTGCGATTTCTGAACAGTAATTTAAATTTTTGTCTTAATAATAAATAAAACTGAAAAAAACAAATCATCTGTAACAAATATAGTTATTAATAATAATCATCGTCATGACGGCATAATAATATATATTTTTTGTATTATATAATTGAAAAAAAAAATGCAGTTATGTACTAGCTAATGGAAAAATCTTGGGTCTGGTCGCATACTTTTTTAGACCACATCATAGTATGGAAATTGCCTGATGTCCTACTTGTATAATTTTTCTCTCACTTAATTTTTCACTCGTGTTAATGATTTAAATTATTTTCCAACTCACCTCATAGACATAGAAGAACTAACTGAAATGTGTTTATATTGTAGTATTACTCTAGAACTTTCTCTATTTATATTTAAAATTTTCTGCCATGAAATCGTCGTACATGTTTTTTGTTTGTAACACGACAATAAAAAAAAAATTAGTATTGAATAATACATTATGATATAAAATATTTCCGTAAAATTGATTTGACTCGATACTTTGATTACGTAACGTGCAGCAATATATAAATTTAGTATAATAAAAACATTCCTTTTTTATTCTATGTAAATGGAATTGGATTTTAGATTTATTTACCTACATTCTTAATTACGCAATTTAACATATAATTGTATTAGGACTAGTTTACATAGGAGATATTCTGGTAATAATCAAAGCCTAGCATGCAGAAGTGACAAACCATTATCTCACATTTCATCTGTCAAAAATCTGTGAGAAACCCGCCACATTGAAATATAAAGTGAGTAAGTAAATATAATTGTAAAAAAAAACGGCAAAAGTTCAGTAACCTTGTCAATTACAACAACAAACAGTTTTACGGGTTTTACCCGCGATTCAATTTTGAAAAACGAATTTAATAATAAATTAAAAGCTTTAGAAATTATTTACTTCGGTACAACAGCTGTGAGCTGTTTTCAAGTTACATATTATTATGTAGATACATAGGTACATAAATAACTAATTTCATGCAAAATGAACATTATTTTGCAAACATCAGTTAAGCAACATTAATTGATTTACAGTTGTTTTTAGAAATACATACAAAAAGGAGTCAAAAAATCACAATTCTAAAGTTAATTTAATAAAAAAATACCGTTACCTCGTAAGGCCCAAGCGTCCTATTTTTAGAAAAAAATACTTGGCTGCTCCGGCCCAAGATGTTTATCTAAAAGAAAAATTTGCGGCCCAGCGTTCTAAAATTATGACATAATATTGTAACCCATTTCACACTTCAAATAGTCCCGCCAACTCCAATTCACGTATAAAAAATTGCAACCCTTGAACGTATCCGAACTTCTCATTGGCAGTTTTGACAGATAGAACAAATAAACTGGCTTTTTTCATGTGTTAACTGTGTGGAACGGGGTCCTAGCTAAAAGTAGGTCATTAAATCCTTGTTTATCCGCGCAATCATTGCATTACGAATGATGCATTTTACTGTAAAGGGTTATTGAAATGCTATATTTTAACAGTACGCGCAAATTTTTTCGTAAACAATTTTTAGCCAAATACTACACGAAGCAGAAAACTTTCGTCCCAAAATAAGGTCGTTGGGTTCTCATCATCATCAACAGCTCATAAATTTCCCTACTGAGGGGCTCGAGTCTACCTTGAAATCAGGGTGTATAGGCCTAAGATGGCCACGCTGGCCCAGTGCGGGTTGGTCCACTTCACACACAACAGTTGAATTACTTCGCAGATGTGTGCAGGTTTCCTCAAGATGTTTTCCTCCACCGTAAGAGCGTCGAATAAACGTACATATGAATTCGAAAATCGAAAACACATTGGTACGTGCCGACTGCCGAGGTACAAACCCGCGAACTTTCGAATGGAAGCCAACGGCCCTACCCATTTGGCCACCTACGCTCTCGTTATTATTGCTACTAATAATTTGTTTCCTAGAAATTATACTGATTTTGAAAAATATTAGTTAGTTACTGTTGATTTTTTTAATGCCTAAACAATTAAGTAAATTATGTAAATAAAAACAAGTTTAAACAAAGTTATAGGTATTTATAACTTATGTATTTAGTAAATTTTTATTTTACTATGTCCCGGAGTGCTAAAAAAAGTACATAAGATTTCGACGTCTTTTTCATATGGAATAGTCAGCTTTAGGCACTAAACATAGCTCATAAAAGAATGATATCAATAGCAATACATTTAAAGACTCTTTTCGCAAATCAAAGTTCTGGGCCGGAAGCACTTGAACCTATTATTAGTACATTGGGTCGTCACCTAAACTGACCTAAAATTAGGTTGGGCCTTACGAGGATAACTTGAGTCCGATTTTTCTCGAAAGGATTTTCGACTCCATAAGTTGGCAACCCAAAAACGTTTCGCTTTACGCATGATTGAAAAGCCGTGTTCATTTACGCTTGATTTTAGCTCGATTTAATTCGCAGTTGCGTAAAAAAGGAAAAGATTTTTTTGTTTTTACACCTCCCTAATATACATTGAAGATATTATTATATACTATAATATAATTAGAGTTAGTGTTAAAGCCGAACCAAAAATATACCCATTTCGAAAATTAATCATGACGTAGGTATATGGAGCTTTGTTGGTTCTTTTGAGTTATCACTCTTAATGCAATTACTAAAGATGTTTTTTTTATTTTTAAAACCTTTCAGTATCTTTAAGAAAAACAAATTTTACGTTAATGTTGTGTTAGTTACAAATGATAATATGCGAAACAAGCAAACTGACTGACATGTTTTTCATTTCCAATATGAGCACAATAATAAGTTTATTAGATACATTAATCGTCCATAATACTATGTTATTAATTGTTTTGTCTGAGTTCTATTTCTATAGAGTATAGACCTTATCACAACATAATAAAGACTATCAATCATCTTTGTTTACTCTACTGCCCATTGTAGCTATTGACGGATGTTACAAAATCTTTCATCTTATAAGAGATAGAGGGAGAAAATAGATCGCAAGAAAAACAAGGCTAAACAAAATATAAGAAAGTAGGGATACTTTTGTATCATCGAGACAAACAACGCTTGAAATGCTAGGCGATAATGTGTCAAAAGGTCGTAACCTGATTATTTTTTTCTTTTTAATCTTTCTAAAGAACTAAATTTGTTAATACATTCTAGTTTTATTTATTAAATAAGCTTCATTCTTCATCAAATATTAGTGGATAACGTACAGTACATAGTAATTTAAGATCTTCTTTTATTTTACATTTAGGATATACATATAAGTAGATTGCGTGCGTGTGCGCGAACGCTTGCGCACCTTATAGAGGACTTTTAAACTAAGCTTATACTTCGATCTCTCGGAGAATTCTAATGTGGAGTGTGTGTGTGTGGGTGCAGTATGGCCCACCTAGTGTCCTGCCCTGCTTGCCCTGCCACCTGCTCACAGCAGGACCTGATGGATGCAACGGATAAAACAGTGAGGTGACCAAGTTCTGGGCACAACACAACGACCTGATTTGTCATCGACTCGATAAGAAGAAGATCTCGATCTTATTAACTATAAGACATCCACTATGTAAAATTACACCAAATTAAACCATAGAAAAAAAATCGATGATGCAAAAAGAAAACGATTCCCTATTTTCGCTCAAAGTGACTTAGTCGCTTCTTGCACGCGACAGTAAAATGTAGGTGAACGGTCAGTCAGCAGACCATCGATCTTTCCTTCCATTGCTTGTTTTCCTCTTTCCCCAATAAAGTGAGAAAAACAATGTCCATTCTGGTTCGTTAACCCGTTTGAGTTGCCAAGTCAAAGTAGGGATAGAAGTAATAAAACTCACGAGTCTGGCGTGTTTGCTTAAACAGGAGGAAACAAGCTGGATTGAGATTTTATTACTGCAAAGAGGCTCTGTGTTTTGAAATAGGCTTATTGAAGGAATATAATTATGAAGTACATTCGTATTTTATGTTTTGTATAAAAATGGTTGATTTTAATGCTGGTTAAGGTTAACAACACAGAAAGTAGTTTTGTTTTTTTGGTAGGATTTATTTCGTAATTTTAAATTGTGACAGTTAAAAAATATCAATTTTTAAGTAAAACCAATTTTATTATTATTCAATAAAATAATGAACTTATAATAGTTTATATTTCCTACTTTTTTTTAATCCAACCAATGGATATATACAACAAAAACTCAAAACTTATTATAAGTTATGGTTTGTGACTTGTGAGGTTATTATACTATTTAGCAAAACGTAGAGAGAATTCGACCAAAACTCCCATAATCATGATTTTAGACTTAAATTAAATTAATTTATTTTTTGTATAAGTCCTTTTGATTACTAACACAAAGCTTTTTATAGACCAAATAACCCTTTGAAAATTGAATGTAAAATGGTTATTTCCTGGCCAATGAAAGGCGTTTATTCCAATTGATGCTTCCGCACTTAAGTTCTGATTTTGTATCAGGGATAACATTGTTTCACAAGTGTTTCGTAATTGGGAATAATCTGATTCAATTAACCAACTCTCCTGTTACTTACTCGTAATAGTCTTGATGGAAATGTTACTATTTATATGAATGAAATGAATGAATGAATGAATGAAAGTAATATCCTTTATTGCACACAAACACGGAATGAAAAATATGAATATAAGAACTATTTGAATGATGAAAAATGTTTATTATTATGTCTCTATTGAAATAGGGAAATTGATAGAGAAAAAATAAAAACCTGCTCTGTTTTTTTGTGTTACTGGCAACAATCGCCATTATTAAATTACACTTTATTTCAGCAAAATGTTTAGCGAGACTTTATTTTTCTACTATCTTTCCGCCGCGGCTCCGCCCGCGTTAACCGTTTTTCACGTGGGAATGGGGCATTTTCCCGCGGTAAAAGGTAGCCTATATTACTCAGGGTGAATTTAACTTTCCAATGGTGAAAGAATTTTTTAAATCGGCACAGTAGTTATTGAGTTTATTCATTACAAACATACACACAAAAATACAAATTTTTCCTCTTTATAATATTAGTATGATTCTGGCTTTAAATTGAGAATTCAATTTAAAAAGGGCAAAGTATCGGCAACAAAATGAGACGACACATCCAATGCCACAGTAAATAGTTTCCGAAAGATTGTTCATAATATTACATATCAAGAACAATCTGTCACTCACACTTGCAGCATTTGACATGAGTCATATTTAAGTGAGTCATGTCAACGCCTGTGACTCTTCGGATTAAACTTGTCTGATCATAATAAATCACGTCAAAGTATAATCATTTATTTCGTGTCGGTATAAATATAGCTACAGTGCAGTTACAGGATCGAGTACATAAAATTATTCTATGATACTCATTTCTTGTCTTGATTAAAAAGCTTACATAGTTAAAAAATACCATGGTGTTAATTTCAATTTTATTTTTGAATCCATTTCAATTATTTTGTTTTTGTATCGATGACATCCATCATCATAATCGTCGTTTATTTTTAGCTATTTTACGGCTTTGGGTACGTAGCCCTTTGGAGCCAGTCGTTCGTTAATTTTGTTATTTTCACAAAGGTTTTCAAGTTAAAATTCACTTCACTTTGTTAATTTTCCACAATTCACTATCATAATAGCACGCACTGTCAATTTATATTACACTAGCTTTCCGCCTGAATGAGGCATTTTCCCGAGGTAAAAGGTAGCCTATGTTACTCAGGGTGAATGTAGCTTTCTAATGGTGAAAGAATTTTTGAAATCGGTTCAGTAGTTTTTGAGTTTATTTATTACAAACATACACACATACACACACACACACAAAAATACAAGTCTTTCCTCTTTATAATATTAAGTATTATAATGAGTATGAAAACATAAACAGTTAATTGATTTTATTTATAAGTTTCGGTTCAATAAAGTTACCTTGCTCGAAACTAAATATTTAGACATTTAAATACTATTTTCACTAGGCGAAATCTACCGAACACGTGACGTTATTATGAGGTGAAAGAAGTAAAATGTATTGTTTCAAATAATAGCGATATATTTAAATACAATCGAATTTTTTCTTGCTAAAGTCTATCGCCAAATATTTTAAGTATACTTCATTGGTTAAAGCCCATTAGTTGAAGAACCATAATATTATCACAATTAGAACTTATAAGGCAACAGTCAAATGGTAAGGAACAAAGCTTGTACAGTGAGAAAAATCATCATCAAATGGCCACAGCTGGACAAAACACCTCTAAAGGATCACTTTAACGATCGGAGCTACCCACATCTAACAGCTTTCTATGGTCTGTTCCAAATAAATCCAGAAAAAGTTCATTGACCTCTTTATTTTCTTGAAAGTTATTAAAAATAGTGTAACGCCAAAATGTCCCTGTCTCACACTCACCCCGCCTTCTACTACGATATTACGATATGCCAAATTACGTATTTTGCGATAATTTCCTGTAGTTTTATCGTATCGCTTGAATAAAATGTGCGCATTGTATGCAGGCGTCAATGATCTTTTGGCCGCATTAATAATGAAACAAACCATACCCTCATCAGATCGTCGGTCCATCTAGGGCCTGCCTACTCCTTTCCGCTCAATAAATCGGTGATTGGTAAGATGTTATTTTTTAGTGGAAAAAAAAAATGTGTAAAAAAATACAAAATACGTAAGTCGTTAAAGAAGCTATATTGTGCAAATTTATACTAGGTATTATAATATTATAAACACTACATTACTTGAGGAACAAAAGATAAGAGGGCTCAAAGAAAACGTTTGGGATAGACAGACTGTCTGAACATTGCTAATCGTATTTGTTTGCTTGTTTGTTTGTTTGTCGCGGCGGGAAGCTAGTTTTCAATTAACACACAAGCGTACTCGTGCTTACAAATTAATATTAATAGCTCTTTATCGTTAGTTGTTTTAATTACGCTAATATTTATGAGAGTAGCTTTACTACTATAACTATTAGATAGATTCTCGTAAATGCTTAGAAAAGGACTATTGCGAATAACCTTGGCAGTCGTTTTCCGAATCTGGCCAATTTTTATTAGCCAATAAACCTGTTCGTCACATATCCAATTTAATCTATCGCTTGATGGGTTCACGATTCGCAATAAAAGTGAGATTAATGCTACAGTATAAATAAGTGAAAAAGTAGATCAACTTCACTCTGCGTCATAGGAAGATCGGCATAAAGGCGATATGGCCGATAAGAGGAAAAAAATAGGACTGGTTTTTATTGAATAATGAAGATGAAATCGTCATTTTTCACAAGAAACGTCAAGTAGATTTTTTCTATTAGAAATAATGATACTCGCTATTTTTCGATGAATGCACGGCTTCAAATCCAACTACATTCATTTATTTTTAATCAACAATCATTATTAAGATTCCTAGATGATATCAAAAACATCCATTAGCGTGAAACTTGTTGACACTTCATTCACATCACTCGTATGTATACCTGTTCGGATCGTAATCCGTAATTCACTTTTTAAATATTACGGTTGAGTTAATTCAAGTTATAAAATTATAAAATCAAGTTAAAAATCTGTTTAAATACCTAACAAAATCTAAACTAATTATATTTTTGTGCAATTTATAAAATTGTTCAACCAAATCAAGAGAGCAGATAGTTAACCTACTTCCCCGTCTTATACCGCGTTAATATTTCCAGATCGCAAAAGGATGGCCGTATCCAAGCCGTATCCTTTGTCGATGGAGCAGTTTGGGATTGAAGAGTTTTCCATCAACCGTTTTTATTATCTTGTTACGTAATATGAAAGCGGATGGCGGAATAACTCGGACAAAAGATAAGAGAGCTCAAAGAAGACGTTTGGGACAGACAGACTGTCTGAACATTGCTAATCGTATTGTATAAATCTTTTTGTTATCTATGATTCGGTGGATTAAGACAGATGTGCTATTTGATAAATCTCTATTGTACACAATGTCCGAGCAAGCGCCACGTTTCCGTTTTAGCCTGGGCTGAAAAAAAAAACCGAATTTTTTCTTCCAAGTCGAATTTTAAAATTTTGTAAGCAGTTTTGTTAACACTAAACCGATTTTCATAAAACTCGGTTCAGATAGAGATTAGATAGGACAAAGGCTACATTTTCATTTAAAAAAAATGAGGTAAATAAAATGTCTGTTGATTCTACAGAAATGGTGTTATTAGCAGTTCTTTTTATATTCTGCTACGATTTACAAGTTCTAAGAACTATTTTATGTTTATTGCGTAAACTGAAATATGAACTATTTATTTTATATCATACTAGCTTTCCGTGTTAACAGTTTTTCCCGTGGGAATGAGCTATTTTCCCGCGGTACAAAGTAGCTAATGTCACTCTCCATCTTTTCAAGGAAAATCATGTCGATTGGTTGTTTAGTTAGGGCGTGAAGGAAGGACAAACAAACGAACACACTTTCGCATTTATAATATTAGTATGAATATTCTATAAATTGTAATTTGATTACTTTTAACTATCATGAGGTATGTCACTACTAATAAATTATCAATGAAAAAGTGTGTTTGTTCGTCTTCCTTTCACACTGAAACTAAGCAACAGATATATGTGATTTTTTGAACAGAGCATGGTCTAAGAAAACAAGGTCTAACCGTTAGACCACGTGACTGACACATCCCTACGTCATCTTGCGCTGTTCATCCTTGTCGAATGCGTGTTAATAGACAAGGATGAACTGCACAAAATGACGTAGGCTTGTGTCAGTCACGTGGTCTAATGGTTAGACCTTGTTTTCTTAGACCATGGATCAGATATAGGGCCCGAGATCGACATGGGCTTCTTTTTACCGCAAAAAATATTTCATTGCCAAAAAAATTTAATTGAAAAAGGTCTAAAAACAACGTAGTGTAGCTGGGAGCAGACAACTATAATATTTATATAAATTAATTTGCAAAAAAAAAAGAATTTTAGGTGAAAGGTAGGCTAGTAAGAAAAAAAAACACAGTTTAGTTTCTAGTTCAATGTATCCTATAGATATTTCCCATTCTGCAGATAGCATAGTTTTCTATGACCAAAAAAGGCCTTTCAGACCATCAAGTTGAGACGTCCGAAGATATACCTATTACTAGTCCAGTCCGCCTTCCGTACTCGCGCAGTAAACAAGAGGATAAGTAAACAATTCCAGTACAATTTTACTGCACATTTTATTATCTTTGGGCTCTTCATTTCCGCACCAACTCTCGTAAACATTCGGTACTTTTTATACCTTTCAAATGTTTATTTCTTCTAATTAATTAGAGAACGAAATGGTTGATGTTAATTTGGGAGTTTTTTTTTCTTAGCTGGGAAGTTGTCAGAAAGGCTTGATTGCTTTGTAAAAAAGCTTACGATAAATTAAATAATTATTTGAATTATGAAAAAGCTTCGTTATTAGACGCTCTAGTACGTCACAAGATTTTTTTTTTAACAATAGAAAAGAACAAATGACGTTATTTTAGAGAGTTTCTTCAGCAGGTTATATTCCACAGGTACATTATAAAAACCTTAATGGGCTACACACGCCTGCGATAAAGTGATTTTATTTTATTTATGTATGTATTTATTATTTAAATTGAAAATAAACATCTGGTGGAAACGTGCTAAAAATTAATATAATAACTCCAAAGCTTCAAATATTCTCTATTTTTTTTAAATAAGAATAACTTTTAAACTTCACTTTAAAATAATCTAAATAAATCAACACTGAAAATATTACAAAAGAAAAAATAAATACAATTTTATCTATCACATTGCATTTTAAAAATGTATACTCAATTTATGGTTTTTTAATGCCTTTTCTTTCGCACTCCAATCAAGTTGAGTGCGTTCGAAATGTGAACGGAAAATAGGTGTTGTGTTTTCACACAGCTGTTTGTCAGTTCCAGTGAACGAGAAAATGGATAATATAAATTTAAAATTAAATTTTTGTAAGTCCAATAAATTTACTTATATTATGTATTTTACAAATAATTATGTTTCTTAAAAATTATCTTTGTGTTAAATTAGAACATCACGTAAGTCAGCCTTTACCTTAAATTTTGTATTTATTTACTTAAATTAGTTTTTTTTTATTCATAATTTCGATAGTCCGCCTTGAAAGGTAGTATTTTCTTTACCACCGAGCAAAAAAGTCTGATTTTGACACGTACACTAATCATATCTGTATTCTGACAAGTACCTAATCTAGGAGGTCAACCGGGAAAAACGTCACCGATGTTCGATCCGTTCACGCAATTCGTCCGATCATCGATGGCATTACCTACCGCGAAACGTTTCGGAAAAGCGACGGCCGTTCTTCGAATCCATTGACACCGACGGATTGATATCGTGAATGATTTGAACGAACGAATTAAAGAAATTAGTGATGCCCTTCTACAATTATGTTTTACAAATATCGGTTTTTCATAAAATTTGCAATTTAATAAGAAATATGTGAAATAAATAACAAATAACTTGAATTAATGTAATTACATCACCTTTTCTTTATTTTGAACAAACCAAAACATCTTTTTATAGTTATTTTTTGAATAATTATTTCTTAGTGGCAGTATGTTGAAATATACTTTGTATAAATGAAAAAAAAAGCAGCTGTTCTGTCAGAGCACTTTGTTTTTATTTACGAAATTGAATTGAATTATTTATTATAAAATTATAGTTTAATAAAACGGTTAGCTATGTTATTTGAAAGTAAGTATGTATAAATCTTTAATAATAATTTAGTCACTATCTATTTCATAATATGTAAACAGTAAAAGAGGTTTATTTATTTGTCGTAGAATATCTCTGCTAGCTACTACTGAATAAGAAATCTTGATGGATTTCATGCAGGAGCATGAAGACTTGGCCTGTGGTCGCCTTCTACGGAATATGGAAGGGAAGGCCTGGGCAAGCAATTGTAGTCTGACCACTTGAGATCACCTTATTATACGGGATGGGTGGTTGGTTGTGAATACAAAATAAGCAGTGACAAAAGGTAACATTTTTATTTTTAGATTTATTTTAAAGTTCAAAATATAATTGAATACTTAAGTATTTATTTATCCGTAGGTTGAAAATGTGGTACTGGGGTACCATAGGACAACAACACACACACACACACAGGTCGAAAATGAAAATTGAAACATAATGAATATAATATAATACCTACTTATTTATCCATAGATTACAAGAGAAGGATTCAAGAGGACATAAGAAAAAACCTATCAAAAGGAAAGGGGAAAAAAGCAGAGATTGTGAGACTTAGAAGAAAAAAAGACAGACGCAGTTGCTGCAGCTGTTTTGGAGCTACATTTAAAGTGCAGTACTTGAATTTATTTCAGTTCTTCTCCACAGAACACAGCAAAAAACTGATAATAGAGATTTCATTTGAGTTGTGTATATATCCAGAGGATAAAAGTAAATCCTTGAACTTTTTAGTAATTTGTAATTTGTAGGTACATTAATTTGATAATAAATGTATGTTCTTCAAATTGTATTTATTAATGCCTTTTCTTTCCCACAATCTCGCCTAAATGTTGCGCGGATGAAATCGCTCAAAGCGATAAGTACTTCATTTGCATTGTTGCAACAGGAAAAGCCTGTTTTAATTATGCTTTTAATTAAATTATTCCCTTTCGTACAGCTCTCTAGGCTCTAATTCAGCCTTTATGTATATAATAGAGCTTTTTTAATAAATAGATATCTACTCATTTTATTATAATTTAAGCTCCGAACCATTTGCGAACTGAAAACGAAACACAAACGATAGCTCAGTTGGTGTCGTATAATTTGAGGTTATATTCCGATCAAAATAATGTCAAACTCCGATGCTTAAACTGCCATTCGAGGTTTCGCGGTAGCGTCTTGCGAATCACGGGCTGTCAAACCACGAACTTCGTTTCGAAAATTCGAAGATCGATCGAAAGTGGTTCAGAGTAAGCAAAATCCGAAACGAAGCCAATTCGACTGTCGTTGCTTCGTATATCGAATTACAGAGTAACAGCCAAGTTGCTGTGTACTCTCACCAAGTTTTCCAAGTCTGAGTTACCATTATACTCGGTATCGTATTAGTAATAAAATCACAGTAAACACCTTTTTTCTTTGTTAAAAATTATTGAATTACGAATTTAATTAAGTTTTGCTTTACGCGGAAAAATTCTTTCCCTCACACCACGCGCGTAGGTTTTGGAAATGTCGCATCGTTTCACAAAGTGCATACTATGTATCGCCGTCACGTGATTGTTTGCGCGAGCGGCGTGCGTGAGGTTAATGAACTTTAATGAGCAGAATTTTTTAAAAAATCCTAGGTAAAATAAATCTTTTTTTTTAACCAAAGGGTAATAAGGATAATGAGACTTCCTTACACCCTGTATATCTAAACGGTATTTGCTTTACAGTATAAAAATGTACCCTTCTGGCATGTGAAAACTTGCCACTTAAAATTACGCTAAATTTGACAGCTGCGATCTTATTTTAAAACATTCATTCAAAATTAGATTCGTGTCCCATCCTTTTCAATTCCCATAGGAATGAAAAAAAAAACGAATAATTTTTTAGAGACTTTAACCGGAATTGAGCCTAATGTTACATAATTAAAATTAGTTTCGGATTCTGGTTCTAGTTGGAATTGTGAATGGTATGTTACTTTTTGAAGATTTTTACGAAATATTATTATTTCTGCCCATATTTATGGCGTGTGATTTTATATCCAATTCAAGGAACATAAACACAGTATTACTGAACGCAGTTGCTCGTAAAAATATAAATGAGGGCGAATCCTCGGAGGGAAAATATGCCTACAGTGACACGAATGAAGACCTCGCGACCTCTCGATTTCTGCTGTTTAGAGAAATTATATTTTTCCAAGTGGAAGACAGGAAAGAAAGATCCTGGTCTTATATTTTTACCGGACTGCCGAAGGAGGGTTATGTTTTTCGAGTATATGTATGTTTGTAGGTATGATTATTTGGAAAGTTCTGTAGCTTAAACGGATGGATGGATTTTGACTTGAAAGGTATCGTTAGATTTGTGTGACAATGGGTATATTAAAATTTAAAAAAATTAAATAGCGGATTATTGGCGCTAAGCTATGTGTCGACAAAACATATTTTTGTTTTTATCTTTTCAGTTCATTTACGAATTAAATTTACGACGATTTATTAATTGACGTTTAAATTTATCACGCAGTCGGGTTTTCTGTTTTTGCTATATTTTTCTTTTTATCACATTGTTTTTTATATTAAAAAATAACATACTAAAGATGCCTTTTACATTCCATTATCGCCCTCATTTTATATTCCTTATTTAGCATAGTAAATAGCGGCCCCCAATTATTGATTAATTTCCATTTTTAATGCGGGCGCTAGTGAACTTTAATAGGCCTCTTAATACTCAAATATTATAATATGTATAAGTACGTTTGACGCTTTTACGGTGAAAGAAAGCATCGTGAAGAAACCAGCACCAGCGAAGAAATTCAACGGTCAGATTGGATAATTTGTACGCTTTGAGATTGGAAAAGCACGTTAAAATTTACCAATCTGTTTTTGGCTAGTGTGGTGGACTTAGGCCTATTCACCCTGATTTCAGGGTAGGCTCGAGACCCTCGACGGGAACATAATATGATAGCTGTTCATGATGATTATTATTATATATATCGAATGTTTGATTAATATATAACAAAGAGTGCAAACGAAAATATGCAATTAGAGGAAGGCACCCAGTCAAAGTCTCTATAATATATCTTAGCTTGGAATCAGAAGGCCCTGTATGAAATATTTATTATTTTCTTTATCCCAACGTATTTTGTAGACGGTTTAGACTAGACACACAACCAAATATACTCACGTTCAGAGATACGTTTTTATGGGGTCATAACTTTGTTTTTTTCCGCTGGGAAAACGAATAAGTGCGTCCTAAACAGAGTATCTTCGACACGGCAATAAAAAACGTAGTTTTGGGGATTTACGCGCGCACTAACTCTGTCCGACCAATGATAAACGCAACAAAAAACGGTCAAGTGCTAGTTGAACTCGCGTGTATGAATTGTTCGGTAACAGCCCATATGTTTCCCCATTGAGGGGCTTGAGCCAACCAACACTACAAATATTTTCATTTCATTTATCACTACATAGTATAAAATAAAGTCGCTTTCTCCGTCCCTATGTCCCTATGTCCCTATGTCCCTTTGTACGCTTAAATCTTTAAAACTACGCAACGGATTTTGATGCGGTTTTTTTTAATAGATAGAGTGATTCAAGAGGAAGGTTTATATGTATAATACATGCATAATATACTGAAGGATAACCCACAATAACCATTTTCCCGTGCGGAGCCGGGGCGGGTCGCTAGTTTTATTCATAAACAGTATCATGACCGTATGCGAAATCAATAGGCAATAAAAATAAAAAACCATTCAATTACACAATTCAAAGATTAAACCGTTAACACATCACTAACTATACAAAATTGGCATAATTATACAAAATTATCATTTTAAACACACATATTGCTTATATATAAGATAATTTACAAACACAATTAAATTAAATATCTATGTCATTTACATTATATAAAACCTTATCTACTAGAAATGTTTTTAATTTATTCTTAAAAGTACTCAAATTATCAATTATTTTCAAGTCTCGGGGCAATTTATTAAATATTGCAACAGCCTGATACATAGCACTATGTCTGACTACTACTAAATTGGGATTTATAATGTTGTTAAGATCAAGTCTTCTAGTGCACAGCCTAGTTTGCATTTCTTGATCAGATTCGAACTTATACCTATTCTTAACTATATCTACCAATAACATCATTACATAAAGTCCCGGAACAGTTAAAATCTGCAGCTTTCTAAATTGAGTTCTACATGATTCCCACGGAGGGATCCTGGTTATTGTACGAATTGCTCTTTTCTGGACTGTGAACGCTTTGGTGATATTATAATTGTTAAATTGTAAATAGTGCGAGTTGGTCAATACTTCGCAGGAAAGTGCAAGTTTCCTTAAGTTGTTTACTTCACCGTAAGAGTGCAAATAGACATCATACTAATCATACTAATATTATAAAGAGAAAAGATTTGTATTTTGCATGTGTGTGTGTATGTTTGTAATGAATAAACTCAAAAACTACTGTGCCAATTTCAAAAATTCTTTCACCATTATAAAGCTACATTCACCTCGAATAACATAGCTACCTTTTACCACGGGAAAATGCCTCATTCGCACGGGAAAAAATGTTAACGCGGGCGGAGCCGCGGCGAAAAGCTAGTAATATATATTTACAAAATGAATTTAAAATAGAAAGCACATTATATTGGTACGCGCCAAGCGAGGTTTGAACCTAAGAACTTCCGAATGGAAGTCAAAAGCCACATGGCCACCGACGCGACGTGTATGTACGTACAGCGTGTCTCAAAAGAAAGTTTATATTTATTTGGTCGATTAAAGAAAAGTAAGCCGTATATAGAAAAAATGTTTATTAATTATTAAAATACACTTTTTGGGAATTTATTTCTAAGAAATAACAAAAAAAAAAACTTTCTTCACGGTTTAAATAAATCGTGGAGAAAAGCCGTTAAAATGTGTGTTAGTGTAATTAACAACCGCGAAAATCTAAGAATGTTTAGGTACTTAAGCTATCCCTGAGAGGTATTTAGTTAAAAATGCTTACTTAGCAATGCCTAAATAACCTTTTGTATATTTTTTTTGTTGTAAACTGTATTCTTTGCTTTTTCTTGTTTAATTTCGTGCAATAAATAAAGTAGGTGTATTCCAATATTTTATTTCTTAACCTTACTTGCCTACTAAGTCAAAAAGTCAGTCAAAAGTCAAAGATTTTAAAAATCCCTTTTCGACGTCGTAGTCCGGTTCAATTTCGACCAAAAGTGCTCTAGAACTTGAGTGACAGATAGAATTTTTTCATTTAGTACTGGCGCGAACCGGACTATCGAGGCGAGTTCACAATTTGGCTATCTTCTGTGGAGATGAACTCGCCGGAAAAAAAACTCCACAGGCGTTTCCACTTTTTCAAAATTATAAATTATTATTTTATACAATTCTAATAATATAACAAAGATTGTATACGAAATATACAATTCGAGGAAAGCAACCAGTCAAAGTAGAAAAACTAAACTATATAACCTCTAAAATCTATCACATAGCATACTTTAATTTGAATGCTAATACGCAAATTCAATATCGTATATTAACTCATTCATTCGTGTAAAAGGGAACAGAAAGTATGTTCTCATTGTACCAGAAGCATTTCAATCTCCCGACTCGGCTGCAGACGATTTCACTTCAGGAATTTTACGAGTTTTCACAATCTTTATACTTTATACCTAGTTTTATATCTCAACTCTGGTATTGGAAAACCAGGTAGTTACTTGTCTAAATTGATATTGTTGTAGACATAGGTTCTAATTTCGTACTAACATAAATTATTGAGTATTGTTTCGGTAAAGTGGGCAAAAAGTATGGTTTTTCAAAACAGGTCAACTATTTTTATACTTTATATGTAGCGCCGTTTTATATCTAAACTCTTGTTAGTACTCGTCTAGATTGCTATTTTTGTAGACATGAGGTCTAAATTTGCAGTAAACACTAATTGTTGGGTATTGTTTCACTAAAGTGGGCAAAAAGTATGGGATATCGAAGTTTTTCATTTATAAGGAGTATAGAATTTGAGTACAAAATCCGATATCGGACAAATACCGAATATATTATAAGAGTTATTACATACTAGTAATTATATACTACCCAAATAACGAAGACATTTCACTCCTCGTATCTATACGAGTTGTTCAAACCCATTTTGGTATAAAGTTAGGTATAAATAAATAAATAAAGTATATATTTGGGACATAAATATTTCACAAAAGTACGAGAAAAATAGTTATATATAGCTAAATTTTCTATTATTGAAAAGATATTTTATAATAATTATTTGTTTATACCTTTTCTACCTAATTGTAAAACGAGTAGAGGATTAAAGCACAATTAATAGTCATCATCATCATCTCAGCCTGTAGACGTCCACTGCTGGACAAAGGCCTCCCCCAAGGATCTCCACTATGATCGGTTCAGCGCTGCCCGCATCCAGCGGCTTTCCGCGACCCTCACCAGATCGTCGGTCCACCTCGTGAGGTAACAGTCAATATAGATTATAAAAGTTTTGTTCGTTTTCATACCTTGTACCTACTACTTGTAAATTTATTTAACGTTATTGTATAATTGAATAATTACATTTATACATCAACTATGTATTCGCAATTAATCGCCTGCATACACACCGATCAATTTACATTCCAACTACCTGTCTGCCTCAAACTAGATACTTAGACTAAGTCATAGGGCTAGACTAGACAGACAATCCACTAGCTGACTTACACACACACACACACACACACACACACTCACACACACGCACACACCCACACACACCCATACACGCACACTTATGTAACCTAATAAAATGTAAAATGTCAAATATTTACTACCTACACTTATAAGATATATTGAAAATTACTACCTATCAGATAATTATAATACCTAACTATGTACTTACCCATGACTAGTTTAATGGGGAAGACACTATAGCCTGTAACACAGTTATTATGTAGCTAGCACAGGCTATAGGGCTTCTTATATATTGTAAGCATTTTGTGTTAGTACAATAAAAGATTTTTACCTTACCTTTACCTATATACCTACCATTTTTGGAGTGGTATAAGTACCTAGTACTCTTATTCATGTTTTATTGTGAAATAAAGTTTTAACCATTAACCATTAACTATGAAAATATCGTACGGTAATTTTTTTTGGCTGTACAGGGTATTCGAATAACGGTGGTTTTAATTTAAGCCCAAAGGTTCCGCTAATTAAGGCGATATCTACACCTTTTTCCCGTCAAAGGATTCAGTAAATCCTTTCGAGACCTAATTTACATACATTTTTACCAGCATTTGCATTGCATTTATATTAGACACGATGGCTGGTTTAAACGGCGTAATTCTTGGGATTAATCCATATTTATCTTTTAGTTATAAAATGTTAAAGTGTGTTAGTTTGTCTGTTCATATTTCACGCTGAAACTGAGTAACGAATTGACCCGATAGTTTGGTGAAAAAGGGAGACATAGACATATTTTTAGCGCGGGAAAATATTTTATTTACATTATTTATTAATTTCACTATTTATTAAAAAACATCAGATACAGAATTTCAATTTAAATTCTATTGATTATACACAAATTCTTTTGTTTTCTGACCTTGCAAAGTTTTCAACTAAAAACCTTTTAAATGTACCAAAAATCTATGTGAATAAACAAATTTTATTTCAGATTTACACATATTTTAGAAGCAAATGGAGTTGCAATAGAATGAACCATATTCACTGCAAAAATGTCCTATCTAAAAGACATAAAGAAATTGAGGACAGATAGGTTGTAGCTAGGCTAAAAGATGTCCTTTCTTCAAGACCGTCACTTGACACAGTAGATTCTCGAAACTGCCACCGAAAGTCGGTTAGTATTCTTTGGCCGTTTTCGAGCGTCGGAGTTCCAAGGTCGCCGGGCCCCGGGGTAACCGTCGTTATGTTCGCCAAGTTCTGTGCCTTGTAAGTGACAGCCAGCTGTACGTGTACAATTAACTAAAATGGTAATTCGCTTTGTAATTTTGCAGGTTTTTTACAGCTTTATATCTAAAAGAAATAAATAAATATGTGGGGATAATTCACGCACGGCCAGCTGAACCTAAACTAGGCAGAGCCTGTGCTAAAGGTTCCGAACAGCTGATATACATACAATATAAATATACTACATACAGATACAAGGCACACACAATTACTCATCACACGAATGTTTGCCCTGGGCGGGATTCGAACCGCGACCTTAAGGCTTCATTAGGTTTACCGTTCGTTTACGCGCATCGTAGAGCTTAAAGACACGACAGGTGCATTCTATGAACTTTTATATACTCGTATCTAATAGTATCGTACCGTGTTGTGAATATGTAGAATAAAACCAATTATTGCTAGACTGATTTTTATATCTGAAATATAATTTCTTTTGAATTTATCAAAAGAAAGTTAAACTAAAAAAATCTATTTGGAAATAATTTAGCTTGCGTTGCTGCTTTGCGTCACTTTTTCTAAATTATTACATTTCATTCAGATAAATACATATACATATCCAAGATTGTTATAGAATTGTAGCTTTCCGCCGCGGCTCCGCCCGCTTTAAAAGTTTTTTTTAGGTATGACGAATTATCCCGCGGTAAAGGGTAGACTATGTTCTTTCCTAAGGTCTATTTTATCTTCGTACTTACCAAGTTTCATAAAAATCGGTACAGTAATTTCGGAGCCTATTCGATCCAAACATAAATAATCGAACCTTTCCTCTTTATAATATTAGAAGTATATGAGTATAGATAAGTATATACGTATAGATAAATAGAGAGACTCATGAGCCACTTTCACTTACACAAAAATGTCCTATCTAAATCACATACCTATAGAAATGGAAGCGCAAAGATTACAACTACGCTTAACGTTGACACATGTTATTATGTAAAAATGTAGTCTACCTGCATTTTGGGTAAATTCCAAAAAAAGGAAACATTTTTTTTCACGTGCTCTGTTTTATTTTTTCCAGTAATTGCTATGAAAGCTTAGTAATTGTGATGAAAAAGATGATATAACAGTGTTGTATGGCAACAATCTATAACATTGAAGTAATACAATCCACATTATACCACTGACTCCCGTAAAGTCCCGAGGGATCGCCATTCCCGTTACTTGATATTTATTATGAAAGGTATTTTGATATAAAGGGAAATGTATGGTCTGACGAAATATAATCGTTTCGGGTACAGTGGCTGTCTTTTATTACATTGTTGGAGAATCGGTGGAGAAATAATATTGAATATTAAAATTATTAGTCGTTTATTTCTAATATAAAGGCCATTTATATAAGTATGTTTGTGTGTAAAAGTCAGGAAGGAGGGAAAAGCCTCGCTTTGGTAAAAAAAAGTAAACTATTTGAATGGGTATCGAAAATGTAGGGTTTTAACCCCCCACACTAGTCTTTTTCGAACGTCTCGTGGTTGTGCGTCATGTTTCAAATGTGTAGTCTTGAGGTATTATTTCAAAAGGTTCGCTATAAAACTGACTAATAAAAATTTAAAAAATTCTTGTATGTTTTTATCATTAGATAAGACCATGGTCCAAGAAAACAAGGTCTTACAATTAGACCACGTGACTAACACAAGCCTACGTCATTTTGCGCTGTTCATCCTTGTCTATTACACGCATTCGACAAGGATGAATAGGCAAAATGACGTAGAAATGACGTCTATTTGTAAGACCTTGTTTTCTTGGACCATGGATGAGACTATAAAATGGATCATCATGCTTGTCAAATAAAAATAGAACCTGTCAAAAATATAGATACCTGTGTACGGTACTAACTTTCCTCACTCAAACCCAATGAATGCGTGAAAATGACACATCCATAATTTCCTATGTTTTCGCAAAACGATGCGAAATGTTTGCGTCAATTTCGTTGCCGGAACCAAAATTTAATTTTGGAGTATTACCCAATTTCCATTTGTCAGACGTACTGAAAACAATTTATTTTGGAAAACGTAAATGAGGGTTGATGAAGCTATTCCTGAAATGTTCGGGATAAAGCCTTTTTTGTAAATTTGTTGTTCCTATGTATTCAGTTAAACCTTTCCGGTTACAAGGCTTTTTTGTTTGCTAAAAAATAATTTAATTTGGTTAGGAGTTTATTCAATCTCTCTTATTTAAGGTTTCATGTATTGTTTTTTTGGCATTCCTCGCGACTTATGTCCAAAATGCAAAATGTCCAACTAGAATTAATATCCATCACTCATTTTGGTAGATAGCCAACTGTCGTGGCTTTAATAATGACTATTTACAAATCTTTATTACAAATCAATCAATCTCAATCTTTATTTCTTTTTTATCTTTATTACCCATTAATATAATAAGTCCATTTTACAAAATTAATTTGACAAGTGACGATGTTAGACTTTATTCTTACATTTACTCCTATTTGCACTAACCTTGTCTTAGGCTTTTCATAGTTAAAAAAGACCTAAGCTAACTAAAGCTTAACAAAATATTTGGTTTTCACTAACAGTCTAATTTATTATTGGGCTCTATTAAGGTAACAAACAAAATTTTCACCAAATCTCACTTAAATACTTTAGGCATCAACTTAAGCGATTCTTAAGTCTAGTGGCAGCACATGGGTGTTTTTTTTTTATATAAGTAGATAAGTTAAATAGCAATTCATTTGTTTGCTTTTTCTCGTTTTTTGGTCTTGCCGTTTTCAATATAATTTATTTCCTCTCAAATATGTGAAAAAGTATTTATTCCATAAAAACCTTGAAGTTATATAAAATATAAAAATGTAAATGCTCTAAAAAGATAAAAATAAAATTTTAACCCGTACACACCCACAAACATACATAGATACATACATCGCATGTAAAATAAATGGTTTTAAATATCCCTCTTACCAAACGAGTCTAAGCTTAAAATATACACAAATTAAAAATTCTTTATACAACATCAACCTCCTTGCTGAAAAGCTAGGCACTCGTATATTTGCGCATTTGCCTTGTAAATTCAAGGCTTTGTTGGATTTCAGTAATTACTCTAACTGAGCTCTACATGGAATGGTGAGCGACTTACTGAAATTTGTGTTTTGAATATTTAACTTTGTTTATGGAATAGTAAGAATTTGAGCTCGTGTAAAGCCTACGATATAGTATGTCTATTTAATATAAGTACTACCGACTTATAACATCCTTGATTTAATTAGACGCTCTAGGTAAGCCGTAAGCTTTTTGGTTTCATTGCAGAGAGTTGACGTTTAAGAAATACCATTCCATATAGGATTGGAAAGAAGTAAAAAAGGTATTTTAAAGTCACACTTCGCGTAGTACGTATTTTTAATATTCACGCAAAGTGTGCCCTAAAAAGACCCAAGAACATAGTGGTCACAAACATTTACTAAACGTGTACTTTTACTTTTATTACAATTATAATTAATATAAAAAAAATTAAGACCCCCAGTGCATACACAAGAGAACCACCACTTAGAAAGCCCACTTTCATTTAAATAATCGCATCCAAATCGGTTCACCCTCGGGTTATGGTGCTAAATACGAATTCAAATGTGTTAAAATCGCAAGAGTTTAAAATGTTATAAAACCTAACCCTTTCAGTACCTACTCTAAAATTTTGAACTATTACAAAAATGTTCACTGTCACTTCTTTTTTAAAACCCGACGAAACAGAGGGGTGTTATAAGTATGACGTGTGTGTCTGTCTGTCTGTCTGTGGCATCGTAACTCCTAAACGGATGCGCCGATTTTTATCTAGTTTTTTTTTTGTTTGCAAGGTGTCACAATCGAGAGTGTTCTTAGCTATGATCCAAGAAAATATCTTCAGCTATTTGAAGATCATCAGCTCTTTTCTAGATGTTGAAAGGATCAAGTAACGGTTTTATGTCGGGGGTTTATGTTGTTAACAGCTCATATATGTCCCCACCAAGGGGCTCGAGCCTACCCTGATACCAGGGTGAATAGGCCTTAGTCGACCACGCTGGCCCAGTGCGGGTTGGTCAACTTCACACACAACCTTTGAATTTCTTCGCAGGTGTGTGCAGGTTTCCTCACGATGTTTTCCTTCACCGTAAGAGCGTCGAATAAACGTACATATGAATTCGAAAATCGAAAACACATTGGTACGTGCCGAGGTTTGAACCATCGAACTTCGGAACGGAAGTCAACGGGCCTAGCCACTTGGCCACCGACGCTCACGACCGACGGGGGTTTATAATTTATTTTAATTTAGTGTTATTTAAAATGTTATACGAAATTAAGTATAGGTGACTCCGCCCGCGTTAATAGTTTTTCCCGTGGGAACGAGGGATTTTCCCGCGATAAAAGTTAGCCCATGTTCTTTCGCAAGATCTATTCTATATTTGTGCCAAGTTTCAATAAAATCAGTTCAGTAATTTCGGAGCCTCTTCAATTATTAGTAATATTTTAGGTATTTTTTTACATCTTGGGTTACATTGAAGTTTTAGTGAGGATTCCATTTTTTTTTTAAATAAAATATAGCCTATTTGTTACTCAGGAATCATGTAGCTTTTCAACAGAAAAATAATTTTTGACATCGGTTCAGTTGTTTCACACAACTCAGGCTATAAGTTGATTAGGTATAGAAATAGGTATATATCAAAATATGTCATATTTTTATCCCCTAGTTTTATATTTAATACTTGGTATATTAGGTATAATATTACATACATATAATACGCATAGATATGAGAATCTTCTTTTTGAAGACGTTACTGGCATCAATATTATTTTACCGAAATTTAATAATATGTGGTTTCATTTTTGATGTTGGTTTTATAGCAAAATAAGTATCATTATTATCCAGCTTAGCATTAAAACGAAAAAACAAAACTACCAGACATCACTTTATATTCAGTAGCTTATTTAACGCTACGATACGAGGCTCTTCATAATAATTTCGACCCTTCTAATAACGGCCTACTTCAAACATAATAACCCCATCGTTTCCGTTAATTGCAACTTTCTTTGATAAACATTTTACCCCATGTTTACCATTTAATTATAATTTTAAACTGTTATATATAAGGAGAACCAGCCAATTAAATTTATTGCACAAAAATCTAACTGAAAATCGCAAAAGATTTCATGAAATTTATTTTTTTTCTTTTTAATAACATTTTGTAAACATAGCACAATGGTAACCGTTTACTCCTGTAAATAAATTATTATCAACGTATTTCGAAATAATTGTTATTTATTTATTCATTTTTACTGTCACATAATTTCATGTATTAATAATTTAGTAATATTTTGCAGATTTTTTGAATTTAGCTATTTTAGGTAAAATTATATTTATATTCGACATTTTTTTAGACATTTTGTATTCTTGTCGTCTTTAAAACTAAATCTTTTTATTTTAGGCATTTTGAACTTATATAATAATATTCTGATGCACGTGAGTTATTTTTATTGTAAATGTTCAAATACGTAACCATTTAAACCGTTACAGAAGGGTAAAGATAAATAAAAAAAACTGCGAATACAAAAATAAAAAAAGGTCATAAAATAAATACTGAATAAATATGATTAACTGTTTTTTTACCTAATAAATATTGGAGACATAATTGAATTTAATTGAATTATAATAATATAAATAATTATTATTACATTCTTTTACAAGTGGATTATCTTACTTACCTAGGTACTTACATAATATTTTTTACAAACAAAATCAAGCTGTATAACTTGCATAAATTAAGTAGTGATAAATATAACACTTAAAAGATTAAAAATCTATTAAAAAAGCAAAATTATCGAAAATAAGCGCCAATCCGGTCTCTGTTCTTTCAAAATATTGCTCTAAATTTCTAGTTTTTTAAGTGTAAACAATGACAAATTTTACTAAATGCTCTTGTAAACCAGAAAAAATTTAAAACTTCAATAATATTCGTAACTTTGTTTTAATTTTATGCATTAATGAAAAAGAAAAAAAAAATTCTCTGACCTATTTTTCAAATATTTTCTTTTTTTTAAATTCATTCCTTATGACTTGCTTGTTTGACGTCTGTAAGAAATCGAAACATTTTTAGGAGTATCGCATTTCATTCAATCACCGTTCTTAAATCCAACCCTTACCTGATAGAGATCCAAAGAAATATCACCTCCTATCAAATTCCCAGCGTACTTCCTCACAAAAAACTCAAGTAAGTATATCAAACTATGTTTATCACTTAAAAAAATTCACTTCACTCCAAACTAAGTTACACAAAAAAATGTTTAGTTATTTTTCCTCTAGAAATTACACCGCGAAATAATGACTTCACTGCAAGTTCACATTTCGAACGCACATCACTCCACAAGAGAAACGCGTAAACAAACTTTCAGGACGAAAGCTAATGCGGTACTAACGGATACCGGGACCGCCGGAGCGAAAATTTATGTGTGTGTATACAGAAACCCTCTGAAATACGCACACACAGACACTGCTATCGATGTGTGAGTGACTTCGCTTCGTAGTGTCTGTGATTTTCGGCGATTCTGCGCTGTACTTACGTAGAATTCTTCGCTTGTGTGAGTAAGATCACCTAGAGTTTTATGTGTGTGCGTGCACCGGGAAAGTGTGAATACGCATGCGCTAGGTCTTTGAAAAATAAAATTGTATCTCGCGTTATTCAAATACTGATGTGACGAAGATTTGATTGTAAATCTATTGAAGCTATAGAAATTGAGATTTTAGTCAAATTGTTTCGGGAAATTTTTCAAATTGTATGCAGTGATGTTATATGAATTCTCGTTACATTTTTTTTACATTCATAAAGTAACATCTAAAATATAAGTATCGTGTTCATTTTATTTATGTTTGATTAATAATGTTATACCTATATTTTCATTTCAGTGATTCCAGGAATCGAATATTTTAAACATGCACTAAATAAGAATACAAAAATTGTATTACTATTTTACGTGTAGCATATTATATTATTTTGTTCTGTGATAATAATACGGCGTAGCACGCCATAGTAAACCGTAAAGCGAACATTTTACATTTACGCTGAAAAGCATCAAACTATTTACAAAATTCAAAATTAAAAAAAAAAACATTTTTTTTAACTTACCATAGTTTTCTTAAAAACTCTTAATCACGTCATATAAGAAGCTAAAAAGCTTTGCTAAAACCAAGACCGGCTTTCATCTCAAACAAGCAATAATAAAAACATTATTTAAAAATATATAAAACCGCCTTCAAAGGCCCCATCCTACACTAAAAGGTTATAAATTAAATAAAAATCTAGTCGAAAGCACAGAAATTTAATATGGCGATTAGTATTTCTTATTTATATAAAGTTTTAACATCATATAAACATGTGTAGACATTGTTATATACTTCACCTTGGAGTCTATGCCAGTTAATAAAAACAAATGTACAAATCGGAAATGAAAAAAAAACGACCTTACAAAAACAAATACTCGGTAATAAAAAAAATTATGACACTACAAAATATTAATTTTGTATGGAGATCTCAAAATATTTTTCGTCTTTTTTAATCAAAGCAAATTCTCTCAACGTTTCCTTACTTTCACCTCACGTCCGAACCTGAATTACAGCGTAGATTGTATAGATTTCAGGACGTTCGGTCGCTAACAATGTTTTTGTTATTGGATTTAGAAAAGAAAATACTTGAGAAAATGTCAAGAGTTTAGGACCACAGCAACATTTTATAATAATAGATTTGTAGGTATGGTTTTGTAAATTATACTAAGCACCTGCGATGTATTACAAAAAAAAACTTTCAAATGTCTTTTAATTGGACTGGAGGTCACATGGCCTTTGTCATCTGATTTTTTTGTTTAAAGTTAGACCTCATAACTGAGCACAGATTTTTTAAAAACCATATATTTAAAAATATTCTATTTTCCAATCTTTCTTAAATTCACTGACAAAAATGTTTCAAAGAAAACCAAATTAGGTAATTAATATTTTTACGTCAAATAAAAATAATTCTTATTAAATCAGATTATGGATAAGCCTAATAATCAGTTAGGTCACTTTCATAATAAATCAGGTTATCTATTAACACCCTCTATTGATAACATCCAATATACATTTAATGGGCGATAAAATCTTTCGGCATAGTACTTGTAAACAATGTTGTTAATGTCGAAAACAGTGTGATTGTACTGAATATTATTTTCACCTTTACTTGAAAGTTAATTATTTTGATTCAAATTTTAATTAGTTTCTCGTTAAATAATATTCTATTTTAATATGACTTAAGTCAAATGTTCAATTACACACCTCTTAATATTCTTGTTTTGTTATTAAATTTCATTATGACATTATTTTCGTAAAACTTGTTAATTTCAAATTACGATTATTATTTTTTTATCTACAGGGCGTTGGTGGCTAAGTGGCTAAGGCGGTATATTTATGTGTTTTCTTTTGGTGTCAATAAATAATATTTGTATTGTATTGTATTGTTGACTTCCATTCAGAAGTTCGCGAGTTCAAGTCTGAATTAAACTGTCGGCCTTAGTCGACCACGCTGGCCTAGTGCGGGTTGTTCAACTTCGCACGCAACTCTTTGAATTCTTAGCAGGTGTGTGGAGGTTTCCTTACGATGTCTTCCTTTACCGTAAGAGCTTCGAATAAACGTAGATATTAATTCGAAAATCGAAAACACATTGGCACGTGCCGAGGCTTAAACCTACGCTTTCGGATATTTTGTTTTGTATTTATTATAACATTTGTACAATAGTTCAAGAGTCTGTATCTACTTATAGTATTTATTTAACATTTCTTCTAACAAAAAAGTGCGGATTCCGTACTATTTAAAATGCAACAATCTATATATGTATGTGTATATATATATGTATGTATGTAGGTATGTAAATATTTTTATTATCCGTGTAAGTATTTTAAGTAAAATATTCGTATGTAGTTTATTTTACTTGATTTTTATGCCACCAACCCGCACTACTCTATTCTATACCATTCTCCTGGTAATGGGTTGCCTGGAAGAGATTGCTACATTAGCAATAAGGCCGCCTGTTGAAACCTAATGTTCTCTTTGTGTGTGTTATAATGTCTGTGTTTCTTGGTATCAATAAAGAATATTTGTATTTGTATTTGTAATCTTAAAGAATAAATATACATAGAGCACGCGCATCGCTCCGCTGCCTTTATGTCAAGCGTAAGCAGATGTTGTATGGGCAGTGAAATTAATAACATTTTTTTTTTGGATTTATTCCTCGAGTCATGTTTGCAACTTAACACCGCACATTTCAAAATGTTCTTCTATTAAATTACTTATTTTCATCAGGTAAAACAATCAGCTCCGATAACCATGTTATACTAAATGAACACGCTGAAGATATTCGGACTGTACATTTCCGTGCTTACGGTTCATACTCGATTTGGCGTAGGTACTCTATCCCTACAAGATTTTTTTCTATTTGTACTCTAAGGCAACAATATTTACAAAACAATAAATTCACATCTCGCGTAACCTTCTTGCGGTGAAATTAAAACCCCGCAAGTAAGACTGAACTAAAACCAATTTAGCACTTATAGCAGGAAACATTAAAATTAATCAATTTAATTAATCTCAGGTGAAGTGCTGAAGTTGGTAACGACGTTACTAACTTCAATGCGATTAGGATCAACGATGTTACACTTGGCACGTTGTTACTTACACCAACCTCGATTTGTAACTTTATTTTCCTAAGTGACTACTTAACATGTTTAAATTTATAAGTAATATTATTTTGGTTATAAATTATTGGATACGTAGAATCATACTAGTCATATCATACTAATATTATAAAGAGGAAAGATTTGTATTTTTGTGTGTAAGTTTGTAATGAATAAACTCAAAAACTACTGAAACGATTTCAAAAATTTTTGCACCATTAGAAAGTTAAATTCACCCTGAGTAATTTTTACTGCGGGAAAATGCCTCATACCCACGGGAAAAACCGTTAACGCGGACTCTGCCAAAGCTAGTATTAATATAACTATTGGACTATTTTCTTTTATTATATCAACATTTTAAATTAAGAATTATTTCAACACCTCTTTCTTTTAAAAAATAATTGTATTCTACTTTTCACTAGTACTGTTATTATAACTATCAAATAACTCCCTTTAATAAGAGCGGTGGGAAAACCGCGCTTCGCTCTTAGATTATTTATTCTGAGCCCTTATAATATAATAATATTGCCTAGTGCCTTTATTACATAGCAGTAGGGGTCATCGCCCCTAACAATAGCGCCCTTCATCTGGTTTCCGGACCTGTCACCTCTGCATACCCGGAATACCGATAAAAAAAGGGATATCTATAAAGCAACTATAAAAATAATAATTTCAGCTTTAACTTGAAAAATAATACTTTGCAATTTAAATACTTCTAGCATTGGTAGGTGCTAGGTGTAAATAGGTTTAAGGTGCGGCATGAATAGTCCTAAGGCCACCCCTAAGCCGCCAACATGTTTTAAAAATAATAATTTGAGATTTTCTATTAAAATCCCTTCTTATATTAAAATGCGAAAGTAACTCTGTATGTCTATCAGTTTGTTGCGCCGAAACTACTAAACCAATTTTGATGGCTCTTAGTACAAAATTAGAATAGAGCTTAAAGAAGGATATAGGCTACCTTTTACAGTGAAAACATACTCGTACCTCAAATCCACGGGAAAAACTAAGCCGCGCGGCAGGAAGATGTCATGTTCTTGCTAATCATCCATCAATCCATCATAGTGCAATGATTAATTTGAATATATATATTTTTAATCGTTTTAACATTACTCTATAGTGCGTTTGATTATTTTTAAAGTGGCCTTAAATGCATCCCATAAAAAGCGGGGTTCAGTTGGGGTATTATTAATACCAGTTCGATCCGTCCGCTGCCAAACCTCAAGTGCTGTTAGGAGACAAAAACCTCTTGAAACTGTCCAAAGTTGGGAGTGTGGGGTGTGGTGCATATTACAAGCTTTTATACGAATTTATTTTATAAGCGTTTG
Source organism: Teleiodes luculella (assembly GCA_948473455.1). Lineage (NCBI taxonomy): Eukaryota > Metazoa > Arthropoda > Insecta > Lepidoptera > Gelechiidae > Teleiodes > Teleiodes luculella. The sequence continues at coordinate 3,843,988 of OX419606.1, forward strand.
TCTGATTTTTGGCTAAAATCTAAAAAATATATTATGAACATATCTTAGTATAAATACTATAGTGTATAGTTTTGTAGTTGAAATAACACAGATTTAAAATTAAATACGTCTCTACGGACTATTAAATGGAAATTTGAGAAAAAACTCGTTTCATTGAAATCACACCGTAATCTCCACTGTAGAATAAAACACTACAACCTATCAGAATTTCAAAATTCTCGGTTCTTATGAAGCAGTACTAATTGGCGTTTTCAGATCCTAATTCTGTCATCCAATGATAACAACGATGATGGTAATTTGATCTGCTACCAAACAAATATATTGTGGCCGGGTGCAACGGCTCTAGGTGCCTTTCAAAGTACGGATCATCTTTATATTCAGTGATTCAGTCTGCAATGTAATTAATAAACTGGGAAAACTCTGCCAAAGTGTTCTTTTCCCAATAGTGGCTCGCCGGGATTCGAACCCAAAATCTCAATAATGTGAGGAGTTCATTTTATAACTCAGCCGATGAAGCTAAAAATTTATATGGTCAGCCAGTGGAGTAAATAAGTACAACGCATCTTAAGTTTAGTTTAGACTACTTTTCAACATATTGGCAACCCCATCTCTCACTAGGTTGTTTTTTAGTTGTCTATTTAGTAACACTTAAATAAGAGCTTCCGCGTACTCGTTGCCACATACGTGCGTAGTGTTATTTGTGATACGTGAAAGTAATACAACACAACGTCAAAATACACTTAGAATCCGCGTCTTATTGTTTAAAAACATTACACTCATTATTTTTTTTAAACCCCCGCCACAAATCCGTTACTTGATCCTTTCAACAACTAGAAATGAGCTGATAAATGGCTGAAGATATTTTCTTGGTTCATAGGTAAGAACACTCTCGATTGTGACACCTTGCAAACGAAAAAAACTAGATCAAAATCGGCGCATCCGTTTAGGAGCTACGATGCCACAGACAGATACACACGTCAAACTTATTGTAGCAATCTGGCTACACTAAATAAGTATTTTTTGTTGTTGGCAATACATGCTAAAAAAAACTCTGTGTTCTGCACGCGTCTTGTATTTTCGTTCATATATAATTTGTGCTTGAATAAAAGTATTTGCTAAATTCAGTGTTCTCACTACAACAACTACAGTCCATCAATATCGAGAAGAAACACTTATAACACCCCTCTTTTTCCTCGGGGGTTTCAAACAGACTCTTGTAACTTAGACTGTTGTCTAAAATAAGGCAATCTGGCCGCTTGATCTGAGCGGGAGCCCGGCGTCGATAGCTATTGATTATGCCATTGTTTAGGACGAGTGCCACAATCTGTTCAGAAACCTTTCATTTTCTGAGTAGTTTTAATGATGACTGTATCGATGTCAAAGGAGGTATAACTTCAACTTCTTAAAGAATTGCGCTCAAGTGTGGCGACACTTTATTATTTTTTTATTGTATTTACGATAACAATAACAGTTTGCATAAAAATATTATACAGTATCACTTACTAATTCAATAGCAGACTATAGTAATCTACATAGAGATATTAATTGGTAACAAAAGAGAATAGACATAAACACTGATATTAAGAAAGGGCACATGAAACCAACCGTAAAAACAATATCGAAAGTTTCAATATCCCCAACATGAAGAAACAATTCCTTAATTTAGTTAATTCTATGAAGCAAGTATGTAGCATAAATAGTTATGCAAAAACAACTCAAGGCGCGGCAGCCAAAATGCAAAAAGAAAGACTTGATGATGAACTTTACGATACATTTGTAGGTCAATTAGAAAAAAAAAGGAAAGATATAAGTAATATTTAATGATGACGTGCACTTAAAGAGGTTAAACATAGTTATACGGTATACTTATTCTAAAACTTATGTTAATTATATAAATTGTATATTCTTCCATGTTAAACATAAGCAGAGTATGTTAGATTAAATTTTATTAAGACTTATTGTAAAACCATGCTCTTGGAAAATAAATATTTCATTTCATTTCGACAACTATTTCTTATTTTTACCCGACTACGGCGCAGCAAAAAGGAGGGTTATGATTTTGACCGGTATGTATGTATGTATGTGGTTATGTTCATCTGTTCCCTCATATCTCCAAAACTAGCAGTCGTATTTTAACAAATGGGGTGTCATTTGATGCGTCTTAATCGTCCGCTGGTTATAGGATATGTGGCGTCACACTAAATTTAATATGGCGCCCTCTACAGGACATAAAGTCGTGAACTAAAAAAATATTTTTTTTAATTGGTACCGTGTGGGGTATCAAATTTGAGGGCTCAACTGGCACAGTTCAAATATATATAAATATCATTAGTTAGTGCTCGCGGTTTCGCTTGCGAGTATCGAAAAATTGAAAAAAAATTATATAATCTTGACTCAGATGTGAGCCAGGTATGTCTTATCTCCACATGAGCTCGGAGTACTACCACCAAATGCTGAAGGTGGTAAAAGCAATTCTGCTGGCTAAAACTCCCATTTTCTATTGTTTCTGCTTGTTCATCTGTTTGTACGGGTTAATCTCCTAACTTATAACTGTTGCACCGATTTAAATGAAACTTTGCATGGTGGTATCTTACATCCCCGGTCAACATTTTATTAGTCAGCTACGATTGGAGCCTGAAACAAAGACGATCGACTTAACCTTTTTTCAGATAGTCAAAAAGTCAGAACGAAATTTTCACATTACAGATTCACATACAATGTGCTCGATAAAAACAAATATATATTATATACGTCGTCTAGCTTAATAAAAAAAAAAAACAGTAAATATAAATATCTTTCAAATCGCCGACGTTACAAAACATTTGGCATGTATTTCACTAAGCCGTTTCCTACCTGGAGGAGCCCGAACTTGGTATGTACAGAAGCCAGCACATGCGGTTGGACATTCACACAACGAAATTCACCCGCTAAAGAATACGGGCGCTCCGAAGGTCGACATGTCCAGCCGCATATGCTGGCTACTGTACAATAAGTACCTACATATTGAAAACATTTCATGCATTTTTATAAGTAAGTGTATAGAGTGCCGCAAACGGCTTTGCATCGCGATCTGTTTGGGAACCGAAAAGTTTTACGGTAAAATAGTGACGCCATTTAATAAGCCGTAAAGTGTCCGCACGGCAAAATAACGCGACCGTTTAAAGAGACGTAAGGTTTTTTTTATCATCCTTTGTCTAATCAACAAATCCGGTCAACAAAATACAAAGCCAACGGGCTAATGTTAATACTTTTTGAGTAAATTGACTCTAAAAAATATTTTGATTAATGTTAATACTTTTTTAGTAAATTGACTCTAAAAATCTGAATTTCCGGCGATGGGCGCGGCCCCCCGATCCCCACCTAACGAGGGGCTTCGCCCCCCATCCCCCCCTTCGGTTAACGCCCTTACTCTATACACTCCCTCCGCTCTGTTATTGACATCAGTCTAACCTAACCTAACCAACCGATTTGTTTCTGGGTAGAAAAATATTTTGATTAAGCGGGGGGCTGCGCCCCCCGAACCCCCCTTGTATACAGGGCTTCGCCCCCCGTCCCCCGCTTCAGTTAACGCCCTGACTCTATACACTCCCTCCGCTCTGTTATTGGCATCAGTCTAACTTAACCTAACCAACCGATTTGTTTCTGGGTAGAAAAATATTTTGATTAAGCGGGGGGCTGCGCCCCCCGAACCCCCCTTATATAGAGGGCTTCGCCCCCCGTCCCCCGCTTCAGTTAACGCCCTGACTCTATACACTCCCTCCGCTCTGTTATTGACATCAGTCTAACTTAACCTAACCAACCGATTTGTTTCTGGGTAGAAAAATATTTTGATTAAGCGGGGGGCTGCGCCCCCCGAACCCCCCCTTGAGGAGGGGGCTTCGCCCCCCGTCCCCCGCTTCGGTTAACGCCCTGACTCTATACACTCCCTCCGCTCTGTTATTGACATCAGTCTAACTTTTCCTAACCAACCGATTTGTTTCTGGGTAGAAAAATATTTTGATTAAGCGGGGGGCTGCGCCCCCCGAACCCCCCCTTATGGGGGACTGCCCCCTCCCTCGCTTTGGTTAACGCCCTGACCTGTATTTTCATAGCCAGTGACCTTTTAGGGATCAGTGACCTTTGAGGACTGTGTCGTTTTTGAGGTCGATGACCTTTTAAAGAAGCGAGTTATTTAAAATAATGTACTAGTGTGCCGTAAGCTTACGGCATCATAACCAATTGTTTTATGTTACTTACCGCTTGCGGCACTCTATACACTTTCTTTTTATAAAACAGATGACGGAAATCATGCGCTTTATTCTAGGAATGGCTTATGGAGCCCTCTTATTAGAAACAACACACAATAGGTACCACTACCGGAAAACATTTTTTTTTTTTCATGTCCCACAATAAAATAATGACGACATAACTGTCCCCCCATGGGAATATTTTTGGGAACTGCCGGTCAAAATGATTGTTTGGACCTAAAACTGTGTACCAAACGACTATCCTGTACATCGATTTGCGTTTTTTTAGCGTTAAGCTACGCACAGAACGGACCTGAAAATTAATTATTATAACCCCAAAATTATTTAAATAAAAATAAGTTCAAAAACTAAAACCCGACTACTGATAATTCGAGCTCTAAAAAGTAAGAAACAAGAAAATATTTTCATCAGGAATCATTATGCACAAATTATTCAATATTTTATCTTTCATGCAATAAAAATGTTTTACGTAGGTAAAGGGAATATTTCAATGTACTTATAACTTATTCGTAGTGATGTTCAGTCAGAGGATAGCCGTGGTCGTATGCCATTTTGATATGAAATTTATGAATGGTCTACTATTCAAATAGAATCTATTGTTTAATCAAGGAAGCCATGAAATGTATGAATGCTTTCATCATCATCATCATTATTTCAGCCGAAAGACGACCACTGCTGGACAAAGGCCCCAAAGACCGAATGCTAATATAATTTAAATTATAATCTATTGTTTAATTAAGGCAAAATGGCATACGACCACGGCTATCCTCTGACTGAACATCACTACGAATAAGTTATAAGTACATTGAAATATTCCCTTTACCTACGTAAAACATTTTTATTGCATGAAAGATAAAATATTGAATAATTTGTGCATAATGATTCCTGATGAAAATATTTTCTTGTTTCTTACTTTTTAGAGCTCGAATTATCAGTAGTCGGGTTTTAGTTTTTGAACTTATTTTTATATAAAGTTGATGAGTGAATGAAAGCATTGAGCTCAGGCAGGTACTCGAACCCGTATCTCTTTGACTATTTGGACCGTAGAGCTCGTTTAATTACCCGACTACGGCGCAGCAAAAAGGAGGGTTATGATTTTGACCGGTATGTATGTATGTATGTATGTATGTGGTTATGTTCATCTGTTCCCTCATATCTCCAAAACTAGCAATCGTATTTTAACAAATGGGGTGTCATTTGATGCGTCTTAACCGTCCGCTGGTTATAGGATATGTGGCGTCACACTAAATTTAATATGGCGCCCTCTACAGGACATAAAGTCGTGAACTAAAAAAATATTTTTTTTAATTGGTACCGTGTGGGGTATCAAATTTGAGGGCTCTACTGGCACAGTTCAAATATATATAAATATCATTAGTTAGTGCTCGCGGTTTCGCTTGCGAGTATCGAAAAATTGAAAAAAAATTATATAATCTTGACTCAGATGTGAGCCAGGTATGTCTTATCTCCACATGAGCTCGGAGTACTACCACCAAATGTTGAAGGTGGTAAAAGCAATTCTGCTGGCTAAAACTCCCATTTTATATTGTTTCTGCTTGTTCATCTGTTTGTACGGGTTAATCTCCTAACTTATAACTGTTGCACCGATTTAAATGAAACTTTGCATGGTGGTATCTTACATCCCCGGTCAACATTTTATTAGTCAGCTACAATTGGAGCCTGAAACAAAGACGATCGACTTAACCTTTTTGCAGATAGTCAAAAAGTCAGAACGAAATTTTCACATTACAGATTCACATACAATGTGCTCGATAAAAACAAATATATATTATATACGTCGTCTAGCTTAAAAAAAAAAAAACAGTAAATATAAATATCTTTCAAATCGCCGACGTTACTAAACATTTGGCATGTATTTCACTAAGCCGTTTCCTACCTAGAGGAGCCCGAACTTGTTAGTCAAAGTCAAAGTCAAAGTCAAATAGTGTTTATTCAAAGTAAGATTTCACAAATCATTTTTTGACGTCAGGGCGGGTTCACAATTTGGCTGTCTTCTGTGGAGAAGAACCCGCCGGAAGAAACTCCACAGGCGTTGCATCTTTTCAAAATATTTTTACATAGGTAATTATTATTTTATACAATTTGATTAATATAACAAAGAGTGCAGCCGAAATATGAAATTAAAGGAAGGCAACCAGTCAAAGTAGAAAAACTAAACTATACAAACAATAAAACAATCGGCAATCGACTAGAGCAGACCAGTCCCCCCAAGCAGCACCACGTTCACGGGTTTGACGTATGGGACAGCCATCGCCGGGCTCAACCATATTAGAGGGAACCCAACGACCCGTTGTTATGCACAGAAGCCAGCACATGCGGTTGGACATTCGCACAACGAAATTCACCCGCTAAGGAATACGGGCGCTCCGAAGGTCGACATGTTCAGCCGCATATGCTGGCTACTGTACAATAAGTACCTACATATTGAAAACATTTCATGCATTTTTATAAGTAAGTGTATAGAGTGCCGCAAACGGCTTTGCATCGCGATCTGTTTGGGAACCGAAAAGTTTTACGGTAAAATAGTGACGCCATTTAATAAGCCGTAAAGTGTCCGCACGGCAAAATAACGCGACCGTTTAAAGAGACGTAAGGTTTTTTTTATCATCCTTTGTCTAATCAACAAATCCGGTCAACAAAATACAAAGCCAACGGGCTAATGTTAATACTTTTTGAGTAAATTGACTCTAAAAATCTGAATTTCCGGCGAAAATCTGAATTTCCGGCGGTCGCCGGCCCCTGCCGCGGCACGCTCGCTCCGCTCGCTCGGCTCCCTTCGCTCTGTTATTGACATCAGTTTGTAACGAGGTGCATTGCGTGCTACCTCGTTCCCACTTTGTTTTCTACTTCATTTCTCATCTCATTTACATTTCTCATCTAAATTCAAATATATTTAATTTTGGAATTCATTCAAAATCATCCGTCAATCATCCATTTTTTATTATTCATTCCATCTTCAACTTTTACCCTAGTAGCATCATTCAATTCATTCAATTCATTCAAATGTGTTTGTGTTCATGTTAATATTTATCTCAATATACTTTCTAAAAGTTTAAAAGTCTTTATTACTTATCTCTGTGGTAAACTAAGTTCGTGTGTGTGTGTGTTGACCACACTTCTACCTACTCATCATCTTAAACGTAGTTGCCCCGCAGGCTCGTTCAGGAGCTAGACGAGCCGCGGGTGTAACAAGTTTAACCTAACCTAACCAACCGATTTGTTTCTGGGTAGAAAAATATTTTGATTAAGCGGGGGACTGCGCCCTCCGAACCCCCCCTTATGGAGGGGCCTTCGCCCACCGTCCCCCGCTTCGGTTAACGTCCTGACTCTATACACTCCCTCCGCTCTGTTATTGACATCAGTTTAACCTAACCTAACCAACCGATTTGTTTCTGGGTAGAAAAATATTTTTATTAAGCGGGGGGCTGCGCCCCCCGAACCCCCCCTTATAGAGGGCGCTTCGCCCCCCGTCCCCCGCTTCGGTTAACGCCCTGACTCTATACACTCCCTCCGCTCTGTTATTGACATCAGTCTAACCTAACCTAACCAACCGATTTGTTTCTGGTAGAAAAATATTTTGATTAAGCGGGGGGCTGCGCCCCCCGAACCCCCCCTTGTGGAGGGGTCTTCGCCCACCGTCCCCCGCTTCGGTTAACGCCCTGACTCTATACACTCCCTCCGCTCTGTTATTGACATCAGTTTAACCTAACCTAACCAACCGATTTGTTTCTGGGTAGAAAAATATTTTGATTAAGCGGGGGGCTGCGCCCCCCGAACCCCCCCTTGAAAAGGGGGCTTCGCCCCCCGTCCCCCGCTTCGCTTAACGCCCTGACTCTATACACTCCCTCCGCTCTGTTATTGACATCAGTCTAACCTAACCTAACCAACCGATTTGTTTCTGGGTAGAAAAATATTTCGATGAAGCGGGGGGCTGAGCCCCCCGAACCACCCCTTATGGGGGACTGCCCCCTCCCTCGCTTTGGTTAACGCCCTGACCTGTTTTTTCATAGCCAGCCAGTGACCTTTTAGGGATCAGTGACCTTTGAGGTCTGTGTCGTTTTTGAGGTCGATGACCTTTTAAAGAAGCGAGTTATTTAAAATAATGTACTAGTGTGCCGTAAGCTTATGGCATCATAACAAATTGTTTTATGTTACTTACCGCTTGCGGCACTCTATACACTTTCTTTTTATAAAACAGATGACGGAAATCATGCGCTTTATTCTAGGAATGGCTTATGGAGCCCTCTTATTAGAAACAACACACAAAAGGTACCACAAAACAATTTTTTTTTTCATGTCCCACAATAAAATAATGACGACATAACTGTCCCCCCATGGGAATATTTTTGGGAACTGCAGGTCAAAATGATTGTTTGGACCTAAAACTGTGTACCAAACGACTATCATGTACATCGATTTGCGTTTTTTTAGCGTTAAGCTACGCACAGAACGGACCTGAAAAGTAATTATTATAACCCCAAAATTATTTAAATAAAAATAAGTTCAAAAACTAAAACCCGACTACTGATAATTCGAGCTCTAAAAAGTAAGAAACAAGAAAATATTTTCATCAGGAATCATTATGCACAAATTATTCAATATTTTATCTTTCATGCAATAAAAATGTTTTACGTAGGTAAAGGGAATATTTCAATGTACTTATAACTTATTCGTAGTGATGTTCAGTCAGAGGATAGCCGTGGTCGTATGCCATTTTGATATGAAATTTATGAATGGTCTACTATTCAAATAGAATCTATTGTTTAATCAAGGAAGCCATGAAATGTATGAATGCTTTCATCATCATCATCATTATTTCAGCCGAAAGACGACCACTGCTGGACAAAGGCCCCAAAGACCGAATGCTAATATAATTTAAATTATAATCTATTGTTTAATTAAGGCAAAATGGCATACGACCACGGCTATCCTCTGACTGAACATCACTACGAATAAGTTATAAGTACATTGAAATATTCCCTTTACCTACGTAAAACATTTTTATTGCATGAAAGATAAAATATTGAATAATTTGTGCATAATGATTCCTGATGAAAATATTTTCTTGTTTCTTACTTTTTAGAGCTCGAATTATCAGTAGTCGGGTTTTAGTTTTTGAACTTATTTTTATTTTTGTTTTGATTTTAAATAGTCATACCAGCCTATAAGCGACGGAGAGCTAAGCTTGGAGTTTACCACAAGGGAGACTTATTCCTCGTAGACCCACTGATTGGTACGGGTACAATTCACACGGGGTCTGGTATGATGAGATCCGTAGGCAAACCAAAGACACCGCCATAACGCGAAGAATCGTTGAACTGGAGTGGCAGTGGGCAGGGCGCGTAGCGACAGTCGTTGGGGCAAAAGGGTTCTTGAATGGCGACCGCGTGCCGAAAGGCGTAGCGTAGGCAGGCCCCCCACAAGGTGGACCGACGATCGCGAGATCTGCTGAATAAAGAGTAAGCCCATCAAATATTCATTAAAATTATTTTTTCACCTATCTCATGGCGCATTCACACATGCCTGGCGGAACGTGTATCTTTTACCTGCGGGACGCGCGGCTTTTGGTTGCCGGCGGCAGTTTGCATTGTGGTTCTTTTTATGAATAATAACGTACAACGTTACACTTGCGATACACGCAACTATATTATAGTCCAACATCTTTCAATCCTACTTACATAACTTCGACAATAGTCACAACACTACTGCGAAAATTGCAACTGCATCTGCAAGGTCGCCCGCTGGTAAAGCCGGGGCAAGCCAGTCTGACAGCCGGCGGCAAACCCGGTGGCATGTGTGAATACACCATCAACAACACAGGGGGATGTTTCCGTGTATAGTTGTATCGTTCTTGTTTCATGTTGTGTTGTTTATTATGACGTGTTAATTGTATTTTCTTAGTGTCATTTTCTGTGTTGTGATGTCCTACAAATAAATATTTCTGATTTCTGATTTCTGATCAACATAGACGTCTTGAAAGTCTTGAACTTGAAGTCTTGTAAGCTATTGTCATAAACAATTTAACGTCTTTACTTTTTCCAATGCTTCTGCTAAGTCCTACTTGTACACGAATAGTACTGTTTATCATAATTCTGCGCTATAATCTAAATATAATCCTGTACCTAGTAAAAAAGTAGAAAACATAATTAGTTAGTATTTATCCAAGCATGAAAATTCGTTCAAAAGTTAAAAATTTAAACACAACACTAATCCGAATTCCATCAAACATACTAAAACTATTCCATCAGGCGCGAGGAGTTATTCAGACCCGGGTCGTAGTTACAAATCCGGATTCACAATTCCCCCAAATTTCCCGACTCACCCCGAGCTTACCCGGCTTACAAAAACAAAACTAAACAAATTCATTAGAAAACTGGGTATAGCGCTACAAGCTATAAAACACATAGGTTTATAGTTTTTATGATTCAAAATAAAAAATAAAAAAGCGTTTATTCAAAATAAGATTTTATAAATCACTTTTTGACGTCGAGGCGACTTCACGATTTGGCTGTCTTCTTTGGAGAAGAACTCGCCAGAAGAAACTCCATAGGCGTTGCATCTTTTCAAAATATTTTTACAAAATTATTATTTTATACAATTCGATCAATAATATAACAAAGAGTGCAAACGAAATATGCAATTAAAGGAAGGCAACCAGATAAAAATGTAAAGTTTGTGATTACCTACACACATAGTAATTGAAAATCAAATTACCAAGGTTGAATAGTTAAGCTAAATACTAGAAGTCGTTTAAGTTTGTAAGTAAGCAAGTCTATAAAGTAATGGCTAGTAATAATTGGCCTACAGTGCTGGTCAGTACTTGTTTATATTCATCGCCAGTTTTCTATTTTAATGTCTACTACAAGGCGCTCTTATTTATCAAATCTTGCTATTCCAAGCGGATCAATTATTTTAAATAAAAAAACAGCAAATTAAAGTACTTATTCTTTCAAATATACCTATTCATTCCTTTGACTCACTACATAGGTTCCCCACATAAACAGCTATTACCTAATAAAACTATCCAACTTTTCCATCCCTACCACCGATAAAACAATTTCCATTTAACCCCGTATTCCGTGAATGATTCAACACGTACTCAAACAAAAACTTTAATCAGGCGTCAGAAGTAATTTTGGGATCGGATCTACAATTACCCCGGTACCTGGCCCGTCCAGAATTACCCCGGTACAACCGGTAACTAAGCCGGTCTGGAATCACGGAATAGCGCTATTTGTAAATAATCCACACATTTCTATTCCGCCTCGGCCGAGCCCAGGCTACGGGCTAAGAATGGGGTGAAATCGGATATGGTAAAAATGACTTAGCAAACATATTTTATAAATAATTTTAAAGCTCGCAGTTCACACTTTATTTTTTTAACTTTAGGTTTTTACATCACTTTGTTAAGTCAGTTACATATTCTTTTGTGGCAAGTTCAGAAATTTGGCTGTCTTCTGTGGAGAAGAACTCGCCGGAAGAAACTCCACAGGCGTTGCATCTTTTCAAAATACTATATTTTTTAAAAGAATATAAATTATACAAATATTATTACAGAAGTGCGGTAGGTAGGCAGAGAGAGACTTTCTGTCTTCAAACATATCATGTATGAAAATTTTAAATATTACAAAGAAGAAAATTTTTATTGTTTGTTTGCATTGAATAGGCTCCGAATCTACTGAACCGATTTTAATTGAAACTTTGTACAAAGATAGAATAGACATTGAAAAGTAATATTAAGCTACTTTTTACTGCGAGATTTTCTCATTCCCACGGGAAAAACTATTAACGCGAACGGAGCCGCGTGGCAGGAATCTATAATAAAATCAAGATATTAGATGTGGTATTTTTTTACTATGATTTACAAATTTTAATATCTTCATTATTCATGTCCATTATTGTTTAAATTAAAATGATTTTCTCTAATTTCGATCAAAGTTAGTTTGAAAAAACACTTTTGTGTCTTTCAGTTGTTTTTTTTTCTATCATTTGTTCACTTAAATTCCTATGTTAATTTATTTAAATTTGACGCTCAAAAGCTGACTGGATTTGTATAAGGGCCATGACTAGAAGTAAAATGATATAATTTTTTTATCCTCTCCATTTTTTTTAACTCCTCGGGCGCGTACTTTCAATATCGGAGCGAGCAGGTAGCGTGCTAACTACACGTTTAGCAGCGTAATTACAAACCCTACGACACACCTAATATAGGAATGTATTTGACTAGGGTTTGTTTTGTAGCAATGTGACAAGCTTGTTAGGGATGAATGTATATACAGGACGAATCGAGTTATCTTTGAATCAGTTAAGAAAATAATGAACGTGATTGAGGATAATATTCTAATAAACCAGGCCTGGGGCTCAAATAAAGCCATTTCTGAGAAAGTTATATTGAACAGTTTCTCAGAAATAGAAAAAAATTGAGTAAATCTGATTCTTCGTAAAATCGGCTCCATTATTAGCTATGTTTCATAATAAAACAATTATATTTTCGCTACCAATATTATTAATTCAAATTTATATCTTTTATGGCGGCTTATTTAGTCATCTCTATTGTAGGACCACTAAAATAAAATAGATAGGAAGTTATATACGAAACATTAATCAGTTATGTAAATATTATTTTAATACAATACCACACAATAGAGCTTTTTTGAAAAACAAATAAATCAATGTACAGACACGCCGATTCTTCAGTTTTATTATAGTGCAGATTATGGTGCTGTAAAGCCAAAAAACAAATTTGAGAACACCTTTTGTTATTATTTTAAGGGGGTAGTCAAACATAATTTTATGGGGTGGTTACACAGTCGCGGACGCGTGTTTATGTCGTGATTGTGATTGTGATCAAAATGACGTACTGTTATTGTAACAAAAAATTGTGACGAACATAAATTTAGTTTTAGTGGATCGAAGGTAAATTATAGGGTAAAAATTCCTTGAAATTGGTGGAAACCAATGTTTTCATTGTTAGTTTGGACTAGTTATTTAATAGTTCTAAGTTTAGATTTAATAGAAATGAGCAAAGATTTTTTATTTATATTAGAACATTTCTTTCTATTTACGTACAGTAAACTGGCATGAGACTTGGACTATTCCAAAGTCCATAGCGTTAAATTTAGCTTGCATTTGACTGTACGTATATAAAAACAGTACAATATTATTATATTTATACGGCTCATATATATGAATAACTTACAAAAAATATGTAACAATCAAATCGATATGTAGCTAATACGTCACTGTAACAATCGATCAGTGCCTATTATTATTTATTTATTTATTTATTATACAATACAAATTTTCCTTAAAAACTAATCATAGTCCCACAAAACTGCACAGCAGCGGGATCTAATACTTAATACTTCGTTTTTTTTTTACACTGTAGAGTTAATTCAGAGAGTTAATTAAATGTTTTTTAACTTAGACTTAAATATAACTTTTTTTGCAGTAAGTATAACAGCACCGGATGTCATCAGGCAAATTATGCAATAAGTATGGAAGACGTTTCTTTAAAGTTCTATCTTCATAATAGTTAGATACTCTAGGAACGACATTATTTCCCTGATGTCATCGTCCTAGTATTGTGATTACTGTGGTTAACAGTTGTTAACAGCATATCTAATTGACTACCTAATAAAAATAAACTATAAAATACAGGGTTATTAAAATATTAATATGAAAATTATGGTTTATCTTATTGAGTACATACAAACTGATAAGTTCTTCGATTGTTCGACATGCGGCCTTTGGACGAACTGTACAATTTGTGTGGAATATTTAATTTCTTAATGTGCACGTTTATAATTTCTTTTTGATTGACTTTCTTAAAATAGCTACCTACGGAATATTTAATATCATCAGTGTCTCAAAAAGATGTCAAAATATTGATTTGTTTTTAATAGCCCCTCAGGTACCCGCCGGCGGGGGCGCGGCCATAACCAGAATCAAAATCGATAATCAGAGACGGAGTCCCTCAGGCATCGTCTCCTTCACGATTTTTTTCAGTATCAACGCGCTAGGCCGTTGTCCGAGGCTCCCTCGCTCGAGCCGCCCCTAGACGCGTTGGTATATGACTTTTTTTTGGGGTAGAGTCTTCCACTCCCCTGCAATTCCGGTGAAGCTTGATTGGTCTTACTTTTTCGACACAAGCATAGGTAAGAAAAAGTTTTTAATAGAGATCTTCGTTTTTCCTAAAGTAGTATGTATTTTTTCAAGCGTCTCCTCGTATAATACAAAATCTAATCACTTTTCAAAATTATGTGGAGGCATTCAGACGTAACAATTACATAAAGACATTTAGTATGTTCTTTTATCAAATACTTCACAAAAAAGGAATTTTAAATAAAATAAAAAAGAGATTTTATTCGAAGTAAAATTTGACACGACCCCTTTGCTCCGCCAAAACGAATAAATATGACTGTAAATACAAAGGACAAAACATAATAAAATATAGGTACATCATTTTTCATGTTTGGACATTAGTCGCGCAAAGGATCTATATCTATACTAATATTATAAAGAGGAAAGATTTGTATTTGTGTGTGTGTGTGTGTGTATGTTTGTAATGAATAAACTCAAAAACTACTGCGCCGATTTTAAAAATTCCTACCCCAAAATATTCCTAATAATTCAATGGGCTCTGAAACTACTAAACTAATTTTAGTGAAACTTGACAAAAAGATAGAATAGACCTTGTGAAAGAACATAGGCTACGATTTACCGCGGGAAAATACCTCATTCCCACGGTAAAAACTATTAACGCGGGCGAAGGCGTAGCGGGAAGCTAATCTTAAATATAATTATCTGTAGTATAAATAACCTGATAGGATTTATTTGAATAATAGATCTCTGTGTTAATTACCAGCGTATCAATATCTTGTCGTGCCCCGCCGTCTCGTGTAAACATACGCCAAGAAAATGGGTGGAAATATATCCAACAATTACGAAGCTCTTTATTTCGGCTGGCGTGTGCTTTATTTGATTAAAATTGCGTGAGGATTCGCCGTGGAAATAATAAGGTTCGCTTGTTACAGACATTCGTTAATGTCACGGTTGTGATACGAATAAATATTGTATTTGAATTTAGTTCTTCAATAAGCAATGTACAAAATGGCTGCACCGAATTACTTTTACTGTGCTCGTCAATAAATCAGAACCAGATGTTATTAGTTTTTTTTTTATTGCACTAATTCCCTTCCCGCGACCCTCACCAGATCGTCGGGCTACCTTTTGGAGGACCTGACCACACTGTCTTAATTTACCAACTTTTAAGAACTGAGGAGTATTTCTTTTACATCCGTAACAATAATAAACAAAAGAGACATTTTGTTTTACCACTAAAACAAAACTAAGGAGTATGTCTTTTTCAGCCGTAACAATAACAAACAAAAGAGACATTTTCTTTTATCACTTAAACAAAACATTGTAATTATTTAACCATTTTGTTGTTCAATTAATCTGCGTTGAATGAAAGCCATTAATTGGCTTTGGAGGACAATGGAAACCACTGGACGTCATTATAACCAGATTTAACAGGATTCAGCTGGATTAGACCGTATAATATAACAATGTACTCGAATAAGCAAATCCATGGCATGTGGGTCATACAATGTGATCGATTGGGATTATTCCCCGAGGTTACCATTCCCTGAGGCCACTTTCCCGGAGGTTACCGATTTTCTTATTAGGTTTTTAATATATAAACTTAACAAAAACAAAATCGGTAACCTAAGCGAAGGTAGCCTTTTAATAATAATAATTTATTTTTTCTCACCATAAAGATACAATGACATATATCAGGTAAGTTATCACTAGAATTTGTGGAAGACTGGAGTCTAAACGAAGCCGAGGCCTGTCTTTTAGGAATCCAGGCTTCCATTTTTATAAAATGTAGAAGCATAAAGAACTGCAGACAATGTGGATCATATTATAAACTAAGAAAAATTAATTAAAAAACAAAAGTTAAGTTTATGTGTGAGTGTGAGTGTGTGTGTGTGTGTGTGTGCACAAGTGAGAGTGATAATGTTAGGTATGTTAGGGGAACAATCTTGAAGATAAGAAAGCGCGTTTGGGTTGGAGTGTGATGTTGATGATTGGAATGGTAACCTTAGGGAGTAATCCACCGATAGATAAATACTTCAGATGAATTGTGACATTCAGTAGGAACGTAACGATATCTAATATTGAGATATTAGGCAATCAAGAGACACAAAGGGACGGTAAATAGATATTGGGAACGTTTGAATTTCAATTCGGAGTTACTTTGGAGTCAGCGCACATATACAGTTTTTCACCGTCTTTATTTCCGTTAGACATAGCAGAGAATCGTGGTTTAATTGCAGTTCCAATGGAGCCAGAATTTTTGACATTGGTACCTAATGTCTTTTCGGTGCGACCCCCTTACATCTCTATCCATCTCGGAGAGTTGTGAAGATATTATGATATTTAACAAAGACTCAAAATACGCGTATTTACGAGAGCTTTAAATTGCAAAAAGAATAATTCAAGAAATTTTAAGGCCAAATTGTAAAAAAAAAATTATTTTGCTTTTGGCGCTTGGTGTATTAGTAAACGGCTCTGGACAATTAAATCACTATAATTTGAGCCTTGAACGAAGACGATCGGGTTGAGTAATTTACCCTGTCTTAACTTTTGTGAAAATAGTTAAAACGTCAGATCAAAATTTTCACATTAGGTACTAATTCATTTTCAATGTGCTCGATAGTCGTGTGAGGCTGAAATCTGTGAATTATTTTATTCCGATCTTTACTATTTGTAAGAAATTTCCATGCAGTGAACAGCTTTCATATTTTACGTTTTTCTTCAATTTCTTTTTAACTTGAATATACGACCAGCCGACCAGCGTGACATAATTTTATTGTAGTTTTGTCGTGCGTCTACTTTTATCCTAGTAGAGGGAATTCCAAAATGGTGGGTGTCTGACAGAACTTTGATAAAAAGATGTGAGATAATGTCCATCACAGTGCTTTATGCTATCCCTACTGTTTTTTTCTTTAACCCCCGACGAAAAAGAGGGGTGTTATAAGTTTGACGTGTGTGTCTGTCTGTCTGTGGCATTGTAGCTCCTAAACGGATGCGCCGATTATGATCTCGTTTTTGTGTTTGCAAGGTGTCACAATCGAGAGTGTTCTTAGCCAAGATCCAAGAAAATATCGTCAGCCATTTGAAGATTATCAGCTCTTTTCTAGTTATTGAAAGGATCAAGTAACGGTTATGTGTCGGGGGTTATTAAAAAAATTTTCATATTGTTTTTCGACAAGGAACAACCAAAACCAAAACTACCTCCGATTCTGAAAATTCGTACTGGCATAAATTGGAATACTGCGGTATTCGTCTAAAAACAGAAACATTGGTTCGAAATTCGAAACTCGATAGCAATCTCGCGCCGGACGCGCTGCAGACGCTTCCGGTGGGCGATTGACGTCCCTTCCATAGGACTGCTTCCAATTGCTAATATTGACCCCATTTGGAACTATCGATACCTAGACAGTAGATAGATGCTATATCTCAGTGACAATATTTACTACAACAGTAACTGCATCAAGCGAAACACTCGAAAAAAGAACACAAAAATGCCTGGAACTGCAAGCCCAAGTAATATTTCGTAATGGTCATTTTATAATTGGTTATTTTTACGATTAGACCATGGTCCAAGAAAACAAGGTCTTGCAAATAGACCACGTGACTGACACAAGCCTACGTCATTTTGCGCTGTTCATCCTTGTTTATTTCACGCATTCGACAAGGATGGATAGGCAAAATGACGTAGATATGACGTAGGCTCGTTTAAGTCACGTGGTCTATTTGCAAGACCTTGTTTTCTTGGATCATGGATTAGACTTTTTAAAGATTTGACACTTACACCTGTTTGCATTAACTAGGTCTTTTTTACCTACTGTAACGGTTCGTTACACTTCCGTACTTTTTAAATTAATTTTAAATCTAGTTTTTAATATTTTAATAAAATTAGTCTTAAAACTATCAATTTACAAAACCTAATACTAAATACTAAAATAAAACTAATAAAATATAAAAATTTACTTAAAATATTCCTGATAATTAAATTAAACATGTATTCTGAAGTTCCTGTTGCGTTATATATTTTGTCAGGCACTTTAGATTTGAGTTCACCTTACTACGTCACGACTCCGTGACATTCCTATGACTCGGCCATTTTCGTTCCGGCAGCTATCAAGGAAGCACTACTTTATTATAAAACTAAATTCTTCCAATTACAAATTCTTCCTTAAAATATAATAAGTGCTGCTGCTACTGGTGTTATATTTTTAATAATAATTAAAAAGTGTTTATTCCCCATATCGGGTGAGTGTTGCAAATTATTCTTTATATTTTCGCTAATGTTAATTATTTTACTTTCTAGGCAATTTCTATGGCTAATACTGTGTTTAAATTTGTTATTTCCATGCTTTTCTAGTTCTGATTGCGACATTAAAACCTATTACAAATCATAATTTCTTTGTTCAGTTGGCTACATATTCACCTACCTACATAAAAAATATTAAATAATGTATTTCGTAGTAACTTAATCATATCATCTAAATTCGCTAAAATTAAGTTGTTTAAACATTTAATATTGTTAACATTAAGCTCCCGACTTGTTTTATTCCAAATCTTATCAATGTAATTAATTTTCACAAATGATTTTGCTACTACCCAAATTGTAAATTAGCTTTTGTTCAATTTTGTTAATTTTGCATGAAGCTTCAACAACATTGATCATCATTCTATGCCTTTAGTAGCCACTCTGCTTATTAGTCCTTCCGGTACTTTTTCGGAATGTCGCAGTCAGTAACATGAATTCGGACTTTTTCTAAAACGCCCAATACCGGAAATTCCAGGGCTGCTCCTCCTCCTCCTCCTTCTACCGGTAATCTTCGTGGACGCTGTGCCCTACCGCCGCGTTCCTTACGCTACCGTATCATCATCATCTACCTACTTGACGTCGTCGTCTGGCTGTACCGGACTGGCAGGGAAGTGGTGTAAATTAGAGACTCTTAAAGTGAACTCGGCCTAGTTTTAAAATACAAGCACGTTACTCATACCCTGGGATCTGTATTTATTTAAAATTAAATTTGAACCTTTTTTTCTAAATTAACCTCTTTTATTTATCTATCTTTTCTATATAAGTACGTTTAGGTGTCCTACCCACCTAAAACGCGACACTACGAAAAGCCTAAGAAAGACCTAAGCTAACCAAAGCTTAAAAAAAAGAACTGATTTTCGCTAATAGTCTAATTGGGCTCATAAAGGTAGGCAGAAACTAAACAGTTTAAAGAAAGTCTTAAGGTTACTAGCAGACAAAATTTTCACCAAATCTCGCCTAAATACTTTTATATTTCTCTATTCTTAAGTTTAGTTCAAACGGGTGTAAGAGTCTATATAAAAAAAATGTGGTAGGCATAGAGCACGCTTTATCAAGTATGCACCGTAAGCACGGGTATGCACAGTTCGAATATCTTCAGCGCGTTTGTTTAGTAGGAAATGGTTATCGGAGCTGATTGTTTTTCCCGGCGAAAATAAGTAATTTAATAGGAGAACATTGTGAAATGTGCAGTGATAAGTTGCAAACATAACTCGAGGAACAAATCTAAAAAGAAAAGTGTTATTGATTTCACCGCCCATAGAACACCTGCTTACGCTTGGCATAAAGGCAGCGGAGCGGTGCGCGTGCTCTATAAAATAAACATTTTATACTCTAAGATTGCACATTTTTCGACCATTGGTTATTTTTCATGTTTAGGCATTAGTTGCACAAAGGCACAATAAAAAAAAATACTACGCAAAGGGATAAAACGAAAGCGTTTTAAAATTTTATAAGGCAACTGCCTGCCAGACGTAAATAAAGATCAAAGTACCACCGACGACACCCAGCAGCGCCTACGGGGTGCGGTGCGTGGGAGGAAAAAGTACTTAGCTTGTTTTTTGCAAGAATATTAATTGGCTTTCACTAGATTAGTGTTATTGGATACCGAACAAAGTATAAAATGAATTTCACAGAATGCTTATTTTCAGTTTAACCTTTAAATCCCGTATTCAATTTAATTTTATTGAAATCTGACTACAAATGAAAAGTAAATATTAAGCTGTATTGGATTCAAACATTTTTATCTTGAAATCAGTCGCTATAAAATTTTATTGATATGTATGTATAATAGTTATCGTAAAACATTTAAAATTTTCGCGTAAAGACCCGTAAATATTATTATATAATATGTATAATAGATTTTAAAAAATGCATGTTCATTTGCAAAAAACGGTTTTGACAATGCTATCAAATACTGCTTTATAAAAAAACTTTTTTTATTTTATTTACTCGTACTTTAATTATTTAAATGTAGGTATGACACTACTCCCTTGCATATATCCGCCTGCAAATAAATGAAAGTTTAATACAAGAATACATATTTTTTATTAATTATAGAAACTATTAATTTGTAACTACTAGCTGTCTGCCCGCGGCTACGCCCGCGTTATATTTTGACTTTTCCGTGCAGTTTGCCCTACGAATGAGATATTTTCCCGCGGTAAAAACTATCTAAGTTGACCGGGGATATAAGGTACTACCATGCAAAATTTCATTTAAATCGGTCCATCTGTTCCAGAGATTAGGTTGAACAGATAAACAGAGTTCTGTATCACTTCTTATATCGCCCTGACTCGATTTTAGCATTTTTCTCTATGTACAGTTTTTCAACCTCTGCAGTTTTACTATATAGATTTGGTTTTACTAGCAGTTCCTTTCAAGACATTAGTCTGAACCTCGTAAATGTGTTCACGGGTTTATAAAAGTTACCAAAGGTGCATACAAAAAGAAACAAAATGTATCCTGTAACAAAATATCAACTCTGTAATTAGACCAGACATTTAAGCCGACAAAAATCCTTTCTAGGCGCAATTTTTCATCTGCAAAAAATGTAGAAAAAGCAGTTTACATTCGCAGTGGTAAAAAGTGACGGCAACCACCCGCTCCGCCGCCTATATTTCAAAAGCTGATAGGTTTTTAAGCGAGGCCAACCGGAATATCGCAAGGGCCGACAACGCCGCTAGAGCTGTTACAGTTACTATGAAAATTGCTGTTACTTTAACATTCGTGACAGTAAATTAAAAAACATTAAAATTCCCGCCGCAGACTGTTACTACATCTTTCCAACAACTAGAAACAGCTGATTAATCTTCAAATGGCTGAAGAAATTTTCTTGGATCATAGTTAAGAACACTCTCGATTGTGACACCTTGCAAACAAAAAACTAGATCAAAATCGCCACATCCGTTTAGGAGCTACGATGACAGACAGACTGACACACTCTTCAAACTTATGACACCCCTCTTTTTCGTCGGCGGCGGTTAAAAATAGCAGATTTTGAGACTGCCAAAAAAATTATTTTCGTCTCTGTCCGCGTTTTTTATTTTTTAACTAGTATTTAATGCAAGTATCAAGTAAGAAGTAACCCCATCTCTATCAAAGGTAGGTAAGTGGAAAGTAGAAAAACGATACACAACGTAACGACCATGAAATAGAGAAGTTTGAAGGAGTGTTTTAATGTACTACAGTCGAGTCGGAGAAACGAGGGTACTTCGGCGATTGGGGGAAATCGGATACACTTGTATTTACAGTTCTGTGCAAGAGTTATATTTCTTTTTGATTTGTGCCTGCTGTTTTTGGGACTCGCGCGCTATCAGTGAGATTTGTATGAACGTAAAAAAAGTTTAGGAAAAAAGTAATGTAGGTTAGGTAGTAGATATTTTTAAGATGTTGAAAAATGGCGTCGATTATTTTGACTTAATAATTGAATGTTAAAAGCAGAATAAAGAACAAACGTGTCATTATCATCATCATCATCTCAGCCGAAAGACGTCCACTGCTGGACAAAGGCAACTGGCAAACATGTAAAAGTATGAAAATATTGAATTAATAAAAAGATATAAGTATATTATTAGATAAATTACAAATTCCAAATCTGACGAAAGGTCAAAATTTAGTAAGGAAGCCGCCATATTGAAATTTCATTCACCTATATGGTTTTTTTTTAATTGACCTATGCTGGAGCGGAAGACTTTACCCCAAAGTAGTCATGTACCAACGCGACTAGGTCTAGTTTCAACCTATATGGGTGTACGGACAAACATTAGTTTTTGTTACACCGTTTCAAATGTATTCGTTTGTAAATTTTAGTATATTAAGTAAACCTATTAGGGCAAGCGTATCGACACGACAAAATTATGCCTTGTCACAGGATAATACAATAGTATCCGTCTTGTCACGTACGCTACCGGATTGCAAATTATTAATTAGGCATGATTATTCCATACAAAATAACATTTATTTTAAGTGTTTTGACCCAGAAGTATGTATATTTTCCCTCTGAGATAACAATTTCTGTTTATTAGACTAATTGGCGTTTAGACCGTTGTCGGCTAGTAATTAAGTTCGTTCGTTAACAGCTCATATATGTCCCCACCGAGGGGCTTTATTAAGTACCTAGTTTAAATTTACATAATATTATAATGTTAAGTAAAATTGGTCTTTTAGGTAGTCTCTTTTGATTATTAATATTTTTTTGTAAGTAAGGCGGTATTTAGGTATGTATATTGCACAGTATATTTTATTTTAAAACTAGCGGTCCGCCCGCGACTACACTGCGTTGTTTTTTTACTGTTCCTTGCACAGTTTCCCGTAGAAATTAGATAATTTCCCGTAGTAAAAAGTATCTAAGATTTTGACTGGAGATCTAAGGTCTACCATGCAAAATTTCATTTAAATCGATCCAACAGATCCGGAGATTATTCCGTACAATGTACTAAGCCGTTTATTAGTTACTATAGTTTTTTAATTTACCAGGATGAAATGTATCTAAGATGTTGACCGAGGATATAAGGTACCACCATACAAAACATTTAAATCGATCCAGTAGTTTCGGTGATTAGCCCATACAAACAGGCAAACAGAGATACAAAACATTTGAAAAAAAAAACTGGATATATTCTATATCACTTCTTACATCCCCCTGACTCGGGTGTTACCTATTTTTTTTCTATTAACAAATTTTCGAACTCTACAGTTTTAGTATAGAGACTTCAAAGAAACAATATTTTCAAAAGCATATCGTGTCACTATTAAAATCTATGAGATACTTTTATTACGTAGAAATAACCTCGTAAATTTTATAAAAATTTAAAATTAAAACTTATGACAAAAACGCATACAAATATTGACAAAAATCAACAATCTATTCTTTTTAATTATTGCCACAAGACTGCTTTTAAGAAGAAAATGAAAAAAATGTTAAATAACCTTGATAACCCTAACTCCGTTACATGTTTTGTCGACCAAATCTGTAATTAGCCGAAGCCAATATCTTGACAAAAAGCCACAATGGCCGGATTGCTACTCGGCCATGTTTGTCCTTGTCTATGGTTCGTGTGCTAAGCAAACTTCCTCCACAAAGATGGCGGCCGGAAGTGGGAGCCAAGTGGATCCCGCGCAAACATGGCGTCACTGTCGTTTCCGGTTGGTTTGTTGATGGATTTAATTTTGGCGCGCTTTATGGGTTGACAGGCTGTGAGTAATATTATGGTTATACGCAGAGAGGTGGGAAAACTGTGAGGTTATACGTCTTTTCAGGAAAAATCCTGTAGGTTGCTTTTTTAATACAATCATGTTTATGTCTATTTGTATACATAAGCATTGCTTTTCATTGCCACAATATTGTTATACACTAGTACAAATAAAAACTACACATTAATTTACAAAATCAACACGTTTATTCTTTATTCCGACGCTCTTACGGTGAAGAAAAACATCTTCAGTAAACCAGCACACACCTGCGAAGTAATTAAGAGGTTGGGTGTGACGTTGGTTGACCAACCCGCACTGGACCAGCGTGGTCATTTAAGCCCTATTTACCCATATACGGGTTAGACTTCAGCCCCTCGAAGGGGATATACATGGACTTTTAATGTAACCACAATATACTTTTATTTATTTATAGTTTTGTTCTAGGGTACAAATATGTATATAATGTCCCCCTAACTTGTCTTGACAAAAGCTTCCTCCAGGTATTTCCATCTCTCTCTGTCCTTTGCCTCTCTAGTCCACATCTTTCCAGCTATCTCTTTTACGTCGTCTTCCCATCTTCTAAACTGTTTTCCCCTTTTTCTTTTTCCATCTCTCGGGTACCAAGGTGTTATTTTAGTCCATTTATCTTTACCTTCCCTAATCATATGTCCTATCCATTTCCATTTCAATTTCTTTACTGTGTTTTTGATGCCTATACAGGGCGTCCCACGGCTATGCCACATGGAGGGAAAGTACCTTAAATATTGTAGATAGAACATTTTACTGAAAGAAGACATTATTTTATTTCTAAAAACTATTAAAACTGCATTCATACATTTTTTAATAATTACATGGTTGAACCGGGAATCGAACCCGCTACACGAGAAAAAAAAACACCCTGTAGTTTTATCATACCAATCGAAAGGCCTTATCATAAGGATTATTTTTTACTAAATAACATAGTGTCAGAAATAAAAGGAAGACTATGAATTTTGTCTAGATCGCCAGATCTAACCCTGTTAGATATTTTTTATGTGGTTATGTAAAAATTTTAGTTTACAAGAAACGGTATGAAAGTGTCCACGAGCTACGAACAGAACTTAGACGTATTATTCTAAATATCCACTTCAATAAGATAAAAAAATCGACAGGGAGTGAAATAATCAAAAGAGTGCGACTTTGTAATCATAATAATCATAATCATTTATTAAATGCGCAAATGTAAAGCCTTAACTATTACATGCACCCTGTTAATTTAGGGCGTAACAAAAATATAAATCAAAAGTTTTTTTAAAAATATTTAACAGTAGGTAAACATCAAAGTTCTCAAATAAACATTAATTAAACATTAAATTCTTAAACAAAATATTGCAAAATACTGAACATACATGTTACTTAAAAGACAATAAATTAACTATATCTTATCTGACATGAACTCGTCTATTGTATGTATTCAACAGCGTGAGGGTCATATTGAACATTTGATAAAATTGATAAATTTTGTATTAAAAATGTTAAAATTCATAGTCTTCCTTTTATTTCTGACACTATGTTATTTAGCAAAAAATAATCCTTATGATGAAGCCTTTCGATTGGTATGATAATACTACAGGATGCTTTTTTTCTCGTATAGCGGGTTCGATTCCCGGTTCAACCATGTAATTATTAAAAAATGTGTCAGAAATAAAAGAAAGATCATGAATTTTAACATTTGATGTGGTCGCCGAGATTTTTTTTATGCATGGGGTTTTACTAGCGACCCGCCCCGGCTCCGCACGGGAAAATGGTTATTGTGGGTTATCCTTTAGTATATTATGCATGTATTATACATATAAACCTTCCTCTTGAATCACTCTATCTATAAAAACCAAAATCCGTCGCGTAGTTTTAAAGACAGGGAGTGAAATAATCAAAAGAGTGCGACTTTGTATTTAACAGCGTGGGGGTCATAGCAATTAATAAAATTGATAAATTTTGTATTAAAAATGTTAAAATACATAGTCTTCCTTTTATTTCTGACACTATGTTATTTAGCAAAAAATAACCCTTATGATGAAGCCTTTCGATCGGTATGATAAAACTACAGGATATCTTTTTTTCTCGTATAACGGGTTCGATTCCCGGTTCAACCATGTAATTATTAAAAAATGTATGAATGCAGTTTTAATAGTTTTTAGAAATAAAATAAAGTCTTCTTTCAGTAAAATGTTCTACTTACAATATTTAAAGTACTTTCCCTCCATGTGGCATAGCTGTGGGACGCCCTGTATATACCACAATGTATTTACAAACAAGCAGACCTTACGTTCGTGTAGCGTCAAGTTTATTTCAAAACCTTTGTCCTTTGGGCCCTTCAGGGTCTGTGTTCAAAGTCAAAGGGTTGAATGAAAATTATTTGGTGGTATTCAAATTTGACGACCCTAAGTACTTATGGTTTTCGTCAACGGCTTGATGAATTGGCTAACCAAATTAAAGTTGAAAAGTTTTTGAGCACATTTTCATTTTCCTAAAGCAATTGATTAGATTTTTTATAGATAATAATATGTTATACGCAATGCGAATTAAAGTCTCTGTTAGATTAAATTTAATTGTTTCTTTTTTTTCTTTAAACTTTATTTTGGTTTGGGGTCAGAGCTTTTTCCCATGTTCTTAATTTAAGGCGATCTTCTAAAACTTGAGTACAAAACACTTTTTACTGACAAAAAACCTGATTATAGCAAAATTCACGTATCTAAAAATATATTATAAAAATGTGTCTTCACATTTTTAACCGACTTCAAAAAATTAGGACGTTCTCAATTCGACGCTTTTTTTTTATGTGTGTCTGTTATAAGATATCTTCGCCATTCTAAAACCGATTTTCAAATATATTTTTTTAATCAACGAGGTTTACTTGCAGTTTGGTCTTATAAAATATTTTGCTAAGACCGGATGATCAAATTTGAAGATATGAAGAAATAACTGCTCAATTGACGATGCCGTTATTTCAAGTCCGGACTGGTATCTCCGAAACCTCGGGCTAATAAACAAAAAAAATCAAGTATAGTCAATGAGGTTATGAGTCTCATTTACTACGATTTCTCACAATTTTAGTGAAAATTATCCCTTATTACGAAACCTAAAGAACCTTTATCCTAAGCACACCCAAGGGTCGATATAAAATTGTTCGTATAACTTATTTGACCTTGGCCAAGCTGGGGTAGATTCTCGTGAAATTCGCGTGATTAGTTCGGGTGAGTTGGGTAGAAAGTAAAGTTAGAAATACGAGGTATTTCGGTACGACATTACTTAACGCCAGTTCTACTTTACTTACAGGAATGTTCATATTAATAATATTATGTAAGTAGTAAATAATATTGATATTTGTCGATTTATTTTGTTT
The DNA here is from genome assembly GCA_948473455.1 of Teleiodes luculella. Classification (NCBI taxonomy): domain Eukaryota; kingdom Metazoa; phylum Arthropoda; class Insecta; order Lepidoptera; family Gelechiidae; genus Teleiodes; species Teleiodes luculella. The sequence continues at coordinate 3,871,238 of OX419606.1, forward strand.
TTGAACAGCTTAAAAGATTTGAATACTAATGAAATTTAATTTTCTTGATCTTTCGGACACTTTGTTTATTTTAAAACCAATATGTATGAATTAACCAAATTCACGCTTATATATTTTACTGTAATGTAAAAACACTTGAGATAATTATAATAATTAACAACTGGTATTAAATAAAAAAATAGTATTAATTATTGTACCCAAGAACATACAGTTACACAACGAATAAGAAAAAATACAAAGTTTTCATATAGGCGTCATTGTACCTAAAGTAGCAATGTAAATTCGAATAAGAAATAATCATATTTAATATTTTTATAAATGTTTAACAAATTTACCTAAGTTCAATCAATAAATTCTTTTAGTCTTTTTTAACTATGAAACCAACTTTAAATAAAAATCAAGTAAATATTATAAATGTTATTCACATAAAGATTCAGACCTTATATATTTAACCAATCACAACCATACGTATTTTCGATTTAGAAATAAATTTTGCATTGAATATTTTTCTCAATACATACTCGAATTTCAACGAGTTTCGAGATAAAAATATTGTGATAAAAGTTTTTCTATGCATAGGCATCCAATTAAATTGATGATTACAATTTATTTTATTATAGCTTACTTTTAATGTGCATATTCTCAATGCGTCATTTTTAAATGTTTGTCTATCATCATAGCCAAACATTCATAATAAATTATTTAATTTATACTTTTCAGTATCTTTCCACACTAGCGGAGGAAATTAATTTACTTTCAAAGACATTACATTACATCTTTATCATAAGATAGGATTAATAAGTTTTTTATTTACGTTTATACTTCTTTTTTTGTTTCGGAGATATGCGCATACAAACATTCTTGTACATACACACAAACTACCAAATTTTGTATATTTGTTTGGAAGCCATAATAGATCATCGCTATGCTTTTTTTAGATCCAACAATTGGTTACCTATTGTATTTCCGATATTTTTTGTTCCGAATATTGTTATTCCGCTAACTTTTTGACATTTATCAGTTGGAAATTTTATTTATTGTCCGAAATAACATTTTCCATTTTATTATGTTTCCGCGTTTTAATTGACCTTTCTACTTGTTCACCGATGTTTCAAATTTCCGCTAAACTATTTACCAGTATACCGAAAATCCATGTCAACATTAACCATTTTTTTACATGTGCGATAGCTCAATTGAACCATTATATTGCAAGGTCAAATTTAATTTCTCCATTTTACGTTCTGTACTCCATCAAGCATGCATGCAAGCAAGCAAGCAAGCATGCAAGCATGCAAGCAAGCAAGCAAGCAAGCAAGCAAGCAAGCAAACATGCAACCAAGCACAAGCAGGCATGCATACATGTCAAACCTAACAGAAGGGTATGGCGGGCGAGGTGGGCTCGCTTTGCTCGCCCACCACGCCCGCCATACCCTTCTAACCTAACCGACAGATGTCGGGGTGCCCCGAACTCCAAAAACATTATGTGTTGTAAATTATAACAAATAATAATTGTTACTTCGGCATAATAAAAATAACAAAAACAAAAATTCTAGTGTTTAAAAAAAGACCAAGTGAGATTACGGTATTTAGTAAAAAAGATTAATCGTAAAACGGAATAACGTTGTGCGGAAAAAGAATAATTCTGTAAAGTGTTATTGTGGTGATTTAAAAATAAGTCAAGTCATACAATGGAAATTGAAAAATGTATGAATCGTTTACGGAATATTGAAATTCGGTTATCAGTTTTTCGAAAATGTGATAGGTTACCCCAACAATTACATAAATACGTATAGATTTGAGAACCTCCTTTTTTGAAGTCGATAAAAGTCCTTGTATATTTGTTTATAATTATGAATTCAATAAATCGTTACATTTCAGACACATTTAAATCTTAAAAAAATAATTGTAAAATAAAAGATATAATTAAATAGATTTACCTTTGAAACGGACCGGTGTCCGGGCTAATAAAATTTTAATCACAGTTTGCAGAGCACTTCAGTTACTGGTCTCCCAAATCAAACAAGGAAAGCGGGCGGAAAGGTCGATAGAAAATAAACAGAGGACAAAGAATCGATACCAGGTGTCGCGTTACAGGGGACGGCTGTGTCAATATGCTGAAAAGAGACTCCCGCTGAAAGAAATTACTAAGCAGTTCAATGTTACTACGAGAAAGACAGTACTACAGTCAAGAGTAGGGGACTAAAAGCGCCCTTATTGACGAATTATATTGCAATTCGCGCATCACTTTTGGCCTACTTTGAGGCGGCCGACTGCGGACCCTGCCAGGGTGAGAGGAACCAACTTGCGTAATACCCCATCTTGGAAGGAATATCTTTCACTGCATTATCATTTTAAATTAAAATCTTATGATGTATATTCAGCAAAATTTGGGAAAAATTCTACGTTTAACATTCTTTGGTCTGAAGGAAATATTAGTTAAATGCAACATACCATTTCTAATTCTGGCATAACAGTACAAGAGCAGCAAAACAAACAAGACGTATATCCGGTTATCACGTTTAATAAATAGGCATAATCAGGGGAATTTGGCGGTAGTCTGGCTGGGCGATAAATTCGCCCAAGTTTAGATGTTAAACGGATTACTGTTCGGCCGAAATCCGTGCCTTTCATTAATCGGGCTTGAAATTAGGTGAGACGGTGTGAAAAAAGTTTTATTGTACCAGTATTGTTTTATTTTTACACAAAGCTTAGATTTTTACAATTTGAACTCTGCCTTTGTCTAGTAGCTGGCAATAGGGAGCCGCGTTTCTATGTGTTTTAAGTCACGGCATTTACCATGTGTTTCCAATTTTCAAATTCATAATATACGTGTTGGCGACTGGCTGATGCAGCCTCCTTCATTTTGACCCTGTTCTTTTTTATATGCTTTTTCATTGCTTGTTTTGTTTAGTCTTTGGCTGTTTCTGCCCTTTGGTGGTTGTGATTGTGAGTACAAATTTATAATTACCGAAATACTTGTTTCCTTCACAAATCCTTTACAGTCCACTTTTTCATTCAGTAGCTATCATTTTGGTCCTTCGACGGCCATTTCTGGGCACGATGGCTGCGCGAGTACTTACCAACACTCCGACCGAGAGGATCCACATCCAGTAATACCTCCAATCTTAATGAGGGAGATGTGGTGCTGATTGCCGACCCTAGCCTTCCACGCGGCCTATGGCCATTAGGAAGGATAGTAAAGGCGTTTTTAGGAAGGATAGTAAAGGCGTTTTTAGGTCCCGACGGAGCGGTCCGCGTAGCAGACGTCCACACCAGGGGCGGCATGCTGCGCCGACCGGCCCGTAAATTAGTTTTGATGGAAGCTGCACCCCAGCCAGTCGTCACCGTTTGTTAGTGTTCCACTGGGGGTCCGGTATGTTGGCGACTGGCTGATGCAGCCTCCTTCATTTTGACCCTGTTCTTTTTTATATGCTTTTTCATTGCTTGTTTTGTTTAGTCTTTGGCTGTTTCTGCCCTTTGGTGGTTGTGATTGTGAGTACAAATTTATAATTACCGAAATACTTGTTTCCTTCACAAATCCTTTACAGTCCACTTTTTCATTCAGTAGCTATCAATACGTTTATTCGACGCTCTTACGTTGAAGAAAAATATCGTAAGGAAACCTGCACACACCTGCGAAGAAATTTAAAGGTTGTGTGTGAAGTTCACCAACCCGCACTGGGCCAGCGCTAAGCCTTTGACCAAAATACATAGAATTTAACTAATAAAATTTATGTTTCTCATTTTATGATTTTACTCAAAGAAACTTAATAAGTAAGTCTAATAAAAGTATTTGTCTACTGATTATTTGTTAATTTGTTAACTTAACATAAAAACTGAGTACCTATGAGAGAAAATTTATGAAAATTAATGCGTTAATAATTTTAATAACTCTCTAGTTTAGGACATAAAGGTGTAGCCACAAAATCGGCGTTTTACGACAGGAGTGTATAATGTGAGCCGTCAATTTTACTTTATTGCTCCGTCGCGCTTTGTGGAAGGGGTGGTTAGCAGAGCGCTTCCGCGGGCAAGAGGTATGGTGCCAGTGTAAGTGATTTAATTATAATAGGTATATTCTTTATTGCACAATTTAACAAAAAAGGTGATTTTTATAATACTAGTTTACAAAGGCGAGCTTATCTCTATAACGCCAACCAACACAGTGGTGGAAAAGGAAAATGCGGAGAGATAGACATAGGAAAGTACAAAATACATACATCAAATACATACATAAATAAATATAATAGAAATACGTACAAATACATAAATAATACGAGTACATACATAATACTAAATTAAAACAAATTGTTTATACATTTATATTATACGATCGAACTTGTAACGAGGTGCTTGCAATCTAATTTTCCCTTTCTTTCTCGTCTGAATTCAAACATTCAATTTTGGAATTCCTTCGTCATTCATACCGTGCGATTCATACGTCATATTCGTCCATTTTTCTTCAGTTCTTTTGACTTCCGGCACAGAAGAAATTAATAGTACTAACCCGTACAGAAAGGACACTCACCCCCCCGCGCCAAAATAAGTTTCTCGCCCGATATAGCGCCCGCCCCGCACCCCGCAGGCGCCGCGGGACTCTACCAGGGGTGTTCGGGAGTGTTTTACATAGCGCTTAGCGCCATTGACTTGTAGTTGATATTTAGTTGTTATTCAAAAAGAAGTAGCTTGTCAAAACGCGTTTTCTGTATAGCTTGACCGACCAGTGCTTCCGGCCTTGACGGCCGTATTTCTTAAAACGTGCGTAATTTTGTAAAGTGTTTTATATTGCCGAGTTTCCATGTAGGTAACTGAATGTTAGTAAACCAATGCCAGTGAATTCACCGTTCTTTTCACTACTAGTGCGTGAACTTCAGTAAAATATTCAGCCGCATCCGTCGGCCTGGCAAGGTCCTGTCCGCAGGCGTCACAAATTTAAATGGGACTGGGCCGGACCCTGCCGCATGCCTAAAATCAATTGAAAACCACGGTCTTAAACGGCCGCGTAAAAGATGGCGGGATGAGCTTGACAGCTAGCTAAAAAACTTTTCAAAATTTTCCCAGAATAGGGAGTACTGGAAGAAAGGTAGAAATGGAACATTGTAGGCTAGAATCACTACACTCTTTCTTTCTCTACAAATGTAAAAGAGAAAAATTCTTAAATACTTGATATTGTGTATTTTCTTTTATTTTCCGTGCGAATATGTTTATTGTAATTTGTACGTTTTTTTAGTTTATTTTAGCGATGGTGAAGCTTGATCAATTAAAAAAAATGACGACATTGACGACACTTAAATAGGGGCCACACCTTTAGTTGTAGAAATATTATAGAAATATATACCTGGGCATCGGTGGCTTTTCAGAAGATTACGTGCCCATAAAAGTTGTTCCGCGAGAACTTTATGCTGTAAGAATTAAGGACTAAGTTTGCAGCTTTGTTTTACGATCAGCTAATAGTCTAACAACTTTATATAAGTCGTAAGTACACAATTACATAACTGTGCTTTACTATATTTGTTTCTTTTAATAATATAACTGTTTTCAAGTTACGAGTGAAGAGTATTTGTGTTCGATCTTAGCTTTTTGAATAATTTTCAAAATTACACAATTATAAATATTTATTTGAAATTCATTTTTATATCCTTTTATTTTCATTCAATAATATACTGACATTTTTTCATTCTATTTTCATGTAAATTTTTTGTAACTTTAATGTCAGATAGAAGATGATGCATTTTAAAACCTTCCATCTGAAACAGTTTTTTTCTTACTTTCCCTTTTTTAAAGAATTAATAGAATATACTATATCGTGTTTAACATTATCACAGAAGAATATAAACATTATGTGAAAACGTCCAAATACGTAAAAAAACGCAAAAGCTCGAGATATTATTAAATAAAAGCAGAATACTCCATATAGTTTAAAATATACTGAACTCTTTGAAAAGCTAGTAATAAAACCTTTGAGATACTTTAGGCTCACGTTTTGACTAGAACTTAATAACTTAGGCAAGTCTGAAGACCGTACCTATCAATGAACTACTAATTGTACTAGCGTACATAGACAAGACACCCGAGAAACACACCTATTATAATATAATGATAATTATCATATCCTACTAATATTATAATAAAGAGCAAATATTTGTATGTTTGTGAGTGTGTGTGTATGTGTATGTTTGTAATGAATAAACTCAAAACTACTGAACCGATATCAAAAAATCTATCACCATTAGAAAGCTACATTCACCCTGACCTTTACCGAGGCTACCTTTTACCGAGCGAGGAAAAATACCTCCCACGGGAAAAACTGTAAACGCGGGCGTAGCCGCGGCGGAAATCTAGTAGTAATATAAAGGTCCCGAGCTCCAACTTCTATGCCTTTTTTGTGTTTCTTCTCGCCGTGCATTCCGCTCGCCTCCCTCTGGCGCCATGTTGGCGCATAGAATGTATTCGAGGCGTCTTCTCTAGTCGTAGCATCTACTTGTAATTCCTCAATGTAATAATTGAGTTTGTGACATGGAGTTAATATTGTCCTCTCTAGATTGAGTCTGTCTGTGATACAAACTTCTGTAGCATATTACATCTATACTAACTAATATTATGAAGAGGAAAGATTTGATTGGATGTTTGTTTGCATTGAATAGGCTCCGAAACTACTGAACCGATTATAATGAAACTTAGTGTAAACTTAGAATAGACCCTGGAAAGTAACATAACCTTTACCTTTAACCGTGATAAAATTCCTCTTTCCCGCGGGAAAAACTGATAACGCGGGCGGAGTCGCTAGTTTGCTATAATGTTGATTTGCTTTACAGCATTCTTCAGTTGCATTACAATCTAAATTAGAATTCGTAGATGGCCGTATAATATAGGAATGTCCCATATATTTATTTACTAGTCTGCGCTGACAATTTTTCCCCTGGAAATGAGATATTTTCCCGCTATGTCCTTCCCTTTTATCGAAATCGGTAGTTTTGACGTGTAAGCGTAACAAACAGGCGGACAGATAGAGTTACTTTCGCATCTATCTATCTTCTATCTTCTATCTTCTTCTTCCATCTATCTATACTATAATAAATTGAAGAATCGGTGTGACTGTAAATTGATTTCTTAAAAAAACTGATTAATAAAGGGAGTAATACAAAAATACAAAAATACAAGTTTTGAAAAAATGTCCGTCTGTCTGTCTGTTTGTATACGCTAATCTCTGGAATTACTAAACGCATTTTTAATAAAAATTTGCACGATGATGCCTTATATCCCCGGTCAACATTTTAGATACCTTATACGAAATAAGAGAATAAAAAAATAAAATAAAAAAACAACAGTTAGTTTATAATATTAGTAGGTATTTATTTCATTCAAACTCAGTCTTCTCATTAGGATTTATTGTTTCAAAAATAAATTATTATTTCAAATTGTTTGAAAAATCTTCGTAAACAAAGTACTAAGTCGATCACAAACTTTCATCATTACTCCACGAACACTTCAATGTGAAATTCGAGCTTCCAAAATTATAAACTCTCTACCGTATTACGTTTTCGCAAAAATATTCCATTCATTTTCCGTCCATTAGGTGAACTGTAATATGTTGGTAATATTATAATGAGGAATGCAAACATATTTTCCTTTAATTAACACACGTTAGTAACGTTGTAGGTACTAGCTTGCACTGTGAGGTTGGCCTGGTTTAAATTGTACATCATTCTGGCAAGCCCTTAACAAGTCAATAAAATATATTTTTTAAAGATATCTGTGGTGACACTATGACCCAATGGTCATAGTGTCACAGTGTAGAGGTCAATACCTTGTGACGTCATCTTTATGAAGTTGAAATTATGATAAAACAAGGAGTGTATGAAACGATTTGGTTAGATCAGCGGGCGAAAAAGCCGCGTTAGATAGATATGACAAAATTGTTTAAAAGAAAAATAAAGTCTAGCAGTAGACGTCATCATGGCGCCTTAAATTACGTACCATGTTATTTTGATTATTTAGTTAATCAACTAAGTAAAATAATAAAAATGACTTGGTTAAAATTGCAACGAAATTAATTACCAAAAAGTAAGTTCAGAAAATGCCAACCGATAGGTGAAATATAATAAAAGTACTAAAGGTTTCGTTACAAAAAAATCGAAAGAACCTGTAAAAGCTAAATCAAATTAAGAAAATACCCGTTACTTTGAAAGTAACGATCCTGCCGGAGTCACGAACATCTCATGTTCAACTTTGTGTATTTTGCCATTTGCTCGCGAAACTAATCTCATAGAAACTTGAAGCTTTTCAAAAACAACTTTGATTTATGTTTGAAATTTAATTTAACGCTAAATTACGATTTATTACACTCTTTGTTCCTTTCCACGTATTTAGAAAATGAAATGTGATATGAAAAATGAAATTCAAAACCTTAAATGTTCTTTTAAATTTATTTATTTTTACTAATATTATGTTTTTTCTTAAGACGGTTGTATTCTCGCTAATCTTGTGGATTTCGAGTAATTTTGAGATTAACCTACCTCTTTTGGTGTCAGAATTAACGACTACATCCGTCCAACAGCTTTTCGTGGCTTCCGAAGCACGAAACAATCAGGTGATTCAGCCTGCAATATCGTAACCAAACTGCATAAAGTCTCCCAAAGCGATATTTGTTCGACGAATTCCCCACCGGGGTTTGAACCCGGAATCTCCGCAAATAACGTATTATCCACGTACGAGTTACCACTCGGCCACGTTCAGGACCACTTTTTTTTTTTTAACAAAAAGTGGTCTAGGACTCAAACGTATTCAAAATTCAAAATTATTTTATTCATTATAGGCTCCCTCAGAATACTTAATGACGTCCTTTTGTTCGCCAAACGTAATTTTAAGTGTAAAAAATACTAGTTTGATTGCATTGCAGCGTCAACTCGATGTTTGACATCTCTTAAATGAAAATAACCTTAGAGCATAAATAAATATAAAATGTGTTTATTTATACTCAATAAAAATTGGCAATCACTTAACCCTGTTCCCCTTCAGTTATCAATGCCCGTACCCACTGGCGGGGGCGCGGCCAAAATCAATTAGAGACAAAGCCCTCAGGCGTCGTCTCCTTCACGATGTTACTCCGTATCAAAGCGCTAGGCCGTGGTTCAAGGCTCCCTCAAACCAGCCCTAGATGCGTTGGTACATGACTACTCGGGGGTATAGCCTCCGCTCCCCCGCAAGTCCTTGATTGCTCGTACCTTTCGACACAAGTGTAGTAGAACTATATAAAAAGAGCTCTTATCCCTTTCCGTCCTTTCCTCCAAAGAGTAAAAAGGATGTGTAGACTTTAATTATAATACAAGATTGGAATCTGTTAATCAGCTATTTAATGTTAGGATTAGAGCCTTACTATTGTTTTGAGATTTTCGTGGTTTGGGGTATTCACTGAACTTTATTTTACACAGCTTGAGAATAGTGCTAGATTAAATTAAATTAACCATATTTACACATACTCGGACTTCTACCACGATCATAAATTATTGCTAGTAATTATTGTTTATTACTATTGTGGTTAATTTGACGCTCTTACGGTAAGCCTGCAATTAAATTCAAAGTTTGTGTGTAAAGTAAAGCTGTTCTTAAGTTCACCAATCAGTACTATGCCAGCATAAGCAACTAAGGGTTTGTTGGGTGTTTACTCTAATTAAAAGTTGGCTCGAGCCACTCGATAGGGACATAGTAAACGGGTTGTTAACAAACTATTGTGTTTTGTTGTTTCGTTCACGCAAAAGCTGAGAGAAAGCACCTCAAAGTCAAATTTCAAAGTATTTATTTTTAACTTTAAGATATTTACAACACTTAGTTAAGTCAGTTACATATTCTTTACTGGCGAGTTCAGAAAATCGGCTGCCTTCAGTGGAGGAGAACTCGCCGGAAGAAACTCCACAAGCCTTTTAAACCTTTTCGAAATAATTTTTCACAATTATAAATTATTATTTTTGTACTTAAAACTATATTCGCTCATCCAGCTAACTTGCGTCTCTTTGTCGGGTTCATTTTGTTATTTTTTATAATCGCAATAGATTTTTAAGCATTTTAAAGAACTAGTTTCATTATAAACTGTATTCCTATACAGACTGTTTACTATGATTTAAGGTTAGGTCGAGCCTCTTGGTTTATGTTTCGTTCACGCAAAAGCAGAAAACACCTAATTTGAAGTAATTTGTACTCCATAATAATGTTGTAAAAAACTGGAGATTCTTCCTACCCCGGGGCATCAATCCAACTTTTTAAATTAAAGCGAGTAAAGAGCAACTCGAAAATGAAAGAAATACGCCAAGTTCGAAACAAACCAAGATTTATGTGGCTACTTTCAGATTTTTTCAACTCGATTATTGAGCTGTAAATTTTATGGAAATAAGATGTTTTGCAAAGTTTATTATCACTACATAGTATAAAATAAAGTCGCTTTCTCCGTCCCTATGTCCCTATGTCCCTTTGTACGCTTAAATCTTTAAAACTACGCAACGGATTTTGATGCGGTTTTTTTTAATAGATAGAGTGATTCAAGAGGAAGGTTTATATGTATAATACATGCATAATATACTGAAGGATAACCCACAATAACCATTTTCCCGTGCGGAGCCGGGGCGGGTCGCTAGTAAGGAATAAACACAACAGCCTGATATACTTTCTCTGCCTTGCAAAGGAAGAATTGCCTAACATCCTACGCTTGATAGGCAAATTGAGGTTCGCAGTTGTTGTAAGATTCCTAGAAATAATATTTAAAAGACATAGGTACTGTACGTCACAAAATTAGGACATTTTTAAAAAGAAAATTGATCCTTTATCATTCTAATTTTATAAAGAGGAAATATTTTGTATTTTTGTGTGTGTGAATGTTTGAAATGAATAAACTCAAAAACTACTGGACTGATTCAAAAATTCTTTCACCATTAGAAAGCTACATTCACTCTGAGTAACACAGGCTACCTTTTACCGCGGGAAAATGCCTCAATCCCAGGGGAAAATCTGTCAACGCGGGCGGAGCCGCGATGAAAAGCTCGTTAACAGCTCATTTACGTCCCCACCGAGGGGCTCGAGCCTACCCTGATACCAGGGTGAATAGGCCTTAGTCGACCACGCTGGCCCAGTGCGGATTGGTCAACTTCACACACAACCTTTGAATTTCTTCGCAGGTGTGTGCAGGTTTCCTCACGTTGTTTTCCTTCACCGTATGAGCGTCGATGATGGTTTGATCGAAGCGATTAAAAGCTAGTTAGGTACATTATAAAATTATTCTACTAACCATATTAAAAAAAAAACAATATTTTCTTCATAATCTCATGAAGATGAATACTAGTAAGTAACACGGGTTTGAATATACCCAGTTTCAGAACCACTATTCTTATGAAGTGATAGCAGAGTGGACAGCGAGAGAGTACCAATTTAACTCTACACTTCCTTGCAGTAGAATGGTAGAGAAAATATCCTTAGAATTTCTAGATTTCGATGTGACCCAAAAACCTGGATTGCAGCATTCTTGCGGAACATTCTGGAACCCTCAAGATAACAAAGACGACAGCAATGGCCGGTCTCGGACATAATCTTGAGCCGGATCTGTGCAGGGACGTTGCCAGGGAAGTTGCATTTGTTACATTAATTTTGTTAATAAATGTAAGGAAATGTGCTCACGAAATCTGGGAGGCTCTACAAATGAAATAATGTTGTGTGTAGTATGAATGTTTGTATCAAAGTAATTTCGAATATTATTGTGAAATTTTCACTTGTATCCTAAAAATTTTACATATCAAGATTCAGAACACGTCACTATAAAAGTATGTAGAAACAGGTGTTAAGCACGACGACAGTTTAAAATAAAATAGAAGTTCTCAATCTAAGTAACCATTCTGCTTGTGTGAAGATAAAGTAAAGAAAAAGTATTTTGAAGAAAACTAAATGAACCCAAAAATAATTTCTGCATAAAAATGCCTAAATAACGCAAAGGTAGTCTTAAGCAAATTTTTAGTAGGTAACCATTCAAAAACATATTATTATTAAACTCAGTTCAAAAACGACATAAAAATTTCAAAAGACTAAATGTAAATTTCAATGTCAATGTCATTGTACTTGGTTGCGCGTGTTATAGTTTTTCGCGCTATTTTGTAAATTGTATTTGGTTTGTGGATGAAATGCCTTCCCTTTCCTTTCTCCCTCCCGCACACGCCTGCTCTCTCGCTCTACGCTGCCGACCCTGCGCGCGAGACTGGAGAGAGTGGCGCCATCAGTTCGCTACGGCGCTAGCTTTGACAGCACGCGTCCATTTTTCGTCGTCTCGGCTCTCCGTAACTACAAAAACTTGGAGATGCAAAACCTATAGTTTTTCGTGATAAATAGCAGTGATTACTTGCTCAGTGATAAACAGTTCGCTCTATGGTTTCGCTCGGACAACTCGCGTCCATTTTTCGTCGTCTCGGCGCTCCGTAACCGCGAGTGTCTAGTAAAATACCGAATTGTCGTTTTATAATAACTGTGAATATACAAGTGAAAACGTTTTGGTGCCAAAAACTTTGTATCAGTGCAACCTCCAGGACAGTGCAACACGCTTGGAGCGATAGCGTCGCCTAGCGAGATCACTCTGCAGCTTCCAGGTATGTGCTCCTTTCTGGCGAGCTGACTCCAAACCTTTCAAAATCCGAATCAGCTCGTCATTTCCCTCATTACCTAATTCGCAAACCAAATTATATCGTGTCGTATTCTTTCGATTCATTTGTAGCAACTTAGCCGCCAGCGCCATCTTTTCCCTCGCGCTTTCGTAATAATTCTCAAATACAGTCCACTGCCCCACCATTATTTATGGTCCTAGCGAGCCGGATGATATGTACTATTTATGGTCCTAGCGATCCGGATATGTACCTATTTATAGCAATTATCAACCGGATTTCGAATTAGTATCGCAATTAGTAGCTATTATTCCATAGGGAATAACGCATCTCGCCCTAAATACCTAGGTTTTATTTGTAGTTTCGTTCGCGCCCTAGGTACTTAGGTATTTACTTTTCGGCTTAGGATTCCTATCTAGTGTATAGGCACGAAGTAGGAACCTAACGCATACTATAGTTTGATATTGTCGCTTCGCTCCGCGCGCTTTGTAACCACTTAGGTAACTACGTAGGTAGACATTGCGCCCCATTCAATTTTCGTTCGTTCATTTGTCGCAGTTACTAGGCATAAGAAATACCTTATTTCTTATTTCGTTTCGTTTTCACCCTAGTAACTAACTGTACAACTTATTTTTCGTATTTGTCTCGTTTTGCTGTCGTTTGCTCGGCCTACATAGGTAGATTTAAGTACACAGGTACTCAATTAGCTCGTCGCTCGATAGTGTCGTCGCGCCGCAACTAGCTAGCTAGCAAATAATAAATAGTGGATTTACATTAGTAACAACCTAATAAATGCTAGTTCAGCTTTATTTAGTGACTGTCGCATCTTATGTATAGTACTAGTAGTGGACAGAGACGCTCGTTAGATATTTATTACTGTGTTTTCTCGTTTCGTTGTCGAACTACATTATTTACATAGGTAGGTAATTAGTTATCCCCGCACCACGGTAATAAAGTACTTACGTAGCTTGATAACACTCGGTTACTGTTTCTGTTCTCCATCGCGTCGCTCGTTAGATATTTATTACTGTGTTTTTTCGTTTCGTTGTCGAACTACATTACTTACATAGGTACGTAATTAGTTATCCCCGCACCACGGTAATAAGGTACTTACGTAGCTTGGTTTCTGTTCTCCATCGCTTCGCTCGTAGGTAGATAATAAATACATAAGGTCACGTCTAGTCACGGAAGGGTAGGCAAGTTACTACGGTAATCTTACCTATTTATTTACTATTCTTTATCGTTTCGTATATTAGTATATTTGTCGTAATAATGGCTCCTACCAAAGGAAGGGAAATTCAAGTCAAACGTGTCACGGCTAAAATGGATATGTTGTACTCTCGCATGCAAGAATTGTATGAACAATCTCTGTCGCTTAACCAATTAGATATTGTCGCGCACGATTCTTTTCTTAGTGACATAGAATCTTTAGATAGTTTGCGTCAAGATTATGAAGAATGTCTTGATCAATTCAATACGCTTCAATTAGAAATGGATTCGGATTTTAAGGTCGATTACGCACCTTTAAAATCATTCGATACGTGGTATAGCCGCATTAAGCGCACCGCGAAATTGCTGACGTCAGATAATAACCATCGCAACTCGAACTCGAACTCGCATAGAAGTGATCGCCCTAAATTGCCGCCAATTCAGATTCCACAGTTTGACGGGGATATTAAAAATTGGCCTTTATTTTTCTCTAGTTTCGAAAATATAATACACAACAATAAGTGTTTAACCGATCACGAAAAATTGTACTACTTACTCGATAAGCTCAGTGGTAAAGCCAAGGCCGTCTGCGCAGGCATTACGCCTTGTGCCGAAAATTATTATTTGATTTTAAATACTTTGAAGTCAAAGTATCAAGACGTAAGATTAGTAGCAACCGCCTACTTGGATCAAATATTTTATTTGAAAAATATTTCGTCCGGTAATGAACAAAATTTGGAAATGTTTCTCGATGTTCTCGCTTCGTCTGTTCGCGCATTGAAAAACCTTAAGCTCGAAAACTTAAGTGATTTTTTGTTTTTGTATCTCGCACTTAAAAAACTCGATCCCGAAACTGTCCGTTTATTCGAAATGGACAACCGCAACGATTCCGATATACCTAGTTTCGATGATTTGGAATCATTCGTTCGCGGACACATTAAAATCTTACAACGTACGTCGCAAGAAGCTCCTAGGAAGTCGAGTAGTACTGCACCGACCGAGCGTCGAATGGAAGTGGCATCGAGACCACATAAGTCCACACATTCGTATGTTAATATCGCATCAGCTTCTTCTTGCCCGTTGTGTAAGATTCAACACGACAACATTACTCAACATCTGTACAGGTGTTCGGGTTTTCAAAAGCTCACTCCTAGCGAGCGTCATAAATTTATTCGATCCAACAATTTATGTATAAATTGTTTTAGTGAAAAACATCGCGTTTCGAATTGTACTTCGAATTCTAGCTGTCGTAAATGCTCAAACCAACATCATACCATGTTGCATTTTGAGAACAATAGTGCCGCGTCTAGTGTTTGCACATCTGTGGTAAATAGCAGACCGGCAGCAGCGCCCCCGCTTGCCTCGCGCAACCCTGCTGCGCTGCAACGGGCTTTGCCGACCTCCGCCGCGCCGCCGCCGCCGCCGCCGGCGCAATTGCAGCCCTCGCAATCGTACATTGCTTCGGATCGCTCTCGCGCGCCCTCTGGCCGCGATTCGGAGCGCGCAAGCGATGTTACACTCTGCTCGCTCACTTCTTCACGAGCGCCTAGTACAGTTTTACTGGCCACCGCTCGCATCGTGGTTTTCGATTCTCGCGGCAATAAACATATTGTCCGCGCCTTATTAGATAGTGCGTCGCAAAGTAATTTTATTACTCGCGAATGCTGTGAACGTCTCGGT
This sequence comes from Teleiodes luculella, assembly GCA_948473455.1. Taxonomy (NCBI): domain Eukaryota; kingdom Metazoa; phylum Arthropoda; class Insecta; order Lepidoptera; family Gelechiidae; genus Teleiodes; species Teleiodes luculella. Next base: position 3,886,753 of record OX419606.1, read on the forward strand.
CGCCCAAGCAACCGTTCGGGTTGTTCTGTAGTTAGGGGGATCGGAGGTTCTACAAAAGCCGTTCAAGGCTCTCTAAAAATTGAATTTTGCTCTCGTTTCGATTCGAATATTTGCTTCGATATGGATTGTTTCGTTGTAGATAAAGTCACCGAACGTTTACCTACAGTTTCGGTCGATACTGCCGTGTTGTCGAATTTCGATAATTTGCCATTGGCCGACGATACCTACGCCGATCCAGGGGATATTGAGATGTTAATTGGAGCGTCAATTTTCCCGCACCTTTTGCTATCGCGTAAAGTTCAAGGTCACCCATCGCTCGCCGCCTCCGCCGGCCCGCTCGCATTGGAGACAGTTCTTGGTTTCGTTATAGTTGGTTCTGCTCCCACGCGCGTAGATGACTACGCTCCTGTCTCTTACTGCTGCTCAGTCGATCCTTCGGAGTCAGCAGTCCGTAAATTTATGGAAATTGAGGAGGTCAACGTCCCTCCAATTCTTAGCCCAGACGATAAAGTCTGTGAAGAAATTTATTGTCGTACGACTACTCGTGACGTCGATAGTCGTTATGTCGTCGCCCCCCCTTTTAAGGGTGATATTCGCTCGCTTGGTGATTCGCGCCAAAAGGCCGAATCTCGCTTTCTTTGTCTCGAACGCAAAACGCAAGCTTCTCCGAATATGAAGAACGCTTACGATAATATTGTATCGGAAAACCTGGATAAAGGTTATATTTCGCCCGCGCCCCTCGAGTCTGAGGAGTCTTCGTCTCCTTCGTACATCATTCCTCATCACGGAGTGGTTCGTGAGGATACATTTGTCGCTAATAGAGTGGCTAAAATTCAGGCTGAATTGTCGCCTCAGAATTTATGCCACGTCGCTGGTACTGACAATCCCGCTGATTGTCTTTCTCGTGGTCGTAACATCCGCTCTACGAAGTGGAAGCGTTGAAGAGCGGATTATTTGCACACATGGCAATCGCGTCAGAAGTGGAACACCCCTACGAACCCTATTACTGTCGGTACGGTGGTGATTCTACTCACCGAGAACGCGTCTCCTCTTCATTAGCCCCTTGGCATCGTGGAGGAAGTTTTTCCTGGGGCGAATGGAGTAACTCGTATAGTGCGGGTAAAAACTGCGACTGGTTCCTACATGCGTCCAGTTGTACGTCTCTGCCCACTGCCTAATCAATAGTTAGTCTCGCGTTCTTTCTTAGGTAGTCTTAGGTTTAGGTTTAGTTAGCTTAGTTTTTTCTCTTTTGAAGGTAACCCTTCAAGCCGGGGGGGAAATGGTTGCGCGTGTTATAGTTTTTCGCGCTATTTTGTAAATTGTATTTGGTTTGTGGATGAAATGCCTTCCCTTTCCTTTCTCCCTCCCGCACACGCCTGCTCTCTCGCTCTACGCTGCCGACCCTGCGCGCGAGACTGGAGAGAGTGGCGCCATCAGTTCGCTACGGCGCTAGCTTTGACAGCACGCGTCCATTTTTCGTCGTCTCGGCTCTCCGTAACTACAAAAACTTGGAGATGCAAAACCTATAGTTTTTCGTGATAAATAGCAGTGATTACTTGCTCAGTGATAAACAGTTCGCTCTATGGTTTCGCTCGGACAACTCGCGTCCATTTTTCGTCGTCTCGGCGCTCCGTAACCGCGAGTGTCTAGTAAAATACCGAATTGTCGTTTTATAATAACTGTGAATATACAAGTGAAAACGTTTTGGTGCCAAAAACTTTGTATCAGTGCAACCTCCAGGACAGTGCAACACGCTTGGAGCGATAGCGTCGCCTAGCGAGATCACTCTGCAGCTTCCAGGTATGTGCTCCTTTCTGGCGAGCTGACTCCAAACCTTTCAAAATCCGAATCAGCTCGTCATTTCCCTCATTACCTAATTCGCAAACCAAATTATATCGTGTCGTATTCTTTCGATTCATTTGTAGCAACTTAGCCGCCATCTTTTCCCTCGCGCTTTCGTAAAAATTCTCAAATACAGTCCACTGCCCCACCAGTACTTACTGTTATTATTAGTCAAAAAAATGTTTAGGAATGCGTGATTGATGGTGTGAAAGTAAAATGAAGATTTTTTTACATTACCTTCCCTTAGTCTGGCTCTGCATTAACAGTCCCGGTGACATTTGAAAGGAGTAGCTTTGTCAGAGCCGCGTTAAAAATAGTCTCCATTTTTTTTTTTTATCTAATCTAAAAAAGAGCTAGGTTTTACATAAACCTTATCCCATTGAAGAAATAATTAAATTTAAGAATATTCTTATTGTTGTATTGTCTTTTATTTTAAAATTGTCAACCGTGAAACTTAGTAGTTTATAACATCAGTTGAACTAATAATTATTCATTAAAATGTAATAGACGGTTCTTTTCTAATTGTATATTTTTAACTCGTTTAATATATCTTCCACACTACGTCTGTATAGAAAGATGAAATATCTGAAAATCATCTAAAAAGTTATTAGTGCAAGCTTCTGGTATATTGTTTAATAAGTAATTATAAAGGCTATAAATGAGATTTAATTCTATTCTGAAAATAAAACATTCAACAATGCAAAATGAATTTCGCAATAGAAAAAAAAGTTTTGTATAAATTTTAAATTACTCGATATTTTTTACCAGCGCTCGATAGCGAAACTTAACATAAAAGAATCTGAAAACCTAAATCTAGAAATAGGCTTTCAGAAATGAATAATTTGTATCTGAATCTTATTTTATTTTTTGTCTCGCTCCTTATTGGATAGCGGCGTGAGTTAGCGGAAAGCTGGTCCCACCGGCACGCTCATGCGAAGGGATTGAAACTTTTGTATGAGATTAATGAGTTGACTCACTTAATGAGTTGACTCTTTGTATAAAGTTTTTAAGATCAAAGATTTATTTTCTCACTCGACTATGGCAAAAGGACTGTTTATGAACGTACATTAAAATAATATGTGTGTCTATTAAACTATATTATTAAGTTATCTTCCCATAGTAGTAATGATAATTTTTACTCAATAGAAATTAAATGCATAAATATTATATGTACTTATCAAAATTTAAAACTCCGTGATTGAAGCTACAAGTACAAGTAACCTGCACTTTTCCCTCATAGTAAATGTTCTGTAACATTCTGTTATTATAATACGTACATTTTCGTCAAAATGCGTTCAGTTCGGTCTAGAAGCTTAAAATAATAATATTTTTATCATCCTTTTTAATTTTCTCGTTTATTATTATAATTAAATTCGCACTTATATATCAAATGTATACTTATTCCTGTAGCAACAAATTTAAAAATATTTTTAACGATAATTCACTGAGTAAGTTTAGATCTGACTCATCTTGAAGCCTCCCTTATCTCTAGACTATTCAGAAACATATTGTTTCGTATCATTTGATATTCCGATGTGTTTCCCTATTGGAAACGACTGACTGAGCACTTTTACATACTTTAAGAAAGAGATCATGATATTTTCTCTTTCAAAGTTTCTTACTGTTTTTTCCTCCGGATCAGACAGTTCGGAGAAATTTAAATGAAAGTCACGATGGTTTGTGTTGGTACATTTTTGTTGTAACTCTTATTTTCGTTTTAATCAATAACCTGTCTGTTTTACTGAACCTATAAAATATGCAGAGATAAATTCTTGTATTATTTATTTCGTATTACAAAAAATAATATATATTATTGCACACGAAAATACTAAAACAATAAAAATGTAATCTACTATCGAAATGTTAGACCTATGTATAGACATTATACTACAAAATAAAGAATATAAATATGAATACGAAAATAAATAAATCAAATGAATAGGCATAGGTGGCCTGGATAATGATAATGATGATGATAGATGGAGTATGTAGCAAGACAAGAGGAACAAATTAGACTAAAGGAGCGAACCCACATAAGTTTATACGCAGCCTGTAAAAGTAATGTTTTCTTAGTCCATATTCTTATTGTCAAAATGTGTTCTTCAATTACGCTGACACAAACAGTGGCCGCTTTTTTGTTATGATGGTAAGACCAACACAGTTTGCGCCCGATTGCTATGGGACACGTTCTTACACGCCTCTGTGGATTTAAAGATTTTAGATCAGGGCTTGTAGAAATTTAGTTTTAGTCAACTCAAAATGACTTTAATTATGATTCAATTAACTCAATTATGATATAAAAGCATACCAAAGAGATAACTCAAAGCTTCTTTTTCGTGAGCGGTTTTTGTACATTATAGAGACTCTGTTTCACAAAAAGAAATATTGTTTTAAACTTCAAAAGCATTTGGTACAATACAACAATAAATGACAAGAATATTACAAAGTTTCGTGTCACCGTAATAAACTGCAAGATGAACAAGTGTTGGTAAATAAAATTGATGTTAAGACGGTTCGCGAGGAGTTGTTACAACGATATTACGGTTTATGAACGCCCTTAATCTCTTAAGGGATGTTTTGAGTGAGAATAAATGGATTTGTCGATATTTTCTAATCCAAGCAAGCAAGTTAAAATACACGTCAATCTCTGATTGTAAACAGATTCAAAAATTCAAAATTCAAAATTATTTATTTCGTTCCACATAATTTATCTTATACTAATGATATAAGTCTCCTAGTAGGCAAGTAAAGTTTGCCCGTGTTAGGAGGCTCCGCATATTAATTAACACATAAAAAGGAGGTTCATAGATTTGCGGAAATAAGAACAGATTATTTACCAATAATATAAATTAAATAAAAATAAAATATATTATGTCATTAGTTAATTATTAATTGTAAAAAAATACAAATAATAATTACAAGAGCAGGGCAAGAATTTAAACAAAAAATTTTGTACATACTTTAGAAATTAGTTTTCAAAAAAAAGTTTCGTAACGTTCATAAATAAACGAATTATTATTTTCAGTTTTTAAATTATTTAGAACTTCACATTGTTTAAATCTAACGCTCCTTCCAATTCCATTGACAATGAAATCCCAAAACATCATTGAAAATAAACACAATTTAAATTCTCAAAACTAAATTATCGATAAAAGGGGTAAACAGTATAACATCTTGCACAAACATAAGCAACACAGGCGCGGCACTATAAACTCAAGGAAACGCGTCCATTGGTGACCCTCCAAGATTTACGAGGGTCATAAGGCGGAGCTGCATTATTACTACTGATATTGCAAGTTTTTCAACCACACATGGGAAGGCTTAAAAGCAAGCTCTTTTACAGGTGGTGAATAATCGGATCAGAAATTCGGATAGAGTACGCCTTTGTGGACGCTAAAGTCATGAAAGGGGTGATTTCGTCACAACAGTTGCAATGCTTTTACACCTCTGCTTAGAATTCTACCAGCGAGGCGGTTTTAAGCAAAGGGTGCGTTTTGCACTTAAAGTGTTTTGGAAATGAGCAACTCCGTATGCTCCTTTTTTACTTCTGCTTAGTATTCTAGCAGCGGAATATTTATTCGGCAAAAGGTGCGTCTTGCACTTAAGTTGTTTTGCAAGAGAGTAATACTTTGTACCATGAACAATACGTCAGGGTGAGGACATAAAGAGAAGGAAATAATACATAGTTCGAATTGCTAAAACGTTACGTAACTGAAATCGTTGTTTTACAGATGATAACGTTTGGAAATGCTGTATGACTTGAAAAAATAATGAATGACTTCTGATCAGAAGTTAAAAGCTTTTTCTCAAACCAAAGCTGGTTTCTCATTACTAAGGTCCAGTACATAAATATCAAAAACCATACAAGCAAACACAATAACACACTTTTAAAATACATTGCGATTTTAAAACTCATTAAACTTTTCTCGAAACTCCTCTTTGTAACTTGATATGGTAGAGATTCCAATGTGGCCGGAGGGGATTTTTTTCCTGAAAAAGTGATATCCTTGTCGAAAATCCATTTGATTTAGAACATAATTCAAGGAAAAAAAAACAATTATGCGTTTTTTTTTGCATTATGACATAAGGATATCTTTTAGCCTGGAAATCGTTAAAGATTTTTTAAAACTATTTAACGCACTAGCGACTGCACTGATTTTAATTCATCATTTATGCCAAAAGATGTACACTGCTGGACAAAGGCCTTCCACAACGATCGGTCCCACGCTGTCCGCATCCAGTAGATCCCGCGACCCCGGTCCACTTTGTGGGGAGCCTGCCCACGCTACGCCTTCCAGCACTCGGTCGCCATTCGAGAACTTTCTGCTCTAACAGAATCGGTTCTACGCGCAATGTGCCCTTCCACTTAGTTTGATGATTCTTCGGGGGGTGCCCCTTAAATTGCATAACATAAATATCCCTATTATGAAAATCCATAACAGACTTGCCATAACTTTAAATAGTATAACAATTAAAATCCATAATTTAAAAATACATACCATTATTTAGCATACTTATTAAAATCCATAATTCTATAATGTTTCGAAATCATAAATTTAAGATATTTTGGTAAAAAAGAACATAAGAGAAACAGCATTTTTGGTGATAAAAAATAATAATTTAATAAATGTGTGCTGTATTTGTCAAATTTGTATTTTTTAATTATTATACATACTGACAGTATTCGTATTAAATTTAGGGCTTTTAAATATATGTGTTCCAAAATTATGGATTTTAATCATTATGACATTGAATGATTATGGATTTTCAATATATACATTTTCAATTATGGGTTTTAATATAGACCCTGATTCTTCGGGTTGTGTCAGTGACTTTTTCCACTATGGATCGCATCATTCCTAAACAATCATGCATGGATATTGCCAAAAATTATAATGTCCTTTGAAGGAACATAATATCACCGTGAAATTTAACTGGTTGTTTATTCGCAACATAGTGGTAGTACTCATAAAACTGAATAACTTTCCCTAAGGAACATAGGTTGAAATCTCAAAAATAAAATTTAGCTTGTCATACAAAATGGCCGGTCACGTGACTGAAGTTTAATGAAAAGTCGTCAACATTTTTTGAGATTACAACCTATGTTCCATATGGAATTAAATTCCACGGCTTATGCACTTCGATGCACAGAATGACAAAAAATACAGTTCGCAACGGTAAAAGTTTCCAAATTGGCGGCCTTATTTCTAAGTACCAATTTCCACCAGGCAAGCCATAACAGAGTGCCAAGTGCGAGTTTTTTACTCACGAAACGCGCTCGATAACTACAACGTAAACGAGCATTTAGTATGGAGAAATTTTAGTTCAGCGAACTGTCCGCAGATGGCGTAGTTTCAATTCCATACAAAATCGCGTTTACGCTCTCGCTATCGAGCGCGTTTACTTTGGTTGCAAAACTCGCACTCGGCACTCTGTGCGCGTGGTCAGCTTGCCTCTTAGTTTACCGTACGAAGGAGTAAAGTAGGTGGCAAAATTGTTGAGAAAGATGAATCTAAAAGTATAATAAAGTGAAAATGCCAACAAAAAGTTGACGAAACCCAATTATGATTACAAATAAGCCGCGGCCGGTCAAATCTAACTTTTTTATGCATTCAACAAAGTTAGACAGTATTTTTATTTTTTTTCTACTAAAACTGAGTTAGGAAAATAAATTAACTGCTTTCTTGTTTTTTTTTTTGGTTTTATAAAGTGAGGGGTAAGTTCGAGACAACTATGGACATTCTGGTCCTAAGTATTCATTGGTTTTCGGCTTCAACGTTGAAATTGATTTTTGAGAGTGGGTTTTTTTCGGTTCCCATAAGAAGCTGAAAATAAGCGTTATTGCGTACTTATTTTTTTTTATAAAACGTTCTTAACTTTTTTTTCAATTCAGTTTTCAATTTTTCATAATGTAGTCCCATTAAGAAAGGTCACCCTGGTGTGCCCTAGTGAAAAAAGGTTCGGTACGTCATAAAAGCTCCTTTCTAAAAAACGTTTGGTCTGAATTATTGGAGCTTTGAAGATGTCCTATAAAAGAATTAACTAAGGACATTTCAGGTAGGTAATCTTCGCCTAAAAATAAAAGTCTGATTGTTGAATAGAATCCATTGTTTGAGCAGGCAGTATTTTTTCAGAGCGAGCTGAATCTTTTAGTCTAGAGTATCGTGATATCTAATTTCAACCTATACCTTTAGGCATTTCTGAGAAAATGTGTCTTATTGGAAAGACAAACGGACAAGAGTAGGTACTCATTTAGATCTTTGCTAATTTTCTTAATTTGGTGTGTAAAATGAAGAGGTGGTCAAGTGGCTAGGGCTATTAACTTCTATTCGAAAGTTTGCAGGTTCGAACTTCGACACGTACCAATGTGTTTTCGATTTTGGAATTCATATGTACGTTTGTTCGACGCTCTTACGGTGAAGGAAAACATCGTGAGGAATACCTGTACACACCTGAGAAGTAGTTCAAGGGTTGTGTGTGAAGTTGAGCAACCCGCACTGGGCCAGCGTGGTCGACTAAGGCCTATTCACCCTGGTTTCAGGGTAGGCTCGAGCCCCTCGGTGGGGATATATATGAGCTGTTAATTATGTGTAAAATGTCTCCACATATTTATTTATTTATTTTAACTCACGCTTAACTGAAAAATGCAAAAAAAAATTATATAAGACACTAGCGACCCGCCCCGGCTCCGCACGGGAAAATGGTTATTGTGGGTTATCCTTAAGTATATTATGCATATATTATACATATAAACCTTCCTCTTGAATCACTCTATCTATTAAACCGCATCAAGATCCGTTGCGTAATTTTAAAGATTTAAGCATACAGAGGGATATAGGGACAGAGAAAGCGACTTTGTTTTATACTATGTAGTGATACTATTATGTATTTATTACTTTCACCTACTCAACACTACACCAAGCTAACTATATTTACATAATCGCGCTTGTTCACTGCCGCTGCATATTATTTCTTAGCAAGATTAGAACACGAGCATACAACATATCACGATTATTCACGATAGCAAACAAGACTCGGGCTTATATGAAGAAATTCATACAAAACCATGAGCATCCTAGTCTCACACCGTGATGTAACCAAATTTTTACAACTAAATTAGATATTGTTAGTTACATACACTAAAATTATACCAAAGAATTAATACATACAAAATATATTATTACGATGCCTAGTACAGACTACAGAGGGTGGTCATAGAAAGGTATAAGTTTCCATAATCACCCTCCGCACCTTCAAAGCGGCGCTGTGTACCTATTTTTTTATTTATTTCATTTCGTTCATTTCATTCATTTTATTTATGTTATTTATTTTATTTTTTCATTTATTTTTGGCTGTAAAGCCAAATCAGTTTGCTTCAGCAAACAAAGAGTTCAAAGAATTTATTTTTTAACTTTTGGATGTTACATCACTTAATTTAGTCATTTAAATTATCTTTTCTGGCAAGTTAAGTTAGAATAACATCCCTGATACACTACCTACAAAAACAGGGCAGTCCCAACATCATCCCGAATATATTATTGATGTGAAACATCTATTAGGCGAACGGTAAAACATGGGTAAAACTGAATAGTGGCGTGGCGACCGCGTAACTACTATTAATAAAGTGTATATTCGTATGATACATACATCTTGTACTACGCCATCTGGCAGATACCTATAAAACCACTTGAAGCAATCACAAACTAACTTTACTTTCGATGTTTCACATCAGCTAGGCGTCCCGTGACGGCTTAACATTTTGTAATATTGGACGCGTAGCGTCTCCCATTGGCTTAAACAAAACAAATTGTTATACATTGGTGTGACTGACGGCCGCTCCGGAACGAAATACGTATCAGTATAAGGGACGTGTTTATTTTCGGAATTATTTCCGCGTATATTATTTTCAGGTTTTCCTTACCAGGATTTTTATGTAGAATACTCATAGATTTGCTTCGTATAAGACTGCAGATATTTTTTGTTCGCAAGATTACCTACTTATAATATTAACGAAAAAATAATTACATGCTAGTTTTGTTCTGGGTAAACAAATTGGATCGTAGATAAAGTATACACCCCCCCACACTAGCATCTTTCGTGCGTCGCGCATACAATCATCCGCGTCCGTCTTTTGTTTCAAACGCTTTGCTGCCTGTGATTGTATGCGCGTCGTCTATGTGCGTCGCGCATACAACCATCCGCGTCCGTCTTTTGTTTCACTCGCCTTGCTGCGTATGATTGTATGCGCGACGCACGATGTCGACGATCAAAAGACACTAGTGTGGGGGAACCAACAACAAGTGCCTTTTATCTCTAATGGTCTGTCAGCCAATCGCTTTTTTTATTGACCTATGCTTGAGTCGAATCAGTACGACGAATCAAGCTTCACCGGACAAACTTCCCCAAAATAGTCATGTACCAACGCGTCAAGGGAGCCTAGAACCTAGGCCTAGCGTGTTGACACGGAAAAACATCGTGAAAGAGATGACTCCTGAGTAGTAGACTAATTGCGTTTTAGGCGAGTTGACGTATACCTAGACCAGTTGCGTTTTAGACCAAGTGATACTAACCCGACTGTATTAGCAGGGAACTTGTTACAGGATGTTAAAGTTCATACGTATATAATAGCCAGCTATCTCCGGGTCTCGATGAAGAACCTGTATGTATTTTATTAATCATCATCATTTCAGCATGTAGAAGTCCTTTGCTGGACAAAAGCCTCCCCAAAGACTCCATACCTTAAGGTTCCTAATAGAACCTAAAAATAGGTATTGTTGCCTAATAGAAATCGCTACTCAGCAATAAGGCCGCATACATTTTTTTATCCTTTTTGTGAATTGTACTGTTTAATTATTTTTTTATAGTGCGCAATAAAATATATTATCATCTTATCTTAACTTAATTCTTTTAAAATTCTTTAAAATTAGCACTTTTTTAAAAATGAAATCTAAATTTTGCGGTAATCTACAGTTTTAACGTTTTCAGATGTACCTTAAAGAAAAAAGCAATTTGAGTGTGGAGACAAGCGAGAAATTGCATTCCAACGACCGAATGCTTAAAATGGCGGACGTAATACTTGTTCTGCGTTTTGAACGGTTTTTATGTTAAATTTATTTCAATATTAATATACATACATCTGCAAAAATACATCTAAATTATGTAAAGACATTTCACGCATGGCCATGCACAACAAACGACCGAGGATATCAGAACATAATTATTATGCCGCTGGATGCGGGCAGCGCAGGACCGATCATTGTGGAGATCCTTGGGGGAGGCCTTTGTCCAGCAGTGGACGTCTACAGGCTGAGATGATGATGATGATGATAATATAATATTATGTATAAAGATATAACATCCGGACACAAGGCAAACTCAAGTGCACATCATATAAATATTTGCCTTGGGTGGGATTTGAACTCGCGACCCTTTGCTTTGAAAGCAAAAACACTAATGACTAGGCTACCATATTTTTATGATAGTACAAATAAGTTCTTAAAACTTTGCTACAATCAATAAAATTCAATGTCCACTTTTATCAAAACTTCAATTACACGTTTTAAAGCTTTCACGGTTGTTTTCATAGCTATTAAGATTTAAAACGGAATATTTACCGTGGTACTTGTTTGTGATCTTAATAGTTATAAATACTTCAATTATTGTTTGCGTTGGCACAATATTAGGCACTTTTGCTTTCTATTGTACATTTATCCTACTAATATTAAAAACGCGAAAGTGTGCAAGGATGGATGTTTGTTACTCTTTCACGCAAAAACGAATAAATGGATTTTTATTAAATTTTACAAAAATGTAGCTTATACATCATAATAACACATAGGCTACCTTTTACGCGAAAAAATCTCTCGATTCCACGGGAAAAACTGTTAGCACGGGCGGAGCTCCAAGACGGAAAGCTAGTTATTCATATAGGTGATTACAATTTTAATATTACTTCAAAATAAGCTTTTCTTGGAACCGTTAAAAAGCCATTAGGAATACCATTTCGTGTACCGAATTCGCGCATTAAATTAAACAGTTAACTTACTTAGTAACTCACGCGATACCAAAGATATTTAATTACAAGAACGCACCCCTTGACGTTACAAAGTTGTTCTAATAGGTACATTGACAAAGTAACTCGACTTTGCACTGTATAATTAAATTGAATTCTGAAACTGTAATCACCACCTTCAGCAAAGTTATTATAATAATTTATGAGGAACAGAGCGCGTAGAGAATGTTTTTAACAAGAAAATTTTAAACTAATTTAGTAATAGCAAGGAAAATCGCGCTTCGTTTATTCAGTGCAAGCTGATGAAGACAAGCAAGGTGTTTTTTTTTTGTTTTTTTTTTAATTACTGTACACGATAAAAAGAACACAGGGCGGAATTTTGTAATGCCACTTGGAGGGAAAGTACTATTAATACTATAGATAGAAAATTCTACTCAAGGGAAACAATCCTTCATTTTTGAAAGGAAAGAAAACTGTATTCAAAGATTTTCGAAAATATTCTTGCCACATACGGGAATCGAACCGACTAAAATCTGTAAGAATTAAACCCTGTCCTTGTAAATGCATCGATCGTTAGAATCAAATTATAAGGATGAAATCTCTAAAACTTTGTAAATTAAATGAAAGGAAAACTATGAAATCCAGACTTATGAATTTATTTAATGCGTCTAGTTAACGGCACTTTTACTCCAAGATCCATTCGTTTACTTAATTTAATAATTATCTTTGGCGTCGTTGGTACAAAAACTGCTCGTTATCAAGATGGTCGGTTGGTGCAAAAATTTCATCTTGGGGATCCTAAGAGACGATTACAATTTTGTCAAAACATGCTGAGAGAAATTGACCATAGCTCTAATTTTTTGGGTAACATTGTATGAACTGACGAAACCAACTTCAGCAAAAACGGCATGTACATTATTTAACATGTACAATCGCCGTAACAATCACTAACTGGTCGCGAGTGAATCCTCTAATAATACGAGTATATTTATTTTTTGTAAAATATGTTGTATTGTCACTTGATTGTTACTTATGTAAGGGTATTCTTTATACTTATGTCTTTATGAGAATCTGTCCTTCTGCGAACAAAGGCAAATATTCTTTACTGAGATAGAAGGCTGTAGCACATTACACCAACTCTACTCGTCGCTGTCCACTATCCAGTGACATGTTGTAAAATTACTCTTAAATACGACCTGTTCATTAGGACAAGTATTATTTATTAAGCTGATGGAGCTAAATTACTAGAATTTCACAGTACATACTTTTATTTAATCTTAAAAAGATTTGGAAAATATTAAACCTTCACTCAAAAAAATACGAAATGCTCACCAAAATAACTTGATTGCACTCTAAACATTGGTTAGGTTAGGTTTAGAGTGCAAATAATTTATATTGATGTGCATTTTTTTATGATATCAATTTAAATACATGCCAAAAGATATTTAGTTTGATAGCTAATTACTGACCTGATAGCGTCATCGTTATCGAATTTCTTCGCAAGGTTTGCAAGCAAAGTCTTCTGTTTCTTATTGTGTTTCTTGTTTCTGTATCCGTGGTTCAGTGCAACTTGAATGCAGGTTGCAGCCTGCACTGTAGTTACTTATGGTAATTCAACGGGACGTAGTCGTAAGTTTGGCATTAACATGTGTCTTATGTTTATGTTTATGCATGTGTTCAGTCTATGTTTAACATAATGTTCTGGCTTCAGAGCGCTGTGCATATATATGCATATTTGCTGACGTAAAGTTATTGCTGAAGATGTTACAAGACTTACAAGATTAGGATGAAATTGTTTTCTTAGCTTCTGAAATGTTGAAATTGTTTTAAATAATGTTTGGTTAGGACATCGCAGGCTGAATCACCTGATTGTCCGAAAAGAAAGATGATTCCGTGCCTCGGAAGGCACGTAAATCAGTTAGTCCCGGCTACTATCTACGGATGTAGTCGTTATAGGAGCCATGTCGGAAGCCTAAGGCGGCTCAACAATTCCGACGCCAGGGTTTCTGAGGTAGTTTAATGTCGAAACCCACTCAATACGAAGAAGAAAAATAATATTAGAATTCTTGATTACGAATGAGTATAGCCTATTTCTTAAATTCATTTATTCTTGTGTTGTTCATAGAAAGATTGGAGCAGTAGTGAGAGATTGGAGTCTATCTGATTGTTCATTCATTTTAGACGGCCGGAGAAGTAGAAATATACTACTAAAGCGCAGCTTTTCAATACAATACAATACAATACAATACAAAATACTAATAGCTTTTCCTACCTCTTTAGAGATCATAGACAATCTTTTGGCCTTGGTGTGCAACAGATAGGTGGGAGTCGCTTAGCGAAGCGACTCCCACCTCTCTGGTATGCAAGCAAAGCTAGTCATCCCTGTGTGACATCCACTTCAGACGTAAGTATGTGTGTGTGTGTGTGTGTACTGTGTAGGAGTAGCGAGCGCACACAGAAATAAAAACTTAAGTAGAATTGACAGACACGGTGATGTGATCAGCTGATTCGTTTTTTTTTTCATATTTTAGCCTTCATTTCTTGGGGAAAGTTATTCACTTTCATGTGTAGGTTCCTTATAATATTGTGCGCTAATAAAGTTACACCCTGTATGTCCCCACCGAGGAGCTCGAGCCTACCCTGATATTATGGTGAATAGGCCTATTAGTCGACCACGCTGGCCCAGTGCGGGTTGGTCAACTTCACACACAACCTTAGAATTACTTCACAGGTTTGTGCAAGTTTCCTCACGATGTTTTCCTTCACCATAAGAGAGTCGAATAAACGTACACTGTATTCGAAAATATAAAACAAAACCTTTTTTTTTGAACCCGGGAACTTCTGAATGGAAGTCAATGGCCCAAGCCACTTGACCACGCTCTGTCACAAATTTGCAGCAAAAATTCAAAACGCTCTATTCGCTCAACAGACGACGGCAAAATGCCGCACGAATAACTTTTCAATATCGCTTCACTCTTTACCTTATGTCAATCTGACGTGACTGTCGCTGACATGTGCCACCCTTTCACATTGCACCACAGACTGTATAACAATACAAGACTTCGTTTTCCAAAATGCAACTTTTTTCATTTTAATTCTTCAAGGAATAGCTGTAGCATTTTTTAAAAACTAGACAGATATTTCTGCGATTTGTTTATACTAGTATTTTGACATTTTATCACTGAAGTCTATTTTACGTTTAACATAAATACTTTTTTGTTCAAAAATGGCCTACGTTCCTATATATTACTATGACAGCCAAAAAAGTAAATATAAACTACTATCTGTTAGTATTTTTTATTTATTCATCATTTTTCTTGTAATCGTTTACTTCTTCGATAGTTATTTTTTACAGGCGTTAATAAAAACGTAGAAGTAATATTATGTCTATTTAAAAAATAAATATTTTATGTAGAATCTTTGCCTGTTAATTGATTCATGGTTCAGTTTCATAGAATTTTACGTTATATTTTTGGTGACAGCGCAAATAAACGTACAGTGTACACGTCAAATGCACGGATTCCAAAAAAATAATTTAAACATTTATTGATTTAATGGAAATTTAATATGCAATTCGCCATTATAATAATACAAATAAACTTCGTTGACACCATTACTCGTATTACAAAATAGCACACCAAAGCAGTTACTATATCAAATAAGTCATCATCATCATCATCATCATCATCATCTCAGTCTGTAGACGTCCACTGCTGGACAAAGGCCTCCTCCAAGGATCTCCACAATGATCGGTCCTGCGCTGCCCGCATCCAGCGGCCATATCCAAATAAGTGGCAGCTATTAACTATAACTCTAGTTATAAACAGACGTTGTTAATAACCTTGTATCTTAGTAACTTGAATTTGAACTAGCATTTTGTTCATTAAATAACCAAGAACTTATTATTACAAATTTTTACAGGTGTCTTTTACGCGATAATTTTAAATAGGTAGGTATGTGAAATTGATAGTGATTTTAATTATATGTGTTATTTTTTCCGTAATATAATAACTCGTAGACGCTTAAAATAATAAAAAAATTCGTGCATATTCCCTATTAAAGCATACCCTTTGCCCGACGTTTCGGCGGGGTTACACACAACTGTGATAGCGAGCTGAAAACCTCAAACAACTTTAAAGTAGTAACTCAGCCCATGAAACTGGATAAAGATTGTTCTGAAAGTTTTTCAAAATCACAAATTTATTTATTTAACTTTATACACAAATTTTGTGAAGTAAATAAATTTTATTTCGGAAAGTACCAAAACAGTTTTTCAAGGACTGCAATAGTTCTTGCTATTCACCTATCCATCATAATTTATGGCAAGCTAAGTCTCATAACAAAATAAGAACTAATACCCACTGATAAAGAGAAAACATACATAGTTGCATCAAACCACTGAATACCAATAAAAGATATTATTCTACGCCCCTGTTGATAACATAACGACATAAACGCTCATATTCGTACGAAAGTCTCCAAGCAAAAGACACCCATAATTGAAAGCATAAAAGTCATCGCACGTCTGCACATCGGAGCTTCGAAACCATTCCATTCACATTCGATGCATAATAATAAATGGTATGCGATTATATGAATTCTTCGGTATGTGCTCAGCGCGATTCGCTTCGGTTCCGACCCTGTCTCAGACCTTTTTTCGAACGTGTTCCGAATTGGAATCCTGATTCGAAATTCGAATTAACGATTATTTTATATCCGACCGTTAATGTTTAAAGGAAACTCGTTGCCGAGTCAAGATAGGTTGTAATGAAATTGGATGTTTGAAAGTTAGCAGATTTTACAATCATGAAGTTTTTTTTATATGGATGATGTAAATTCTTTGGAGATCTACGTCTGTGGCCAAGTGGATGCACGGAGGTGCGGGTTCAAACCTCGGCACGTACCAATATGACTTCGATTTTCGAACTCACATTATTATGTGCGTTTATTCGATGAAAGAAGACATCGTGAGGAAAACTTCACACAACTGCGAAGAAATCCAAAGGTTGTGCGTGAAGTCGACCATCCCGTACTTGGCCAGCGTGGTCGACTAAAGCATCTTTCATCACCATCATCTTTCTACATTCTATTCTAAACCGTTTCAACCCATTTCTACAGACTCCCAATTCTACAAATTTTCAATTCAACAGAACCCCATTTCTACTGCTTCCCCTAATAGTAATGTAACAGAACCTTCTTACTTCTAAACTAGAAGAGTTTAAAGTAGTTAAATTTGAATTTAAAACAGAAACGTTCATTCAACAGCTGATTCCTTGAACCAACAGCTAACCCGCAGTTAAATTTCAGCTCGCGCCGCACTCAATTACATTTCTCACTATATAGAGTTTAATCTGACTGAACCTGCATTCTAATGCAAAGCAGAAAATGTTTTTACAACTACAGTCCGCGCGCGAGTTGAATGCAGAGTGCGTTACACTTAATTTTGGGTTAATTAGTGGCTATACGTAAGTTTTTTAAATAAAACTGTTTATACTCTCTGTTACAAGTGCATATTATTATAAAGAAACGTTATCTTTAATAAAGTGATACGCACTATACATTCAACTCGCGCGAGTACTATACGTACGTCTATTTAGTTAAAACTTCACTCTGATTGTAAAAAAGGCTTTTTATAATTTGAATGCGTGATATTTGGTAAATAAACACCAAACTAGAAAAGTATAATTAGAAATAGCTTCTGTAATATTAAGTTTTAATTATTAACAATATTATAATTATTAGTAATTTATCACTTAATATTGCAGCAATAAATCATTTCATTTCAGTAATTTCTAATATATTTTTCTAGTTTGGTGTTAATTTATCAGTATAATGAATATCACGAAGTAATTTATTACTTAACTAGCTGATGCCAGCGACTTCGTCCGCGTCAACTTTGAAATTTAAAGAATTTCTTTACAAACGACATTATAACCGTTTTGCCGCCTTCTGCTAGGATAAACAGGTTGTTTGAGTTTTTTACCCGCGAGCAAGCTACATAATATAGCTGGCCATCGGAAAAATAGTCAGACCTTAAGTCGACACCAGCAGCCTTCAGGGTCTGACCTTGGGATTTGTTTATTTATTGTCATGGCGGAGCAAACGGATACTGGAAACTGCGTGCGCTTAAATTCAAATGAGAAATTATTGGGGATCAGTGGTATGCGGGGAATGAAAACAGTTTCTCCTGAGCCGAAGCCAGTGAGAATCTGAGCTTGGATTATATTTCTTTGTACCTTTAGTCGGGTTCCGTTACAAAATTTAGGGGAATAAGGTTCCTTAGCAGCATAATCGGTACACCGACTTTAAGCGCAATTTTGTGCGCAGGAAGACCAAGGAAGGACTTCATGTCCCGTAACTGCCTCTGCAGAATCATCAGAATCTTCAGAAGATACTGACATCCTGTTCAGTAAGTATCGTAGTCGGTCAGCATCTAATCGGCCCTGACGTTGTTCTTCTGTCTCAGACTGCTGCGACGCATTTACTCCCTCCCTTGCTGCTTCTAGCAAAGTGTCATGAGTTTGACGCAAGCGGTCATAGTTTTCTCGAGCCAATTCTAATCGTCGAAGATGTTGGTCATCGCCTTC
This sequence comes from Teleiodes luculella, assembly GCA_948473455.1. Classification (NCBI taxonomy): domain Eukaryota; kingdom Metazoa; phylum Arthropoda; class Insecta; order Lepidoptera; family Gelechiidae; genus Teleiodes; species Teleiodes luculella. The sequence goes on from OX419606.1 coordinate 3,905,194, forward strand.
TAAAGCTCGAGCATCACTGTGTAGATCTCGATCATTACTTAAGCGGTCAGCGTATTGAGTGAATGTTTCCGAAGCGCGAGACCAACTTTCAACTATCCAAAACTCAAAAGAAATTCAATCAAAATATCCGTATTCGTAGCAGTAGGTATCAGTATGTTTTAGTATTTCACTCTATTTAATATTTATTAACCTTTAAACTTTTAAAAGGGACGACCGCGAGCTGATATTTGGCGACAACACATCGATGATAGCGCGTTTTAAAATCGTACAGCGACATCTATAGGGATTTCGGAATACTAAATATTATAATTATGCTATTCAGGCTACGAAAACACAACGATATCGCGTTTTAATATTGAACAGCGATATCTATGGGAAATTATGAGTACTAAATTTTAATATTATTTCAAAAAATCTATTAGGTACTTTAATTATGACTTAATTTAACTTTTAACCACAATCCGAGCATTTGTAGTTTCCTGTTAGACATGGACGAAAGAGATTTTGCAAATTAGCAAAGAAAGATTATTGCGTGCTTCGGAGGGCACGTTAAGCCGTTGGTCCCAGTCACTATCTGGTGGTCGTTACTGATAATAATCTAGGATTGGATCCGGGAACCCAGAGGTCGCGAAGGTCAGATGGCAATCGCTTTGTGTAAAAACCAGCATACTCGTCAAATCCCGTAGCCAAGCATTAGCCAACCTCTTGAGATACGGGAAAATGCTAGGAAGATGAGAGATGCCTACTTGTATTTCCTACGTTTCTGCTTAGATAACATTCAGTCTAATAAAAAATGTTTGATCAAAATCGGTTAAGAAACAGCCCAATTCAAAATTTCCTGCCTACCCCCTAAGTAGGGTGGCGTGATTTTAGGTATCCTTATTGTAAACCCGAGTAACTCTGAGTTGAATATAAAGTACCATCAAAAATGATGCAAGTTATAAGTAGGTTTGAATTGGAATGAAAATATAACCGCTTAAATATTTAAATCGACGATAACTTTTTTTCTACTTCACCGATTTCGATGAAACAAAGCCTATACACTGAAATATGCCAAATCAATTAGTGAAAACCGCATGAAATTCCATCCAGTGGTTACGAAGATGTGCTCGAACAAACAGACAGACAGACAGACAGACAGACAAAAAATTCCAAAAATATATATTTGTGTTCTGTTGGTCTACTTCTATCGCCCTGACTCCATCTTAGTCAATTACTTTCAATTTCAATGTACAGACAAACGGGGTTCTACTGTTTTATTATATGTATAGATATAGATATTACAATCGTGCAAAGTGATACATTTATTGCAGAGTAAGCAGAATGTGCACCAAATAAATTATGAAAAAAAATATAAAAAAATACATATTCTTAATAAATATGTTAGACATAAGAAACTAAAAAGATCAAGTAAGTAGAAAATATTAAAATTTTCGTAAAGAAATTTTGCTAAAGACTAATAAAGCCAGTTATATTTCAAAAACCCAGACGAAAACATGAAATATTGAATACAACTGAAACTTGTAAAGTCATAATAATGTTCTATAGAATGAATAACAATACAAAAGGAAATAATATTATCATAACCTTACATGCAGTGTACGAAACGAATTTCGTGGAAATAACATAAATCTCTAAACTACAATGTTGTCTTTACGATCTCGAAGAACGAGAGAATTCCTTGAAAATTTATCAACGTGTTTGTACTGAATATAAAATTGCATTTATGTGGTTGTTCATCTTTGTATGAAACTCGATACAATACAAGAGAGATAACTGTTAAGTTTGGATAGACCAACTTCAAAACTGCTGCAAATGCATTGAACAACAGCAATCTATATAAATAAAACTGTAGAGGTCGAAAATCTGTACATAGAAGAAAAATGCTAAAATTCCAGTTAGGGGGATGTAAAAAGTGAAAATACTCACTCTGTTTATTTTTTGTACGAGCTAATCATCGAAACTGTTGAACCGATTTGAACGAAATTTTGCATCGCACCTTATATCACCGGTCAACATCTTAGATAGTTCTTACCGCGGGAAAATATCTTATTACTACTGGAAACTGTACTTAAAAGTCAAAAAACAACGCGAGCGTAGCCGTCAGATAGTTAGTATTGCAATAATTTCTACAAAACATTAAGTCAATTTTGAAGCTTTATGCAATAGGAACCAGCCATCAAAGTTTTGTAAGGTCAACTGATATGTTTTTTAGTTACGATGCGGCTTCACTTATATTTTTTGCAGTTCGTTTATACGACTGTCTTAAATTCAGACGACATCGTCTGCACTCAGAATGGAATCTAGCTTTTGTTGATTTTCTGTTGCTTGAATCTTATAAATTTTATAACAAACTATCGCATTCAAAAATGAATTTTTAACGCGCTTTTATTAGGTCGATCTGTATGTAACTATGTAATGGAAGATATGAACTGGAATTTCATGATGGAAAATCGTATCATAGCTGTTTTAGATTTTTTAGAAAATTCTCGTAATGAACTTTGACCACGAATCATCATCATTATTGAATATTTTATTATATAGAAAATTTTCAAGAACTGATATCATTGAGTACCCTGCGCTTTTCTCTAAATAATACCTACATTTTTCTTTCTGTGCTCAAAAAAAAGCTAAAAATAAAATGAAAATAAGCTAAAAATAAATAATTTCTACTTTTTTGTTCATTAAAGCGTATTTTTTTAAGAATTAGGTACTCACAGCAATTCAAAATTAATTTTTAAGTCTAGATCTGTCCAAGTAGGTGGGTATATTAAATTATTATATTTTTAACCTTTAGGCGAGGTACGGTTTATTTACGAGAGGTCTCAAACGGGTGGTACTTATTATACATTAACTTCCGTGTTCAAATTGTTTTATCTGATTGCAAATTTAAAAGTAAAATTAAAAATAATATCTTACGTACTAAAGGTTATAACAAGACTGAAGATTACCTAAGGTCCAGGTTTCTCGGTGGGGATATAATTTTAAGCTGTTACTGATGATGAAGACAAAAAAAAATTAAACCTTATCCTCTCTCAATATTTTCATAGGATTCATGTTCTGGTTACAGACCAAATTAGACAAAACTGGTACAAAATAAAACATACACTCACACACAAATAACACAACTATGTTTTTAAATATTTATTTACGTATTTATATTCGTATATCCCATCCTTACCTTCCAGGAAAACTGTCCTCTTCAAAGTAATGCCACTGTTTACTTTGCAACGCTGTCGTGTCAAGTGCGAATGTTTGCTCCTATGAATGAAAATATCCAGGAATTTATTTATTTTACACGTGTTATTTTCACCATTCTGCCAGGTCTGGTAAAAAGCGGCTACTAAAAGAGGAAAATGGTGTTGCTACTAATTTCTGCGTAGTTTCACGAGATCAGCCAACACGACCATCATTACAGGTAGGTAGTACTGTTATATGCATCTGTATCATTATTATTATTTATTGACACCAGAATAAACAAAAAACACGCTTACATTTTCAATAAGCCAGCAGGCCGCCATATTGCTAGAGGAGCAATCTATTCCAGGAAACTAAATAGGAAAGGCATGGGGATTCCGACAAGGATGAACACCATGATTTTGTAAAAAACCAATTGGATCAATATGCAGTAGCTCTCTTTCCAAATAACTCTGCAGTCACTAAACATTACCGGAACATGATTATTCTCAATTCTGCGATTGTTATCTATCTAACAAGCATTTTTACGGGGTAAATTTGCAAATATTTCATTCTATTTTGATTTGTTCTGCCCTAACCATCCGTGATCGGTTTATAGGTACACCGTCATATTTAATTGGTTGTTATCCGCAACATAGCTACTCATGAAACTAAACAACCTTCGCTAAGGGACATAGGTTGGAATCTCAGAAATAATTTTTAACTTTTCATAATAAACTTCACTTGACCGCCCATTTTGTATGGCAAGTTGAATTTTCATTTTGAGATTTTAACGTATGTTCTTTGGTGAAAGTTGTTCAGTTTCATTAGTACTATAACTATTCTACGGAAAAACAACCAGTTAATTTTCTCAGTATTTATATAGGTTTTTTTTTTTTTTTTTTCATTAGGTTATCCTAATTGAAAAATCGGTAAGCTCAATTAAAAATTAAATCACCAAAATAGCCTGTAAAAATGTCTGAACTTCTTAGAATGTCAATGTTGAGAGTTCATTATTTTAACTATCTTACTAAATCAGTTCATGCGAAGTGAGATTTAGCTTCCATTCAGTGGCAACCTGAAACTGTGCCAGGCATTAGTCTTGTCACCGGCTCCAAAGTAGTTGAATGAGTATTGATTGCCGCCACCTCACCTCGAATTGACTTGTAGCCTCTATACGTGGCCAATGTTAAGGGGAGGAACAAATCAGACTAGTACCACTGGGCGGTCACTCCATACAGAAAACGCATTTTGACAACCTACTTCTTTTTGAATAACAACTGAATATCAACTACAAGTCAATGGCGCTAGGCGCTATGTGAAACACCCCGAATAGCCCTGGTAGAGTCCCGCGGCGCCTGCGGGGTGCGGTGTGCGGGGCGTGGGGGGCTATCAGGCGGGGACTCATTTTGGCGCGGGGGGGTGAGTGTCTTTTCTGTACGGGTAAGTACTATTATTTTGTTCTGTGCTAGTACCCTGTTTTTAACCCCCGACAAAAAATAGTGGTGTTACTCGTATAAGTTTGACATGTGTGTCTGTCTGCCTACGGCATTGTAGCTCCTAACCGGATGCCGATTTCGATCTAGACTTTTTTTTTGTTTGCAAAGTGTCACAATCGAGAGTGTTCTTAGCTATGATTCAAGAAAATATCTTTAGCCGTTTGAAGATTATCAGCTCTTTTCTAGTTGTTGAAAAGAACAAGTACCGGTTTTGTGGCGAGGGTTTTTTTTTTTTTAATTTAATTTTATACTAATCGTTAGTTTACTTGCTTGATTATCGTGTTGGTTTCGAGATTAGCCTACCTCAGAAACCCTGATATCTTAAGTTGCCTAAAGCTTTTGACATGGCAACAATAACTCTTTTTGTACAATTACTTAAACCGTACACAAAAAGTATTAAATATTTACTATTTGCAAAATTTTTGCAGTATTATTTTGATATGATGGTCTCAAAAAAGTCAAAAGTAAAAGTTTTTATTCGAATTAAGATTTTACAAATCACTTTTACTTCAAATTAATCTCAGTTCCAAAAATACGTAAAGTTAATTTGATATACTAGATTTTCCACTTGAAAAAGCAACAACTTCGTGGTTCACGAAACATAATATTTAGAACGTCGCTTTAGGCAACTGACGGCTGTAATATCATTCAACCATTATTGATAATTTAAATTTGCTATGATTCTTCACGAAGTCTTTCTTCAAGTTTTAGTTGGACTACCTTTCGTACGAGCGTAGTATCCAGTGCTAATTAGATTCACACATTGTACAGATGTTTTAGCTCATGAGTGCAAGCGAGCCATACTTGTGTGTGTCTTGTACACACAATGTCTTTGTGTGCGTAGCGATCAGTTTAGTAGTACCTACACACACAAGAGCGCGTGTCTATACGCACACAACTACAAGTAAGGCTCGCCTGCACTCGTAAGATAAAACATCTGGTAGTATCCTTGACCTTTACAATATTATATAGGTACTGTAAATTAAACTTAAAGACAACACAAATAAAAGTGGTAATCACTTTAAACTCCATCATAAAACCTCAATTACCTTCAGAACAAATTTCAACATTGTCTCGAGGATATAAAAAAAACGTTGTAAATAGTTTAAATGCGACGAGTTACAGAGTAATGTCGCCTTAAGGGGCTATATCCATCAAAGCACAAGTGTTCGGAGCTCTTAAGACAGACAAACAGCTGGGGGGAGTTCATTTGACTCTTTACAGCTTGATTTATTCGCTCGAAGCCTTCTTTTTCTTAGTTTTCTTAGTGCTGAAGTAAAGTTGCACAGTCTTATGTAGGTATTGGTTTATTATGAAATATCTAGGTTGTTAAATTTCTTGAACTTAGATTGCAATCTTCATTTCGTGTCTTGTATATAAAGAGTACAATCGAAATTATTTCTAAGAGATTTATTAGATTTCTCATATTTTATATTCTTAACTGTTTCGTAGTATTTTACTTATAATATGATATCCGAGAGTATGTCAATATTGTCTTGTCAATTTTGTTGTTACTTTCATGATTAAACTTAGCGATAACTAGCTTTAGCCTAGCTAACCTAACCTAATCCATGGTAGTATAATACTCGTACTAGATTTAATGACAAATTAAGGAATTTGTTATTAAATCTAGTACGGAACTGAACTGTTGAACTGTTAAGGAACAGTAGACCCTGCACATGATAAAATAATAGAAGAAATCCATAGATCTACAGTAGATTTCAATAAAGACTGCCAAATCATAGGAATTATTTTTAATTTTTACACAGGATAAATGACAACGACTAGCACCCAGAAAACATTTTTGAAAGCAAACTAGATAGGCAAATGTTTTAAACAAATTCAGTCAATCACAACCCCATTATGCAAATCCTGTCCCCTAACGACATAGAAGCTTTTGCAAAGCAAAAACGTATTAAACGAAAACAACAAAAGGAAACTCCAATCGAACTCAAAACCCGCAAAAGGACTAAAAGTTTCACAGGAAACACATTTGAGGCGAATGTTAAAACAATAGTAATTCCAACCTTAACAAAATCTAGAATTTTCAGTGGAGCTAGGGTTGCCTTCAAATCATGTAGCAAATCAGACTTGCCTGACAATAAAACTGCTTTTCATTCAAAGGATATACTCGTAAGATCGGTGCAAATTCCAATGTGTTCAGTTTCTACTCTTCTTGAATAACGATCAAAGCAGGTATGATAATATCGCCATCCTTCGACCATCGACCACCGCCCAAATTCATTAGTAGTGTTAGCAAGGCTCATTATTTGAAGAACTGGAAGCCGCTAGAGCAGGGTCTCAAAAAATTATGTTAGCAGAGAGACAGAAGATTTGTTGTTGCTGAGGATCACAAACCTGCTGAATGCTCTAAGCCAGTCGACATTTTCTGGCAGATGTGATGTGAGTGATTTATAAGCAAAACCCGACAATTCCAGTTTTTTTTTATATCTGAGATAGCTACCAATGCTAACTGTCTGTTTTGGATAAATCTTACCACAAATACTCGTATTGTGTTTTTTGTACCAAACGATAAAATATGTGAGGGATGAGTTGAAATCTATGCGACATTTTCAACATGCAACATTAGGCGAAAATTCTTTTCAGATTTTATTATCTCAGTAATTTTTACCTTTTGGTCACCCTACCGCCAGTTGTTAGTGGAACCGCAGTTGAAGGAAAGTAGCTCAACAGTCTGTTGAACTCAAACAAAATTGCCCTCTTTAGGTTTACGCTCAACAATATTAGTAGTTTGAGGTTTGCATTGTTTTTGGAACTTTTCTGGTGACTCTGTGGCTTCAGAATTTGTTTCATTAATAAAACAAAAGCTATAATAATTATGTGTTTGTGATCGTTTATAACTTAGAGGTTGTTTTTTTTTTGTTTATGCTTTCCGAAAAAACAGTTGAAACAGCAACGTTTATGCATATATTATAGAGAATGGACGCTTGATTGCTATACAGGGTTACTTTATAGCCAGTGCACAAATTTCGTATACACAGTCAGTATCGTTATTAGATCATATGAGACAAAAAAAGTTTTTTTTTATTTATTTATTTTCTAATTATGACACTATTTTTAACCCGTTTAGGGAATGAATTTTAAAAAACGCCAGAATACGTGTCCAATTAATTATGCCAATGAGTGTTTATACGAAGTATCAAGAAAATTAGCGCGTATTAAATTTCTTCCCATACAAAATTTGATACCTATTTTATGCATATTTTTTTGTATGAAACGTGATAAAATAAAAATATACGAGATTTTTTATTTTTTTGAATCTATGCCTACCAAAAATATGTGCACTGATTAAAAAATAACCCTGTATAGAAATCTAATCTACCTACGCTATCTTAAATTCAATTGTTTTCTTGTTTTCCACAGAAAAAACATTTGTTAATCAATGTATTAAAGTCTGCTTTTACGAATCATTAAAGTGTTGAGTACTGTTGAGCTCCAATTGCTCTTCATGGAAGAGCTTGATCTTTTCACGGAATTTAACTTTTATTTACCAATGAATATTAAATGGAAGAAAGATGAATAAAAAATTTTCTACCGCTTTGAAGTAATTGTACTCGAGATTCCTTTTAACAATATTTAGGATAAAATAACGCTACATCCTATTTTATTAATGAAAGTAATTGAATAGATTTTAGATAAGTGCCGCCGTCTTACCAACTTCATCACTCATAGTATGCTCATCGTGATTCAAAATGAAGACCACGACCACTCTGGCAAGAGTGTACTGACTAAGAAGAAGAAGAACACTAAAAATATTCCCCAATAAATTTCATACCTCTTTTACTAAACCCTGTACAAGTAAACCATTTTGTTATATCATTCATAACAGTTCAGTTTCCATTTTACTAACCTACCCCAACATGATACTGGTGCAACCACTTTAATCCATAGATTTATGATCCGGGCAGCTTACAGCCGCTTAATGTATCTCCCTTAAGCCAAAGATTACAAATGAATTATGTTCTGCAAACTGTTGTTCACTGACAGCTGGCTATATAAGTCAACACTGTGGGTGATGTAACAATATATTATGGGCCCTTCGGTGCTCTTCTATGACCCTCTTTGGACCCTCTTTCAGCTCCTCTTCGTCCCTCAGAGGGATTTCCTCCTGACAACGACACGGCCGTGTCGATGAACGATTCGGAGTAGGCCTACTTGACTTTCACCGTTTTCCGACGTACACCGGTTTGAGCATCGGCACGTAAAAAGTCAAAGTCAAAGTACAAAGGTTTTTATTCGAAGTAAGATTTTACAAATCACTTTTCGACGTCATATTTTAATGAAGTTAATAAGTTTTGCTCAAACCAAGGCTGTCTCTCGTCTCGCACTAATGAAGAATAAACTCTTAAAATGTAAAGAGCCCAATTCCAATGTGTTTCCGATTTTCAAATTCATATGTACGTTTATTTGACGCTCTTAAGGTGAAGGAAAACATCGTAAGGAAACCTGCACAGACCTGCAAAGTAATTTTAATGTTGTGTGTGAAGTTGACCAACCCGCACTGGGCCAGTGGTCGACTTAGGCCTACTCAACCTGTTTTTCACGTGAATCGGTTGACAAATGAATAGAGAACAAATATACAGATGGATATGTCGTCGGCAAATTGTAGAACTCGTCATTATACAGAATGCTTCGGCAATTTGCAAACACTCGCCAATTTGTAATATGCCGATTCGAGTCCATTAACAAAATGTTAAAGGCCTTATGATGATGGTGATAAGACTCGAGAAAAAACATTTTAGAATTACGAATTTCACAAATGTATAGATCAAGGTATAAGAAACTTCACATCTTTCTATTTTTCAAGTCTTTAGTACAATAAAATTCTCCTTGTTTGTATGTATGTATGAAACAGAGTTGGAAGTCAAAAGCGCAGTTTCTATCGGATCTACGGTTCTGTTTGTTCGTATTTTACGATTCATGACAAAATGGGTGAGAAATTCTAGGAAACTCTATATTCAGTTAACTTTTTGTTGCATAGTTAGTAAAATACTTAATCCTAATCACAAATAAAAAAAATGTACAGAAAGGCGAGGCGTCAAATCGCATTAGTGTTTCTAACAACAATAATATTTACAATACCTAACAATATGTAAAATTGTATTTAAATTTTAGTTCTTTTTTTAATGATAATACTGCCTCCATAGATCCAGATAGCAAAGTTTAAGAGCCAGTGTACTTAATTAAGTTTTGTGGATTATCTGCCTATGTTTGTCTAAGGTTAAAATTGTTTACATTATTAAACCAAGTCCGGTGAAGCTTGATTGGTCGTATCTTTTCGACACAAGCGTATGAAAACAAAGCATTATTTTATACAAAAACTAGCTTTCCGCCGCGGCTCCGCCCGCGTTAACAGTTTTTACCGTGGGAATGAGGCATTTTCCCGCAGTAAATGTAGCTTATGTTACTCTAGGTGAATGTAGCTTTCTAATGGTCAAAGAATTTTTGAAATTGGTTCTGTAGTTTCGGAGCCTATTCGATGCAAACAAACAAACAAACCTTTCTTCTTTATAATATTAGTATAGATAGATATACTTTTTGCTATTGTAATTGGTTGACATTTTAATTCAAAAGGCCGTTTGGCTTAATCTAAAAATGTTTGTAACACATAAAAGTGAACCGTTTCTTGTAGCAGTAATCAGCAAAACCGCATTATCGTCCCCGGAACTGAACTCATATCCTGGGACGCCTAATAAACTTTATTTTGTTCCGTCTAGGCGCCGACTCTCAACTATACTCCACAAGTTACGAAATACAGTTTGAAGTTCATTGCTTAGTCAACTGGACTCTACTACTGTACTCGTACAAGCAAAACTGGTTTTTAACCGCAACCGTAATTTTCGGTCTGGGTTTTAGTTTCGGCCGGAACCGTTACCGAAACCAAAACTAATTATTATTGTAAAAAAATGTGTTCTACTATTCAATAATATACAATCACATCTTTTTTGTACAAATAAATATCGTTTATAGTGCACAATAATAATTAAAGTATGTAATGAAAATTCTCACGAGTATTTATAATGTAGGTATTTGTGTATTTATTTGTATTTGAGCTTAGGTGAGGCCGACGGCCATTGTTGGGACAAAAGGGTTCTCAAACCTATAAATGTACTCACACCGGTGTATTTCAACTATTACTAGCTTGATGCTACCTTGTACATAAAATTTTTGTGAGTCGTGTACAAATATGAGTAACTAATATTTATTCAGTTTTCCCCTAATAAAAAAAAATAAAACTCTAGCTTTTTTTAACCGAAACGCACTATCGATAGGTCACTTCACTATAGACTCTACCACTTTAATATTTTTATCATACTGACTGCGTAATGAACATCAAATTGTAATTGTAATTTGTAAATAGAAGCTTTGTAAAACTGGCTTTTGGAGGCGGAAATAACCCGGACAACAAAGGTTTTCCTGCTGTTGATTAAATCCAAGACAATTGAAGTTGAATTTCACTGTCTTTAATACGGAACATGTGATACGTTTGAGTTTACGTTTAATCTTCGTGATTGTTTTCTAAGAAGCTTCAATGTTGGTTTGAATTTGATGTTTTGTACCGAATTGATCAACATTTAGATCTTTTAAAATTGGAAGTTACTTTCTACCTTTTATGTTTACCGAAAAGAAAATTAAATCTTTTGTTAAATGTTTTTAATAGCTTTTAGTAAAAAAAATTAATAGCTTTTAGTTTTATGAATGTTCTATTTTCATAATTTTTGTGTAAAGAAAATAAAAAAAAAAATTGCCTAAAAAGGTAATTTCTGGCTGACATATTAATTAAAACTAAAGCTTTTATAAATTACTTGTACCTACAGCAAATTTCCTTTTCAATTTCTTTCTGTGAACTAAATCTCGCTATACAACCTTCTCGGTCGCAATAATACGTTGATTGATTGCAAACAATAAAACCAATCAAAATTATATCCAATCGAACTTCATAATTATCGTTAATCCCTTTAAAACAGCATTTGACCCATCAGCCCTAATCCCTTAAACCCTACCCGTTCGATAATTTTGTTCGGTAACTTCACACGTTGTGGACCGCTCTAGTTTGAGTTAAATTGCCGCATTGTTAAATTTATCCGTGACAGGGTGTCATTTAATAAACTATTAGGTGAAAATTTCATTACATCATACAAATATTATAAAGAGGAAAGATTTGTATTTTTGTGGGTGTGTATGTTTTTAATGAATAAACTCAAAAACTACTGAACCGATTTCAAAAATTATTTCATTGTTAGAAAGCTACATCCACCCTGAGTAACATAGGCTGCCTTCTATTGCGGGAAAATGGCTCATTCTCGCGAGAAACACTATTAACGCGGGTGGAGTCGCGGCGGAAAGCTAGTTTAATATAAGAATCCCCGCTTACTTATCCTTATCTAGAAAAAAACATGTAGTACTAAATTTCGTAATGTAAATAGAATTGTAGAAATAAAAATACATAGCGGTAGAATTTTTTTTGCTTTACACATTATGTTTATCTTTGGAAAAATCCCTAATAGTACGGCTTGTTAACCTGAATTACGGTCCCATCTGGCAGAAAGCATGAAACTTAGCATACATGTAGCTTTTATATATGTGCTTCAATGTCAATATGGAAACACGCTGAGAAATGATTCCCCCCCCCCCCCTTTTTCCCTCATTTTACCTCCCTCATTTTGGTTTTTTTCATTTTCTACAAAAACGGTAGGACTGATGAGTTTACTTTTCAAGAACCAAATAGTTGTCGATAAATTACCTACAAAATGATACTACATTTTATAGTGCTAAGATTAATATATTTCTATATACAGCCATCAACGTATTATGAAATTTTAAAAACAGGCACACTTTTTTCTTCCTTACTTCATTTATAGGAAAACGACAAGAGTGGTGATAAAATGGACTAAAGAAGTCAACTACCTTATACATTAAGCTAAAAAATTACATTTATTTCATAGTCATAAAGGCATTACTTCTAGAGTTACAGCTCACCGCGTCTGACTCAAGTACTCTTTTTTTTACCTTTTTAGAATACATCTTTCTGTTAACTTTGTTTAGCGTAGATTAGATTCAGATTTTCCAATTAGAAATAAAACAGTCCATGTACTAATCCAGGCCACAGTCTATTTACATGTAAAACTAGCTGTCTGCCCGCGGCTACGCTTGCGTTGTGTTTCGACATTTCCGTATTAATTTTTAACTATCCCACTTTTTTCCGTGATTTTAAAGTATCCAACATGTTGACCGAGTATATAAGGTACCACCATGCAAAATTTCATTTTAATCGGTCTAACAGTTTCGGAGATAAACCCGTAGAATATACTGCGCCGTATGAGTTACTAAAGTTTTTTAACTATCCCACGGGAACATTTTAATTTTCTGGGATTAAAAGTATCTAAGATGTTGACCGGGGATATAAGGTACCACTATACAAAATTTCATTCAAATCGGTCGAATAGTTTCGGAGATTAGCCCGTACAAAGAGAAACAAAAAAAAATCTATAAAATCTGTACATAGAAAAAAAATGCTATAAACCTATTCAAGGGGATGTAAGAAGCGATATAGTACATACCCAGATTTTTTAAAAATATTTTTGTTTCTCTGTTTGTCTGTTTGTACGGGCTAATCTCCGAAACTATTCGACCGATTTCAATGAAATTTTGTATAGTGTTACCTTATATCCCGGTCAACATCTTAGATACTTTTAATCCCAGAAAATTAAAAAGTTCCCGTGTGATAGTTAAAAATCTTTAGTAACTCATACGGCGCAGTACATTCTACGGGCTTATCTCCGAAACTGTTAGACCGATTGAAATGAAATTTTGCATGGTGGTACCTTATATACTCGGTCAACATGTTGGATACTTTAAAATCACGGAAAAAAGTGGGATAGTTAAAAATTAATACGGAAATGTCGAAACACAACGCAAGCGTAGCCGCGGGCAGACAGCTAGTTTTACATGTAAATAGACTGTGGCCTGGATTAGTACATGGACTGTTTTATTTCTAATTGGAAAATCTGAATCTAATCTACGCTAAACAAAGTTAACAGAAAGATGTATTCTAAAAAGGTAAAAAAAAGAGTACTTGAGTCAGACGCGGTGAGCTGTAACTCTAGAAGTAATGCCTCGACTATGAAATAAATGTCATTTTTTAGCTTAATGTATAAGGTAGTTGACTTCTTTAGTCCATTTTATCACCACTCTTGTCGTTTTCCTATAAATGAAGTAAGGAAGAAAAAAGTGTGCCTGTTTTTAAAATTTCATAATACTTACGTTGATGGCTGTATATAGCAATATATTAATCTTAGCACTATAAAATGTAGTATCGTTTTGTAGGCAATTTATCGACGATTATTTGATCTCTGAAAAGTAAACTCCTCAGACGTACCGTTTTAGTATAAAATTCAAAAAACCAAGAAAGGGGGGAAACAATAATTTATCGAAGTGTTTCCATATCGATATTGAAGCACATATATGACAGCTACATTCATGCCAAGTTTCGTACTTTCTGCCAGATGGGACCGATATCCTTATATTTTTTAGCTAGCAAGCCTATAACAAAAAAAAATGGTGAGCCGTCACGTTAAGTGATTGCTTCATGTAATAAGTACTACAGGTATCTGCTAAATGGCGTTGCGACGCGGCGACCGACGCCCTCTCGCCACGGCCCGCTCGCCACGGTCGCCATGCCAATAATCAGTTTTACCCCTCGTTTACAAAGGTTTCACATCAAAAAGGGAAACCTGAAGTGTCGCACCTCTCATTCTGGCCTTGAATCTGAACACAAACTTTCTGCACTATTGCCAGCTCATTGTTCATTGACACCTTCTGGAAGAGTGTTCACCGTCCGCGTTGCCATCTCGGGTTACGGCGGCACCAAAAAATATAAAAACGAATCGGATTTGGTACATCCCTGTAGTGGGTCTATATTACAGTCGTGTTAATATTTGTGAGTTACTGCTCTCCTAAAAATATACTAAACTGTAGGTATTTATTATAGTTGCAACAGTACTGAAAAGAACGTGAATGTAAGGGGGAAGCTTAAATATTTACTTGCAAAGAGTATTTTTACATTAAAGACCCGATCCTGTCAGCACATGAGTGATTTTCGTACTAGGATATTTTTTTTATTTTCGTCTGTTTCTACCAATAAAAAGTTACCGATAGAAAGCTACATGATATTTTGGAGCAATCACAACATGTACTTCTTCTTCTTTTCGAGTCGACAGCAAACTCAGAGAGTCTCGGCCCAAAAACCAGCCACACGAATAGCGTCGTCAGAAGCCTAAATACCTATGTCTAAATACTACTCAAAAAATATTTTCAAAAAAAACTATGTTTACATTACTTGCCACCTCACCGTAAAGAAATATTCAAATAATAAATTAATGTCAATAGAAAATGAAAGAAGGCACCAAAAAACTGATTTTACGTTGTTCGGTCTAAATAAATAGAAAAGATTAATGCACTTATAAAGTAACGTGTCCATGATAATAACCAAGTTATATTCTGTAACTTCATGTTCCTATTATATCTTGGTTATCTTAGAGGGTAAACATATCAAATTTATTAACGTGGTAACTTTGACAAACCTCCACAAAGTTACAAACACATTGCTACCCTTGCCCATACGACTTGTTTACACCCTGACAGTCAAGTATTGTATTTACATGGGCTAGTTTAGTATTTCATACAAGTACCTTGGCTTAGTAGTAAGTAGGGCCGTTATATTATCAAATCGGGAAGCGGAAGCTAAGACTTTAGCTAGCATGTCACCAATGTGTTTTCAAATTTATATTTACGATTTTTAAATCGAAGTCTAAATTAAAAATCATTGAGCTAGGGCGGTACCAGGGATATTTAAGTCCTTACGTTCATTTGACGCTCTTACGAAGGATAAAATTTTAAAAAAGCCTGCACGCACACATCGGCGAAGTTTATCGTGATCGAATCAGACTATGCTGCAACCCATCTGTCAAACGTGAGGTTATACTACTAGAATAACGATATTAGGGCTTTAAAAGTAGGAGAGCAGGACAGCTATGTTGTGCTGAAGCACTTAGTTACCACAGTGAAAATATTACCATACTAAATTAGCTGACAACCCACCCGCGTTGTTTATCGACTTTTCCCGCGCAAATAATATATTTTAAAGCGGTAAAAAATTGCCTATATAACACTCTAGACAACAATTAATATCTGTGCAAGAAATAAGATCAACTCGTTACTTAGTTTCAATGTAAAAAAACACCAAATAAGCAAACACACTTTATACTTTAGCATTAATTATGATATGTAATTAATGCGGATAAAAAAGAAAGCTATTTTTAGGCATATTCAGATGTAAAAATATGAAACAGTGACGGATTTCTAAGCTTCAATAACTCTAATGTCACGATATTCTGTCATGATGTATACAAACTTTGAGCCACCCGTTCCTTCAGGGAAAACCGATCAATTAATTAGACAGAGGAATCACGCCCTTGGGCCTTTAACATGTTCCCAGAAACTTCCTGCGATGTCAATGTTGAGGCGACAGAGAAGGGATTGGTCTAATTAAAGAAGCTGATTAGAAAGACCTCTATAACGGGAGTTAGGCCACTTGACCCAGACCTGAGGAAATTGGGGAGGTTGGACAAAAAGGTGTAATAAAAGTAAGTAGTTAGGTCTACCAGGATCTGATGCCAAAAAAAGTTTAAAAAATAGTGATTTTTATATGGAAACAAAAAAAAGTCATCTGTCAACTGAAATTTTGAGGAATTGTTTTTGGTTTGGCTTCAAATTTCAAATTTTTTAAACGATAAGATTAAACGATTAAACTATAGGAAATTATCTCAAAATACGTAATTTGGCATGCCATAGTAGAATGCGGGGTGAGCGTGTGATCTTGCAAGACATTTTGGTCTTACATTAATTTTAATACCTTTTAAGAAAAGAAAGAGGTCAATGAACTTTTGTCCGGATTTATATGAAACAGACCATAGTAAGCCACCGACGTCCCTAGTAGGTCACAATATTATAATCGCCGTCAAAAACAAAACCGGAGCACACTGATTACAATTTGTTTGAGATTTTATTTTTTAGCTTTCAAATCTACCTAACCTTCCCAATTCATTCCGCGAACAAAGGGGCAGTACATACAAAAATTCGTATCGGCTTGGGGCGCCAAATGTTTTGTAAAGCAAATAAAAATGTTAACAAAGAGGGCCCTTAGGCGCCCCCTGGCCTATTTCCTTTCTAATGAAGTATTCATCACTCAAAGCAAACGGATACACGTTTGGTTTTAGTTAAAAGCTTTTGGAGTAAATGTGGTGCTGCCTTAATGACGTGGGTGGAAAATTCGGGGCTATTTTCGGTATGTGAAGCTATGTTAGGTCACATACGTATTTTCTTTTTAGATAGAGCGGTTACGAAACATTGAGAGGGTATAAGATTACCAGTTTACCGCAAAAATAGTCACAGTTTCTTTTTTACTTTCAACTGTCACAATATATACAGAATTTGGAGCAGAAATATTTACCTACATATTGCAAAATATTTCGTCTCTATAATCAATTAGAACACTTCTTAGTTTTAATAGACTATTGCCCCTGCTGTATTCTATCGTTTCAGTATCCTAGAATACAACCTCAACAATCTTAATATATGTAAAATTCTTTAAAACTAATACTAATATTTTAAATAAAAAAATAATCTATTCTACTCAATTTATGAAGCTGTAAAGTAAAAGAGAAAAGTAATATTTTTAATACTGCGTTGTAGCGTTACGGAACGGTCGTCCGACTCACGATAGCTGCGGCTGACGGGTGCTTTTCTGAAATACTTTATTTGAAAAGATTTTTTATATAGGTATCCACGAGATTATTATACAGTTAGCAAAGAGATAGTGATCTGCTATTGGATATTGCATATCATATCACTTCAAGTCACCAATCGAAATATACAACTATTTACAAAAGAAGATAAATACATATTGAACGCGTATCTAAAAAAATATTTGATACAAGACTTTTTAGACAATCTGTGTGTGGAATATTTTTGTGATAGAGTTTCATCATAAATATTTTATTTTTTTTGACCTCCCATTCTTATGTTTTAACCCACAGTGTAGGCAAGCGTTTTGAGCAGTTAATGAAACGCCATTCGCAGCACTTAATGAAAGCTAATTACAATGTCAGCTTATTCTACGTACTGAAGGATTTATTGAAATACTCCCCCTATTTGACTTGACTGCTTATTTCTAGCGAGCTTATAATATCAGCCCTAGAGCAATGCCCTGTTATACAGGGCGTCTCACGGCTACATGGATGGAAAGTACCTTAAATATTGTAGATAGAACATTTTACTAAAAGAACACTTTATTTTATTTTTAAAAACTATTAAAACTGCATTCATACATTTTTTAAATTACATTGTTGAACCGGGAATCGAACCCGCTACACGAGAAAAAAAATACCCTGTATATTTATCATACTGATCGACAGGCTTATTTTTTGTTAAATAACATGCGTATGCATGTAGATTGTAGGTATGCATGTATGTATGCATGTATGTAGGTACAAAGTGTAATTATTTTATATTTATATAGTATAGTATGTATTTAGTAAGTACAGCATGTTAAATATTTCTGTATTCCTTGTATTATATATTAAAATAAACACCAAGATTAATTAAATTGGGATTTATTATTGAACCCATAAGTTAACACAAACCAGGTGAATGGGATAAGAGAGTGAGCGCTAGAGGGAATGAATGAATGTCAAATTGTAGCTGCGTTCCAGTTCTCACACTCTTCCCCACAAAAAATATAAAAATACAAATTTGATACCTCTTAAACACTTTCAGCTTAAAACTATTCATTCAAAGAATCAGCACAATTTAACATCTGATTAATGTGTCGCTTCCATTTACAGCCTTCAACCTCTACTATATAAGTTAAACCTGGTATTGATTCCTCGATCACCAAGCCCAGAATCCATGGCTTACAATCCTTTCTATAGTCTCTAACCATCACCTTCTGCCCCACATAAAAGTTTGTTTCCCTATTCCCCTGATCTACATTTTGTTGTTTATTGTGAATTTCCTCAAAAATTGGTGGAGGACGGAGTAAACTGAATCTATTTCTAAGCTCCCTTCCCAACATCAATTGAGCTGGTGATACACCAGTAGTTCTTTGAGGTGTACTTCTGTAATCAAATAAAAACAGATTGATTGCATATTGCAAGGTTTTCCCCTCCTCCTTTATTTTTTTAATAGCATATTTAAATGTTTCTACAAATCTTTCAGCAGCGCCATTTGTTGCTGGGTGATAGGGAGGTGAGAAAGTATGTTTTATTTGTGTGACTTCACAAAAACTTTTGAATTCTGAACTTGTGAATGACCGGCCATTATCTGTCACTAGGTGTACAGGATAACCAAACCTGGAAAACAGACTTTTAAGAAATTCTATGGTTTTAGCTGAAGTAATGCTGTTTGTTTCAAAAACTTCTGGCCATTTTGAATAGCTATCCACTACCACTAAAAACATTTTATTATAAAATGGACCCAGAAAATCAGCATGTAAACGATACCAAGTTGAAGGTGGTACTGGCCATGGTTTCTGAACTTTTGATGGATTTTTCCTATTCTGTAAACATATTAAACAATTTTTTGTAATATTTTCTATTACAGTGTCTAAATTTGGCCACCAAAAATATGATCTAGCAATTTCCTTCATACGAACAGTTCCGAAATGACTTTTGTGTAGTTCAGTTATTACAGACGAATGCAGCGAATCAGGTACTATTATGCGATATCCCCATAATAAGCATCCTCTATCTACCATTAGTTCCTCTCTCCTATTGTAAAATGGAATCAATTCTTTTGATAATTTATTTTTATCTGACCAGCCATCCGTTAAGTATCTAATTATTTGTGTTAGTTTTAAATCTTTCTTTGTTTCACTCTGAATTAATTTCCAATTTAGACTTTCCAAATCGGAACTGTTCACATGAGATAACATAGCATTATTTGAGTTACAATGTATAATTTTAATTTGCTCCCCATTTTTAGTTACATTTCTTGACAGAAAATCTGCTGGGTTTTCTGCTGTTTTAATATGACGCACTTTATAGTTAAAAGCAGATAAGAATATTGCATAGTGTTGTAATCTCTTGGCAGCCATCTTTGGAATACTCTTAGTTGGTCCAAAAATTCTTACCAAAGCCGCATTATCTGTTTCTAATTCAAAAAATCTTCCATAGATATAATTGTAAAATTTTGTTATTCCAAACACAACTGCCAATGCCTCCTTGTCTATTGTAGAATACTTTCTTTCAACATCTGTAAGCTTTTTACTAGCATATGCTATAGGTTTTACAACTCCTTGTTTATCCCTATTTGATAGCACTGCCCCCAACCCTGTTTCTGAAGCATCGCAAGTTAAAATTAACGGTAATTTCGGGTCGTAATGTCTTAAGTTTTCTGCTGAGGCCAATTTTCTCTTAATAGCTTCAAAAGCCCTATCGCATTCTTGTGTCCAGTTAAATTTATTTCTTTTTGTGCAGTCATATAAAGGGGTTATTACTGTGGCCATGTCTTTTAAAAATCTGTTATAGTAATTAACTTTCCCCAAAAATGATTTGAGCATTGTTAAATTATTAGGTTTCTCTATGTCCAACAATGGTTTTATATTTGATTTTATTGTGCTCACACCATTTTTGTTTACACAAAATCCAAAAACCTCCAGATGCTTTGTAAATAATTTACATTTTTCTGGTTTTAATTTAAATTCGCATTCCCTTAATTTAGTTAACACTCGGCATAAAGTATTGTAAGTATTAAGTAAATTGTTACCTTTTATATATATATTATCTATGAAAACAACTGTGTTAGGTATCTTTTCTAGTTTTTTAGACATTAAACGTTGAAATGAGCCTGGCCCAGAACTTACACCATAAGGTAAATAGTTATATTTAAATGTGCCTACTTCAGTTACAATAGTGGTACATTCTTGGCTTTCTACACTTAAAGGTGCTTGCAAATATGCTTCTTTCAAATCAAGTTCGCAGTAGTATTCACCATCCTTTAATGAGTTTAAGATATCTTCTACATGCGGCAAGGGAAAATGATCAATTTCTAAATGTTTATTGACAGTTAATTTATAATCGCCACATAATCTGACTGAACCATCTGGTTTTAAAATTGGAACAACCGGTGTGCCCCAACTACTCTGGTCCACAGGTGTTATTCTGCCATTTTGTATTAATCTTTGTATTTCATTATTTACCTTTTCTCGAAGAGCAAAAGGAACACGGCGTGCGGGCAAGGCCTTTGGCGTTGCTCCAGGTTTTAATTTTAATGTAATAACTTCACCTTTGAAGTTGCCCCAGCCAGGACTGAACACTTCTGCGAACTCGGTTTTTACTAGTCGTTGTGCATCTGAAATGTTTTGTAAATGATTAGTTTTTACCTCTAGACTACCTTTAAATAATGGAGGCCACATATTTAACTCATTCAGCCAGTCCCTACCAATAACCCTAGGACAGTGATTATTTACAACAAAGAGTTTCATTTCTTTAATTATTCCATTGTATTTCACTGGTACTTCTTCAACTATACCTAAGGGTTGTGTAATACTTTGGTCAAAATTTTTAAATAGTACATTACATTTTTGAAGTTCAAAGTTATTTAAATATTTTTCCTTGTCATCTGCTGAAATAACTGTAACATCAGAACCTGTATCAAGTTGGAATGTTAAATTTTTGTTATTGATGTTCAACTCTATGTAATGTGGTGGTATTTTACTTACACTGTTGAAAGTAAATATTTCATTGTCTTCATATAAATTTTTTATTGAACTCTCAATGTTTTCTTCTTCTTTTTCTTCTGTAGATTGCAATACATTCACTTGTCGTTGTTTCTTTGTACATACTCTAAATATGTGTCCTTGTTGGCCGCATTCTGAGCAGTATTTTTTACGTAAAGTACATTCCGACTTCATGTGATTATTCTTACCACAACAATAACATCGATTAGTTGTTTGATTATTTCTTTGTTGGTTTGTTCTCCTTTGTTTAAACGGCTGTTTATATTTACCTTGGTTATAAAACATTTCTGTGGTTTCGCTTGTATCTTTGTTCCCAATAGAATGTAACAATGCTGCTTCAACTGTACGTGCAATCTCCACACACTTGTCCAGGGTCATTTCGGAAGCACTCTTCATTAGTTCAAACTTGATTGATTTTGACTGGACTCCATCAATAAACTTCTCTTTTTTTTGATCGTCTAAATCTTTAAAACCACAATTTCCTGCTAATTTCCTCAATTCTAATATGTAATCTTCTATTTTTTCATTTGATTTCTGATTCCTTCTTCTAAATTCTGCTCTTTCCACTAGTGTAGATAATGTTTTTGAGTATTTCTCTTTCAATTTTTTGCACAGTTCTTCATAGTCTAATTTGGCCGGTTTTATTGGATGACACAGATATGTTAATGTTTCGAACACTTTGGGCGTTAATTTGGTTATGAGTAAAGCCACTTTTTTTTCTGGTTTTATATCATTGACAAGCATGTAACTTTCTAATTGTTGTTCAAACACGTCCCATTTTTCTCCATCGAAACACTTTATTTCACCGCACATCGACATTTTTTTTGGAGGCGGCGGCGGTGGGTTGTTTGTTTGCGTTTTTGTTTTTAGATAATTACTTAATGTTTTCCTCAGTTCGTCCACATTCGCGTCTTTAGGAAAACTGACAAGCTCGTCGGTTAATATACGTATTAGTTGTTCTTTCGTACACTGATAAATATAGGTTCGTTTTCCTTGCTTGACCAACGATATTAAATCTGGTTGTTCTTCTACATCCAAATATTGTTCCAGTTCAGTATCGGAATCTGATGATACGTAATAGTCCGACCCTGACATCTGTCATCTGTCTGACACTGACGGATTGATTGACTGAACTATCCGTTAGGCGGGACCGTACGTTATTTCGTTCGATCCAAAATGGTTGAAATGCAAACCATGCGACACGCCTCGAATTACGTTGAGTTTATGGCTCGACGCGTAGGTTTTTTACTGTACCTTTATGCTCTTGTTGTGGTCGACTGACTATAATCTCGTCGCCAATATTATATATTAAAATAAACACCAAGATTAATTAAATTGGGATTTATTATTGAACCCATAAGTTAACACAAACCAGGTGAATGGGATAAGAGAGTGAGCGCTAGAGGGAATGAATGAATGTCAAATTGTAGCTGCGTTCCAGTTCTCACACCTTGTATTTTATGACGTTTGCACAGACCCGTCTCACTTTATATGAATTTCCTCACCCTAAGGTTGCCTGGAAGAAATTGCTACTTAGCAATAAGGCCGCCTACATGTACACTTTCTTTATTATTTTTTCGTGAATTTAACTGTTCTGTTTTGTTCTGGTGTGCAATAAAGTATATTCTATTCTATTCTATTCTATATTCTATAGTGTCTGAACTAAAAGGAAGACTATGTATTTTAACATTTGATGTGAAAAATTAATCAGTTTATCAAAATTTAATGCTCAAAATGCTGTAATTTACGTAATTACCACTTTGTTGCGGATAAACATAAACAACCAGTTAAACACGGTATACGAGTATAATACTAACTTTCACTCGGTAACAAGTTTCCTTTGGAACATGGTCTAAAAAAACAAGGTCTAACATTCGGACTGTCAAACTTGACACAAGCCTACGTCATCATGCTGTTCATCCTTGTCGAATGCGTATTATTCGACAAAGATGAACAGCAGATGACGTAGGCTTGTGTCAACTCACGTGGTCGGATTGTTAGACCATGCTTTGGAATATGTTAGGGTAAAAGTCGCTAGTCCCTACGGTTATGAGGCAGGTGGTCGCTTTTTTTACTTGACTGTGGAAATAGAGTTACATATGTTTTTCAAGTATATGTATGTATGTATAATTTTTTGGCACGGTCTGTAGCCAAAATTGCCTTGATAGATTTTAACGTAAGTGAAAAAAAAAAAAAAAATTTTCTTTTACATACCAAACATAAATTAGCTATGATTAGTGCCACCTTTTAGACATAATTAGCCTGTGTCAGGAGAAAAAAAGAGGTAGGTACTATATTGATACCTCTTAGCCATTGGGCTATCGGATCAAATGCTTTTATATAAAATCTTAAGAGGACATCTGGATTGCCCTAGCTTGCTGTCGCGGATAGGTTTGGTGGTTCCTAGGCCTGGTGCCAGGCTTGTTAACTATAGGCCCTTTCATGTTAAGCAATCTAGAACCAATTTGGGATATAACAGCTTGTTGTCTAGAGAGTGTTAGTTGCTCAGCCCATGCTCAGCCCTAAATCGACATTTTCAGCATGTCATTTTCGAAATTTAAAAAGTTTTTATTTACATTAAAAGTACAGCCCGACTAGACCTTTTTTGTCTGATGTCTGGGATTTCTAGAGATAACTTTTTTTTAATTTTCATTTGCAAGCTGTGTTTGCCTATAATTGGGTCTACATCTCTGCATTGCCCATAAAAATGTATTCTAATACAATGACATAGATGTAAACCTGTTGGCAAACCTTTAAATAAATAAATAAAAGTATCGTTAGATTCGTCTTAACAGCCAGCGACACGATATATCAAAGTCAAAGACGTTTTGCTCGGGCAAGGACTCGAACATTGGATTGGCCGGCAAATACACTAGCGATTGTGCCACTGAGTCAGTAAACAAAAGTCTTCTGTTTAAAAAAAATAAAAAACCGTCTAATTTAAATTTTAGGTTATTATTCCTTTTATAATTTATTCTTATAATGTAAAGCCTTTTAATCACATTTCGTCGAAATTATAATTATATTTTATCGTTACCCCTTAATATTTATGTTAAAAGTAGAAAATATTTACTAAACAATGTTTCTGAAAGTTACCCAACTCAAATTCAGCGATTTCAGCGTAACACAAACATTGAAACTAATGATGCTGAATAAACAGCTTTGAGTCTGTTTTTGTATAAATATAAATTCTAAATAGGCTTGAATACTTAAATCTAAGCGAAGGTCGAAAACATATTAAATAGTTTATTATACGAAATAATGTATATTTTACGAATTGTCGGTTCATTACTAAGCAGTGGCATGGCACAAAAATTTGACTTTGTAATGAAGTTATAAGTTTATTTAGTTTTTTTTACTGTAGATATTTTAAAAGGATTTGTATTAAAAAAAAACCTTCATAACGTACGGTAACCATTTGACTACTTGACCACGGAGGCAATAACAAACAGAAAGATATTTAATTACGTATAAAAAAACATAAAAACTTATAAATATTTTTTTTTAGCCTATACATACAAAATTTTATAAATTTTAATCGCACAATAAATTTTAACCTGTTATTATCTTCCGCTATGTTAGAAATTGTACGTTTTTATTTACATATTTTCCTGATCCATTTTTTTCAGTAAAATTAAAATGTTTCTTTGGTAAAATACTTACTACTAACATAAAATAATTATGTAAAATAACGCTATCATATGTATAATAAAAAACTGTGCTAAGGGATTGAAGCTCTTTTTGAGCAAGGTTTGTTTAGATAATATTTGATAATTTGAAACGTGATAAGCTCAAGTTTTAGTTGTTCAAAGAGGTCCCGATAACGCTTTTGTCCACAGATTTTTTGGAACATTTTCATTTCATTATCCAGACTGAGAGCGTCGTCGGTGACCTAGTGGCTAGGCCCGTTGACTTCCATTCCGAAGTTCGCGGGTTCAAACCTCGGCACGTACCAATGTGTTTTCGATTTTCGAATTCATATGTACGTTTATTCGACGCTCTTACGGTGAAGGAAAACATCGTGAGGAAACCTGCACACACCTGCGAAGAAATTCAAAGGTTGTGTGTGAAGTTGACCAACCCGCACTGGGCCAGCGTGGTCGACTAAGGCCTATTCACCCTGGTATCAGGGTAGGCTCGAGCCTCGAGCTCGGTGGGGACATATATGAGCTGTTAACGGTAACGGTATCCAGACTGAAGCTCATGTAATTAAGTTAAAATTGATGTTAATAATCACGTTAATAATCATAACATTAAATCATTTTAACACCCACGAGGTGATTCAACACCTTTTGTTTTTGATCACTACGTGTACCAATTATATTATAATCAATCACCTTGTCATTTATATTATAAATTAGGTTTTTAAATTCAAACTAGCTTTTCGGCCCGCGGCTCCGCCCGCGCTAACATTTTTTCCCGTGGGAATGAGAGATTTCCCGCGGTAAAAGGTAGCTTATGTGTTATCCTATTGTATACGCTATAGTATTGTAAAACGTAATTAAAATTCATTCAGTAGTTTATCTGTGAAAGAGTAACAAACATTCCTAATCACAAACTTTCGCGTTTATAATTTTAGTAAGATATTTGTTGGCATCACAAATGTATGTAATGTAAACTGGAATCTAATATAAGTGTCGTAAATATCCAAACGCAATAAATAAAATTTAGAAATCTTTATACAATTATCTCGAGATATACTAACTGGAAAGTAAGTATTATTACCCAGAACTATCTTTTTTATTAAATTCAAAATGGTGGACCGTTTTGTCCAGCAGTGGACGTCAAGAGGCTGAAAAGATAATGATGAAGACGAGTCACAGACTATCAGGGTACGATGTAAATTTTTTTTTTTTTTTTTTGTTCAATGTTGATTTCAAGGACAATACCACACATTATTTGGGTATTCATTCACCAACATCATCATCATTACAGCCGAAAGTCTAATATTAAAATACAGCCACAAAAATAATTAGGTACCTATATACAATTATTTTGCAACCAATTTTAATCTTCGAAAAACCTATTATTAGGCTTAATACTGTAATATTTCACTTTCAAATGAACTTACTGAAAACTGCCATTAAAAAATCTTAATAGAAAATCCGAAATATTATAACATCATACAATATCCTAATACTCTTCAGAAGGGTAATATTTTATTTGGGGCTTGAACCTAATCTTAAAGTAATGAAAAATAATATCTGAAAAATTCAAGTAAACATGTTTATCATTTTCAATATTATTATGAAAGTCTGAAGAAAGGTCTGGAGGTCGGTAGTTTAACCTTGCAAAAACTCTTTAGTTGAACCTCCGTGCTGTAAAGATTTTTAATTGTGTCGTAGGCAAATTGTAGAACTCGTCGTTTTATAGAATGCATCGGCATTTTACAAACCCTCGCTGTTCAAAAATACTTACGTCGGAGACAAATTGTAAAATGCCTTGCCATTTATTAAAATGCTAAAACAAGTCGATCGCATTCTGTGAAATGCCGCAGTAAATTATCTAACTGTTTCCTATTTTTTCCACTCGCGGCGCGGGCGTTGTTGTGACAAAATAACTACAAAGGTGGTTTAATCTACAGCTCATTGCGAAGAAAACGAATAATACAATTTCAATTCACTAACTTCGCCACCAATTACGCTGTTTTAATTTTACTATATTTAATATTGATAGAACTCGTCATTTTACAGAATTCTTCGACATTTTACCAACATTTGGCATTCTGTAATATGCCGAAGGCTAATTGTAGAACGCATTCCTCTTCTCAACGCAACGTGACATAATGAAGCTGAATGTTGTATTATAATGATCACAATAAGCTTTAACTACAAGAATAAAAGGCTTAAATTTACCCAAAGAGCGATGAAGAGGGCTATGCTTGGAGTTTCCTTGCGTGATATCCGTAGGTGAACCAGAGTCACCAACATAGCCCGAAGAATCGCTAAACTTAAGTGGCAGTGGGCTGGGCACATTGCGCGTATAACCGACGGCCGTTGGGGCAAAACAAGGTGGACCGACGATCTGGTGAGGGTCGCGGGAAGCCGCTGGATGCGGGCAGCGCAGGACCGGTCGTCGTAGAGATCTTTGGGGCCTTTGTACAGCATTTATAATCTTATTAAAGACATTAAAACCGCAAAAGTTTTAAAAAATAATCAAAATTTTCATGTACTGCGTAAATGCAATCCATTACTACTGTTCTTAATGTGGAAATAGGTGCAAGAGGCATGCATTTTAGTGTGTTCCGTTATATGTGCCATTTCGCATGATTCATAGTGCAGTTTGTGTTATTACTTGAATATGAAACGGACCCCGGTTGTTTTGGTTATAATATCGCATATAAAATTTCAGAGCAAGACTCTTTTCCGTGGAATGATCGCCACCTCCCACTGTCCATAATCAGCTCCTTGATAATTATAATAATAGATAAATTTATTAAATTTGAAGTCGAAAAGTGAATCTTTTTGATTTAGATTTTTGAATCAGCCGAAAGACGTCCACTGCTGGACAAAGGCCTCCCCCAAAGATCTCCAAAATGATCGGTCCTGCGCTGCCCGCATCCAGCGGCTTCCCGCGACCCTCACCAGATCGTCGGTCCACCTTGTGGAGGGTCTGCCAACGCTTCGTCTTTCAGCGCCTGGTCGCCATTCCAGAACCTTTCTGCCCCAACGGCCGTCGGTTCACCTGCAGATCTCATCATTCCTGAAATTATTTTTTAATTGTATTGTGATATCAATAAATATGGAGGTATACAAGGGCAATTTCGTACGTGCGGAATGAATTTGACCTTTAATATTCCAAAAAATTGTGATTAAATATTTGGATTTACTTTTTTTAAAAACTAAGTAAAACTTATGGGAATATTATATAGACTGGTATGAAAGTGGCGGCTTAGTGAATACTGAAAAGTCATGCTCTGCTCAGTCAATGGTTTGAGCCACATTCCCAAAAAAAAAACTAATAAGAACTGGCACCGTTCGACCCCTTAAGCCCAATACACACGTAGCTATAATCTATATTAATATGCCCAGCTCTAACATATTACATCTCGCCACCACACTCGGTAGCTGTATTGAAATATATATTTTCACCCTTACTGCGTCCACTTACGGAATACCTATAATATGTCGAGATTTATATTAATATACCCAGATTTATATTAATATGCCTTGCCATATCGGTCGACATATTTTGGTGACGTCACAGCAAGCGACCGATATAGCACGGTATATTAATATAAATCTCGACATTATTATAGGTATTCCGTAAGTGGACGCAGTAAGGTTGAACATATATATTTCAATACAGCTACCGTGTGTGGTGGCGAGATGTAATATAAGTTAGAGCTGGGCATATTAATATAGATTATAGCTACGTGTGTATTGGGCTTTACGCAAAAATCTTAATAAAATAATCGCTCATGCCGACCGCGTTCCCGTTTGAAGCGAAAAATTATTAATCATAATTTAATTACGAGATGCTATCAACAACTAGAAAAGAGCTAATAACCTTCAAATGGCTGAACATATTTTCTCGGATCATGGCTAAGAACCCTCTCGATTATGACACATTGCAAACAAAAAAAACTAGATCAAAATCGACGCATTCGTTTAGCAGCTACGATACCTCAGACAGACACACACAGAGACGTACAGACAGATACAATTACCCCTGTTTTTCGACAGCGGTTAAATACCATAC
This sequence comes from Teleiodes luculella, assembly GCA_948473455.1. Lineage (NCBI taxonomy): Eukaryota > Metazoa > Arthropoda > Insecta > Lepidoptera > Gelechiidae > Teleiodes > Teleiodes luculella. The sequence goes on from OX419606.1 coordinate 3,934,390, forward strand.
AAAATATTCGGACAGATTGCAAGGAGAAATAAAAAACTATTTTCGTATTTTTGTCTGGGCGCCTTTTATAAATAATAATAATAATGCAAATCCATAAGCATCACTGTCATCTTAAATTAATTTCAAGTAATACGTCTAAGAAAATTATTATAATATTTTGTTTTCTTACTGTCTGGATAACATAAGGTCGAATTTGCAATGCTAATCAGATATTGTATGTAATAATGTCATCTGCACCGGGTTTCAACCTTCAGTCGACCGATTTTGAACCCAAAGGGTTAAAATAAGGTCATTAGCCTTTATAATGGTTTAAGATTAATGTTCTAAGTTAGTATATACTAACTTCACCAAGTCGCATTTGTCTTAAATTGCTTCAATAACTATCGATCACTGTTACTAACGATTCACAAATTTATGATTGTAATAATAAATCCATCCATCCATAATAAAGTTGAATTTCAACTAATCAAGCGAAAATTTTGAAATATTCACTACCAAATCTGTTTAATTTTAGGTAGTCAGCTAAAACCGTAACTTTTTGCTACATTTAGGCCGTGTTCACACCAAACGTACCTATAGTCAGCCGCCGATTGTGAGCAGGCTCACTGTGAAAGATAAAATAAACCTTTAAAATAAACGGTATTATTACAATACGCTGTAGCTGACAATACGCGATTGGTGTTAACGAAAAAGCGAATATGTATGGAATTACAATACACCGCGTAACGCTCGCTCACTGTCGGCGGCTGACAGTCAGTTTGGTCTGAACACGGCCTTATATATATTTTAGCTTCAGTAATGTCTATTCTATCTTTATGCCAACTCCGCCCGCTTTAACATTTTTTCCCATGGGCATGAGAAATTTTCCCGCGGTAATTCGTAGCCTAAGTTCTTTCCTAAGGTCTATTCTATCTTTGTGCCAAGTTTCACCAAAATCTGTTCAGTAGTTCGGAGCCCATTCAATTATTAGGAATATTTTAGATATTTTATTTACACCTTGGGTTACATTATTGAAGTTTAAGTAAGGATCCATTTTTTTTTAAATAAAATATAGCCTATGTTACTCAGGGTGAATGTAGCTTACTAATAGTAAAAGAATTTTTGAAATCGGCACAGTAGTTTTTGAGTTTATTCATTACAAACATGCACACACACACACACAAATACGAATATTTCCTCTTTATAATATTATAGTAAAGATATAGAACTGTAAAACCATAAATTTTTACATGTACAATCACTATTAAATTCAAAAGATATCTTTAACTGTGTTACAATAGGTTGTAACTACATTATTATTATTATTTAATATATCAAATAATAATAAAAAGGTGATCTCATCGCCTACATCAATGCCCTTATAATTTTATGCAATTTCGTTCATTCCAAGTAGCTAAAAGTGATTTTTTTTAAATCGAACTAAAAGCAATCAATTTCGCTAAATTCTCTCAAGTGAACCATGAAATTATTTGTACCGCTGCGCGCTGTTGTGACGGGGCATCTATTGCCCTCTATTGGTGACAAATTACTAGCTTAGTGAAATAAATGCTACAAAATAGGATTCATTCAGAACCACAGCTGGGAATGACAATTATTGAGTGTCTTGAAATAAATAACCCTCTTTTCTTGATTCGCGCAGTTCATAAGAGTAAAATAAAGAAGATCTAAAAAAAGTTTGGAATGTACATACAACAGTTTTCTTAGTTCCTCAGTGGAACTTTCATATTGACCTATGCTTGTGTTGGAAAAGTACGACGAATCAAGCTTCACCTGACTTAATAACGAGGGTATTTAATAAATATTTCTCATTTCTGATCATGAAGTGAATACTAATTAAAAAATAGAAATCTAAAAGAATACACGGACGAGCGAGGTACCTTAATGAAACCCGATCATTCATTTTAGAGCAACGACGCAGGAAACGAAAAGAAAAAAAACTTGAAACTGAAATCGGCACTGAATAGTCCCTGATTACGGCAGATTCTCTATTTAAACAGTCTAAATGTTTAATCACCTTTGAATCCAACTTCAAAGGCCACCATAATTTGAACACAGACAATCAAGCGACGGATTGGCCTAATTAAGTTTGCTAGCAATTTTAGAGGAAATCTTAGGATTGTTAGCTTTCGGGCCATTAAACAAATACTAAGTGTTTTTTTACGAGATTTTTCTAAAACCGGTATCGATAAATTGATGGAACCTTTGCCACATTTCTATATATAAATAACATAAATATGTCGGACATCTCACACACGGCCATCTGACCCCAAACTAGGCAGAGCCTGTACTATGGGTGTCAGACAGCTGATATACATACATATATAAATATACAACATCCAGACACAAAGCAAACACGAGTGCTCATCACACGAATGTTTGCCCTGGGCGGGATTCAAACCCACGACCCTGTGCTTTGTAGGCAGACGTACTACCAACTAGGCTACGTACGGGTCATCAAACATTTAAATAAAACATATACAAGGGCGTTAGAATAGTATAAGACGAATAGGACGCTCTTACGGTGAAGGAAAACATCATCGTAAGGAAAAATGCACACACCTACGTAGTAATTCAAAGGTTGTGGCCAGTGTGGTCAACAAAAGCCTGTTCGTTCTTCCTGATTTCAGGATAGGATCGATCGTACAGAGCTGTGAACTCTGTAATTTATGGATAACTTTCATAATCCTTTTATAGTTAATCCATGTTTTTATTCCACTTAATATTCTACGAAGCTTCGGCAGAAATTAAATTAACAAAATATTTTTCCGAGGGCTGATCCCATAACAATTTATAAAGCCTGGGTTAGCTGCCTACGTGAAAGTACTGAATATTTATTATTTTTCGCAAATTTCTCCGTAGGTCAAAAATGCCTATGTATGTTAATATATCTACTTTGAGCAAATACCAAACCTAGTTTCTAGTACGCAAATATTATATTATAACTAGCTGTTCGTGAGGAAACCTGCACACACCTGCGAAGTAATTCAAGGGTTGTGTGTGAAGTTGACCAACCCGCATTGGGCCAGCGTGGTCAACTAAGGCCTATTCACCCTGGTTTCAGGGTAGGCTCGAGCCCCTCGGTGGGGACATGTATGAGCTGTTAATGAATGAATGAATGAACTAGCTGTCCGCCCGCGACTAACCCCGCGTTGTTTTTACTTTTCCGTAGGCAGTTTCCTGTGGAAATGAGATATTTTCCCGTGGTAAAAAGTATCTATGTTGTTGAACAGGAATATAAAGTACCACCGTGCAAAATTTCATTAAAATCGGTCTAGCAGTTTCGGAGATCAACCCGCAGAAACAGAAAGAGGAACAAAAAAATAACAAATCCGGATTTGATCTACATCCCCCTGTCTCGGTTTTTGGCTTTTTTTATGTACAGATATTTGAGCTCTACAGTTTTATTACTTATATTATGGAGATTAACAGCTTGGATACAGCAATACTGAGGAGGAAACTACTAACATCTAATTATTTTCGCCTTTTGGTAACCACAATATGTTTATTTATTTCTTTATTTGTAAGGGTACACCAACAGCACAAATATTACACATTACTAATTACATTGTTATACTCGTAGCTTAATTGACTAAGACGTGTGCTTATTATAGGTATACACAATATTCTAATATACAATACATAGGAAACGGAAAATATGTTCGCATCTACCACATAAAATATTATTATTATTTGGTTTACTTAGGTTTAGTTACAGTAATAGACAAACTAAAGATTTTGGGAACTATAAGAAGGGTTGGCTTGGTCTTCCTTAAAGGTGTCGTATCGTATTGCTTGTAATCTACGTCTTTCTATACTACGTCAATTTGAAGACGTAGATTTCACAGAAAAAATATTTTATGTCCATAGAACCCATAGGCGAGAGGATTCTTAAAGACCTTCAAAAACAACCAATCAGAAATTCCCTTACAATGTTTCATGTATTTTTATTTCAGTAAAATCATGATTTTGAAAAGAAAAAGTACCCAGTGCGTGTTGACACACAAATAATTATCATTAAAAGCTCATATATGTCCCCACCGAGGGGCTCAAGCCTACCCTGAAATCAGGGTGAATAGGTGTTGTTAGTCGACCACGCTGGCCCAGTGCGAGTTGGTCAACTCCACATACAACCCTTGAATTACTTCGCAAGTGTGTGCAGGTTTCCTTACGATGTTTTCCTTCACCGTAGAGCGTCGAATAAACGTACATATGAATTCGAAAATCGAAAACGCATTGGTACGTGCCGAGGTTCGAACCCGCGAACATCCGGCCCTAGCCACTTGGCCGCTGACGCTTCAACACACATACAACCTTGGAAATATTTGCAGTTAGGTTTTTTTTTTTTTTTTTTTATGGCACTAGCATAAACTTGCTTTGTGCCAGTGTCAAGTTGCAGTTAGATTTCCTAAACAATATTTTGCTTTTTCTTGAGTACCTAAATTGTTTAAAGAACCGTTTACGTTTCTGCGTTCCACTTTCATTTCTTAATTTACAATAAGTGAGGTCGTATGCAGTTGTTCGGTCGGAACACAACACAACCCCTCTGTTTTCTTCCCGCTTTGATGTTTTCTTTAAAGGTTCTTGCACATTGATTACATACAGTACTATCGCGGACACGGCCTTAGATGGTGGAGGGAAAGCTCTAACGAAATATCCTCAGAAAGTGAATTATATCAAGTTTATTTGGGAATATTACATAGTGTTTTGCAAATAGAAAAGGGACATGAAGACTTAGGCATTTACTGGCTATATACCTTACATTTTATGCAGATTTGTTTGTTTACAGGTGTTAGTAAAATCAAATTTAAAAATAAGTCAATTTTAAATCAACAATGATGACAGCGTCGAAAAAAAAATACACTTAATAATTCAATTGAGTTGTTTTATTATTATTTTTTAGGGAATAGAGCTTAGTGTAGGGTTGTTGATACCTTGTTGTTCTGTATCAACGATGTCTTGACAAAGAATAGCTTAAAGTCCGGTGAAGCTTGATCCGTCGTACCTTTTTGACTCAAGCATAGGTCAATTCAAAAAAAAAAAAAAACTAATAGCTTAGGATTTTACCCTTTTTAAACGGTTAGTATGATGCTGACGTCCCTGTATGCTGTTTCTTTATCTTGTGTTCCAGCTTACCTGATATGATTTACGTTACTTTTTAACTCCCGGCAAAAAAGAGGGGCGTTATAAGTTTGACGTGTGTGTCTGTCTGTCTGTCTGTGACATCGTAGCTCCTAAACGGATGCGCCGATTTTGATTTAGTTTATTTTGTTTGCAAGGTGTCACAATCTAGAGTGTTCTAAGCTATGATCCAAGAAAATATCTTCAGCCAATTGAAAATTATCAGATCTTTTCTAGTTGTTGAAAGGATCAAGTAACGGTTATGGGTCGGGGGTTATTAATTTTTTTTTATTTAGTTTTATATATTGTAGGTTTTAGATTCGCGTTTTCCCTGATTGATGTTGACATAGCTTAGGTTGAAATATTTTAGTATGCGTGCGCATTCGGTCTGATTGTTCGTTTGTCGTTGTTGCTTGCGTATCCTGGCTTGGAATATTGATTATTTATTTTTTATTTTTTTTAAATATAAAATAATTCTTGGACCCTGGTATCAACTTCTGCCCTTCTAACATGCCCGGTCCACGCGTGACGGACATAATTTTATCGTGCGTATTGTCTTATCCTATTGGAGGATATTTCAATATGGCAGGTTTCCCGCGCGACTAGTTAGGACTAGTCTTTATGCCTGAATGTTTGGTAGTCCAACCTGATCAATGATGTGATTGTCTTTTGGGACAGGTTTTGGCATTCGTTTATTCATGCATATAAATCATCTGAAATATTATACATTCTATTCAAAACTTTTGTAAACTTCTTATGTGAACCTTACAGTTGTCTCGCTCTAAACCATCGACCGGTGCAGTGTGTGTCGACCCTTACCCTTTCACCCACTTTATAGTTGACCGTAAAAACCCTCCTAGTTTTGCTTTTGACAGAAACTTAATTAGAACCAGTTTATGTTCTCACTTATAACCAGCCTTGCAGTCGAGCTCTTACCGACATTAAAAGAATATGTGAGAATTAATTTAGAGATTTAGCACCGAATAAGTATAACTACCTTCTAGTACAGATGTTTTATCTCACAAGCGCAGGCGAGCCATACTTGTGTGTGTCTTGTGTGTACACATTGTGTTTGTGTGCGTAGCGCTCAGTTTAGTAGTACGCACACAAGAGCGGGTGTCTATACACACACAACTACAAGTAAGGCTCGCCTGCACTCGTCAGATAAAGCATCTTACCATGTAAATTTATTAATTGAGAAGATTTTTAAGATCCACCTACAAAATTTTTAGCAATGCTAGTCAGTTTTCCCCAAATTTAACATTTAGTTTACATTTACCTTCACTCGGTATAATACAACAAGAATTAAATTTTATCTTTTTTTATTTCATCGCAACCTGACGACGGCCATATTGAATAAATGCAGTTTGCTGATTGGCTGTCTTAACGATTACTCCGACTTAGAAAAACAAAATTGTTGTAAAGAAAATAGTAACTTCTGACTTCTCCACAGACGAACCACACCCTCGTCTGGTACTTAGTATTTATTAGCCTTTGTCGTTGGAAAATGATTTTGTAAATCTTATTTCGAAAACCTTTTTACCCCCGACGAAAAAGAGGGGTGTTACAAGTTTGACGTATGTGTGTGTCTGTCTGTCTTTGGCATCGTAGCTCCTAAATCTAGTTTTTTTTTGTTTGCAAGGTGTTCCAATCAAGAGTGTTCTTAGCTAGGATCCAAGAAAATATATTCTGCCATTCGAAGATTATCAGCTCTATTCTAATAATTGTTAAAAGGATCAAGCAATGGTTTTGTGGCGGGGGTTTTTAAATTTTGAATTTAATAATTTGATTGATTTTAATTGATTTGACATACATTCTCTCGAATACTATACTCGAAAAACATATTAACCCTCCATTATTGGTAGTCGAATAAATTTTAATAAATATCTATTTCCCATATCCGTCCTATAGTCTTGCAAATTTAGCCTAGAGAGACAGAGTTATGATAAAAAAATCTTAGCAAATCGGTAAGAATGTCGAATATATTATAATTTAAGTAAGACTTAAGAAATAATATTTTCCTTGTTAGTTCTATTTTATTACTAGGTACTTACAATATGTCTTTTTTTACTACAAAAACGAAGTATAAAAAAAGACAAATAAGTCTATAAAAACCCGTAAACGGAGGCTTTACAAGCCTTTACAAAGGTGAAAAGAAAAGTCTCAGGGTGGATATCAAGAGGAAAACTTACAAACTGCGTTGAGGTTCCGTATTAGTGTGCACTTCAAATCAATTTTTACAAAACCCTTCAGGAGATGCCATTTGAAGTAAAATACGTGACTATACGTATGTACTATGTATGTATTACGTATGTGTATATCTGTAGGTATAATTTGTTTGATACGCTCTGTAGCCTGAATGGGTTGATGGTTTTTAATAGGAGAGATTTTTGAATAAATGTAGTAATAGATACACGAACGTAGCTCAAAAAACGGCATCGTCAAAACTATGCCAGAATCAAGCATGGCATTGTTTCTGTCTCAATTGCTAATCGACGGCGCAGATTGTCTGACGTTGATTGAATCTTGGAGTGAGAGTAAATAATTTAAAACAAAAGAGTAAATGATTTATCATAAATTCGCACATAGTTTAAACGGTACGATATCTGTAATAGGCATGTATAAGTTTTATTTTGCGTTTGATTTTATATAAAAGCGTGGATCTACTTTTGTATTTCATCTAAGGGAGAGATAACGTTAGATTTTTATATGTTAAAAACATTTATGCAATCGTGTTTGAATACTTTAAACTCAATTTTTTTAACCTTGGAATAAATAAGAGTATTGATTTGGAAAAAAATCCTATATTGATCGCTGTTTTTAGCCTGTCTGCACTTTTTTGTTCTTCAATTTCTGATTCATTAGTAAAACGGTACTTACCTACTTATTTTTTTTACTGATGAAATTTATAACCCAAAAAAACGTTCATAGACTTAACAATACAGAATTGGAGCCCAAAGATAAAATAATTTTACTATTATACCCTTACAAAAAGTAAAATCATATCAAAACGTTAGTAACATCGGCAGAGGAGCTTCTAGCACCTCCCTCTCAATTTCGGAAGGCACGGTTGAGATCAACGGCTGCTGCCACACGAACGGATATAGCGCCATCTGGAGCGCTTCCATACACGATGATACTTGACTGGAAAAACAATTCAAAATTTAAGTTGTTGGTCTCTTTAATTCATACAAGAATCGAAAAGGATGGGAGATGAATGAATTTAATCTTGAATTAATGATACCTAAAGCCGGCATACGTCGGCACAATATTATTTTAATGTTGTCTTCCGATGAAAAATTGCTTACACAAGTCTTTTCCTCATTGATACTAATATCAAAATACATTTGATATAATGGTCCTATCAAAACAAATTCCTAGAATTTTTACTCTGGGGCAATTTTACGAAGGATCCCTTCTCTTTTACCATCCTCAGGCACGCTAACTATAATTGCTGCCTCGGGCTTAAAAGGAGAGGGATGAAAGGATACTCTACAGCAAAAGTCCTTAGTACATGAATACGGGCGCGCCAACATCCTACCGCCTGCGCCAACGGCCTAAACTCTATCATAATAAGGTTGATTTTTGAACTGGAGATTGAAAATAGCGTTGTCAAGTTACAATGTCTAGTTTTGTGTCTGGATAGCGGAGAGGTTAAACAATTCTAGGTCTTAACGCTGAAGCGTTAGTATTATTCTTACAGATTAAGTTGTTCGAGCAATATTATCATCCTTTTCAAATGATCACACTTTGCAATTTAAGGGGCTCTACCACGCTAAGTGGCGCCGCCACCCTTTAAAAAATAATACCTTGTTAAATAATCAATTTTTCAAAAATCCGGTCCACAGAACTAGAGTCGGGGTACTGTAGGATATATAGAATCTATTAACTTTATTTATTGTATCTCCCTGTAGTTAGAGATAGGAAATTTGCGAAAAACGGCCACTTTTCGCATTTTTTTTATCTATAACTACATTGAACTATAATAAACATATGTGATTGCTTCTATATATCCTACAGCACCCCGACTCCAGTTCTGTGGACCGGATTTTTGAAAAATTTATTATTTCCCGAGTTATTATTTTTTGCAGGATGGCGGCGCCACTTAGCGTGGTAGAGCCCCGTCGTTTAAAAAGTAGTCGAAACATTCTAATAAATAAATGAAATTGTATAAGAAATATCAAGTAGTAACATTTAAAAAGTAACATTTTATTCTGCAACATACATTAAAACACATAGTGAATTTGCACTTTATATGAGCTTATTTATTCAAGTTTTCAATATTTCAGAAAAAAAAATTCTTAAAAATAATAAAACAGTTATTTCATTGTCATTCATTATTGTAGTTTTATTTTTGCAGAGATGTTAGTAGTTGTAGTTTTATGCATGGATTTACAAATACAATAAAGATATTTTTACTAACACCAAAAAATACGAAAACAAATAAGAAACAAAAAATGCAATCGACTTCTTTAGGCATTTTATAAAATGACAGAGCATTTAACAAGTTGCCTTTGGCATATTGCAAAACAGCAAGCGTTTGTGAAAGACGATGCATTCTGTAAAATGACCAGTTCTACGATTTGCCGAGGACATCTATTACTATTATTACGAAGAGGAAGGATTTGATTATTTGTTTGCACTTAATAGGCTCCGAAACTACATAACCGATTTTAATCAAACTTGCTATAAAGATAGAATTGACCTTGAGGATACCTTTTGCCGCGGGAAAATTCCTCATGCCCACAGGAAAAACTGTTAAAGCCTGCGGACCGACCGACCGACAATAAGGCCAAAAGTTTATCCTATCCTGTTTAGGGTATTTAAATCCACTTTTCTGGTTGTCGGGCCATATCCGGCTAAGCCCTGATCCGATTCAAGATATTCCTTCCATTCCAGAAAATTTCTGATTAATTTTGAATTATGAGATTTTCGGATGAGAGTTTAGCTATATCTCTTTCAGTATCTCCGCTAAAATCATACATCGTTTACTTGATTTTGAAAACTTAGAAATGTCTAATACAAAAACTGCAAATAAACTACGGAATCGCATAACTAACACGAACGCGATAGACCCGTTCAAAATTTTTTAAATTCTTTTTTCACTGTCTTTCTTTTATAGCGGGAAAATTCCTCATTTTCACGAGAAAAACTGTTAACGCGGACGAAGCCGCGAGGCGGAAAGCTAGGGGAACAATAAATCCTAAAAAAACTACAACAGAATTTATACAAAAAAATCATTAAAATCTCACAAGGATCTTTATCAACCATAGCGATAGAATGTAAGTAAAATGTAACAAATGTATTTTTTTTGGCATTTTCAGCTCGACTTATCCTGACGCCATCTAAGTATTGAACTAATTAAAAGCAATTTTTTGTTGTCAGAAAATTCCTTATTAAATTAAGCAGATGCGCTATAGCTGATAAGAAGGAAAGCTTGTGCAGTAAATATAGAAACAGTCATACAAAATGGTAAATAGCTTATATTTATTCCCCACCCAGGGGCTCGAGCCTACCCTGAAATCAGACTGAATAGGCCTTAGTCGACCACTAAGGCATAGTGTGGGATTGGCTACAGACACAACATGTACATTTCTTCGTAGATGTGTACGTACAAGTTTCCTCACAATGTTTTTCTTTACCTAAGAGCTTCGAATAAACATATGAATTCGAAGATTGAATACATTAGGTACTGTGGCGTGCATGCGTCCTGCTTGCTCGCCGCTTTCATTCTGGCAGTCTATTCCCGCATTTTTGGCTATTTAATTATGAAAAGTAATAATATATTTTTAATTCGGCGGCTGCCAAACAGATTTGGATGATCTTTTATATTCGCAAAGCATATCATCATCATCATCATCTCAGCCGAAAGACGTCCACTGCTGGACAAAGGCCTCCCCCAAGGATCACCACAATGATCGATCCTGCGCTGCCCGCATCCAGCGGCTTCCCGCGACCCTCACCAGATCGTCGGTCCACCTCGTGAGGGGCCTGCCCACACAAAGCAAAGCATGCATATAGTATTCGCTAATATACGTAAAATATAAATTTCTCCCTAGTTTTTTTTGCCTCCTCCATCTAGGGCCGGTTCGCACAGTACATACCGAGGTTTGAACCCGCAAACTTCCGAATGGACGTCAACGACCTTAGCCACCGACCCTGTATAAGAACAGTCATATAAATATTGATAGCAAATATACCAATTAAACCGGCACACCCTTTAGCAAATCTATATTCCACGATCGTTCCGAACTCAACTGAAACACATAAATGCAATAACTTGGGTTAGATTTGCGCCCCTTCGAATAACTTAGGGTTGGCGCTAATAAATTTAGGGGCCATGCTTTGGAGCGGTCCAACCATAACGCGGGATTTATGTCGGGTCGATTTAGAGATCGGAATTGATTTGGAGTACTCATGGACTCACTTACGTTTTGGCTGGCGTTTTATTTTAACATTTACTTTACACAGTTTGGGTTCCGTCAAAGAGTATCTAACATTTAGAGAATAAATATACATAGAGCACGCGCATCACTCCGTTGCCTTTATGTCAAGCGTAAGCAAATTTTGGCAGATTTTGTATGGGCGGTGAAATCAATAAAAAATTTCTTTTTTGATTTGTTCCTCGAGTTATGTTTGCAACTTATCACTGCACATTTCAAAATGGTCTCCTATTGAATTTCTTATTTTCACCGGGAAAAATAATCAGCTCCGATAACCATTTGATACTAAACGAACGCGCTGAAGATATTCGGACTGTTCATATCCGTGCTTACGGTTCATACTCGATTAGGCGTACTCTATCCCTCCCAAAAAAATTTATATTTATACTCTAAGATCTAACATTATAGAGACGTAATACATACAAATCTTAAAGAAATATATTCTGTCAACTAGCTGAGGTGTGGGGGGTTGTCTCGGGGTTGTTATTGCTCCAAATGTCATGTAGCTTTCTATTGGTGACTTGCTTTTGGTCGAAACTGACCGAAAACAAAAATTTGTCAGTAACAAATCACATAATATGTATTGACAAGATCCAGCCTTATATTACGTCTCTATACTTCTTTATTCTTTCTTACTCTATAGTAGTTCCGTATTCTTTTCCACAGACGAACGCCACCTTTTTAATTATTATTTTTTGTTTTTTTCAAATTTTGTTTTCTGCCTTGCAATATCCTACAAATAAATAATATTATTTTCTATTCTATTATAGTATTATTTGAACGACCAACCATTATTACCTTTGAAGTAGAAAAAAATGTTCAACTCGAATAAAACCTTTGACTTTCTAAGTTGTACATTTAAATGACAAATATTTAATTTAGCATTTTTTTGGTTATAATATAACTAGTTATTTCTGTTATAACGAGAAAGAAAAAATACCTATAGGTACTTAATTTATTTAATATTAATATGAGATTACATCAAGCAAACCGCTAAATAATAATGTATTCTCTATTATTCAATTTTCTTTTCTCCAGATAAAGATAAAATAAATAGGTAGGTATTCAATATAAATAAATTGGCCTGTCTTCTATAGTAATATACTGGTGTGATTTATAGGCCTTCTAAATATTTTCCAGTCTCCACAGAGCATGTCTAGCCTTATATTAATTTGTTCCAAAAGTTTTAATCACTTAGGAATAAAACAAAAGAAAATTGGATGGTTCTTTTTTATTGCGAAGGTCGCTAGATCTTACTGCATATCTGTTCCTTTCTAAAATCAAATCACAGTTGGATATAGAAATGAACCTTTTAATATTTGCATGTAAAGTGAAAAACGAAATATCACTACATATAGTAACTATAAAACAAAGTCGCTTTCTATGTCCCTATGTATGCTTAAATCTTTAAAACTACGCAACGGATTTTGATGCGGTTTTTTTAAATAGATATAGTGATTCAAGTGGAAGGTTTATATGTATAATACATGCATAATATACTTAAGTATAACCCACAATAACCATTTTCCCTTGCGGAGCCGGAGCGGGTCGCTAGTGTTAATATATAAATTACCTGTAAAATTTAGAGAGATAGATAGAACACATTTCTTCTCAACTTAAACACATAAAAGAATAACAAGCACATTGGAATATTATACATAACATTATAATTATGTAAATAATATCTGAACTTATAGGATTTTGAATATTTGATTTTATTTAAGTACAATAATCTTTTAATCTTTTAACAGTTCTTTCACGGAATCATCTCTTTTTCAAAAAGGACAATAAATAAGGTAATTCAGTCTGCTATGCATAGCAGACTCACGAAGTTATTTATTTTTTCGTCGAGTAGGTATTCCACAAATAACAAATAAAAATTAAATTACTTAAAGGACCTATAAAAATGCAGTATTCTTGTAAATTTTGTTAGAAAAAAAGGAAAAATAATATTGATTCCACATATTTTGAACCGAAAACCAAGATTATGTAGGGACCGAATTTTATAAATATAGGCATTTTTATACAGTTTAGTTCCAGTGAAGCTTACTACGACTGTTTTGCGACACAAGAGTAGTTAATTTAAAAACTTACTGATTTCAGACAGTAATCCTACTAATAATATAAACGCGAAATTTTGTGAAGATGGATGTATGGTATACGTTACTTTCACGCAAAAACTACAGAATGGATTTTAGTGAAACTTTACAATAATATAACTTATACGACAGAAAAACACATAGGCTACTTGATTCTCACGGGATAACCTGTTAAAGCGGGTAAGGGCCAGAGTGCCGAGTGCGAGTTTTGCAACTAAAGTAAACACGCTCGAAATCGAGAGTGTAAACGCGATTTTGTATGGAATTAAATTTACGCCATCTGTAGACAGTTAGCTGAACTAAAATTTCTCCATACTAAATGCACGTTTACGTCGTAGTTATCGAGCGCGTTTCGTGACTAAAAAACTCGCACTTGGCACTCTGGCCACAGCTTCGCCAGACCAGCGGAATGTTGCCAGCGGTCAAAATTAACATGAAAGATCTAAAATTTTTTCTTTCATTTCTAAAAACCTGCTAGAAATATCTACCACCGAAATTAAGAAATAATTTGAATAAAAATTATTGTTTAAAGGCGTAACTATACCCAACTTTTTCAAAAAAGTTCAATTTAATGCAAAAAGTAACGTTTATCTTATTTTACTTAGAAAACGACTTCAACACCGTAATGTAGCACAAATAAGATTAAAAATACATAAAAGTAACGTTTTGAGTCATGTAACGCAAAATGCTCGAAAATAACGTAAATATTACAATACTGACGTTCTGGCAAGTTTCGCGCCGTAAATCGCGCCGCCGCGCGAAGCTGTGGCCAGGGTAACGGGTTAACGCGGTGGGGAAAGCTAGTACATACATAAATACATGCTTTTCTTCATAACAACAATAACAATAATATGTGGGACACCTCACACACGGCCATCTGACCCCAAACTAGGTAGACCCTGTACTATGGGTGTCAGATAGCTGATATACATTACATACATAATATAAATATACAACATCCAGACACAAGGCAAACAAGTGTTCATCAAACAAATGTTTGCCCTGGGCGGGATTTGAACCCGCGACCCTGTGCTTTGTAGGCAGACATACTTCCAACTAGGCTACGGGGCCGTCACTAGGCTACGGGTAAAGAAGAGCTTTTGTAGGCTCACAGATCACAAAGAACAACATTAATTTGAATATTATAATATTTTATTTTATTTTATTGCACACAAATTGTTATTAAACATAATTCCATACTTATACATTTTAGTTAAACAACTTTTATATTACACATTACACACATTAAAAGTAAAAAACCATACTCATTTATTTATTGTAGGTTTTAAAAAAACACTTAATGACGTCATAAGTTAATAGCTTTGCTCAGACCAAGGCTGGATGTCGTCTCAAACTATAAAACAAAAATAAAAATTTGAAAGAAGCAATGCGATATTATATTAGTTTGAAATGAACTGACAATTTCGCGCAAACACCATAAGATCGCATCTTCTTTTTACCTTTTTTTTACTTTCTATGCATAACGATACTATCAATAACTGTTATCACTGTTGCAACAAAATTGACTTTAATATTATTCTCTCTTCGTTATGTTCAACCAAATGTCATTTTTGGGAGTAAGATTGAAGGTGTATGGGTCGAATTGGACGCTTTTGGTTGTTTTATCGCAAACACCAACACGGAACTTATGCAGGAAATGTGTGATCACCAGAAGAATTTGGAGGTTTGCCAATCGTGCGCCTGTAACCAATATAAATACTCGTAAATTATTTTTGCATTATTAGAAATGTTTTAACTATAAAAAAGAAAGGAGAAAGATGTATCGGAATATATTATGTAATGGAAAATATCATAAGGTCTATTATACATTTCCTATAGAGAATTTGCGTTACCTTACTGATAATTACTTCTGATTTCACTTTTAGACATTTAAACGTGTATGAAAGTCATCATCATCATCATCTCAGCCTGTAGACGTCCACTGCTGGACAAAGGCCTCCCCCAAGGATCTCCACAACGATCGGTCCTGCGCTGCCCGCATCCAGCGGCTTCCCGCGACCCTCACCAGATCGTCGGTCCACCTCGTGGGGGGCCTGCCCACACTACGTCTTCCGGCGCGCGGTCGCCATTCAAGAACCTTTCTGCCCCAACGGCCATCGGTTCTACGCGCAATGTGCCCAGCCCATTGCCACTTAAGTTTAGCGATACTTCGGGCTATGTCGGTGACTCTGGTTCGCCTGCGGATCTCATCATTCCTGATTCGATCACGCAAGGAAACTCCAAGCATAGCCCTCTCCATCGCTCTTTGGGTGACTCTGAGCCTTCTTATGAGGCCCATCGTAAGCGACCACGTCTCAGATCCGATCAGATTGTGTATGAAAGTATGGACATTAAATTATTGGCAAAGGACATAATAATTGTTCGTCAGTGCCAAGTTCACCAACAAACATTATATAACCTAAATCCTCCTTAATCTTTAAAATAAATCTGTAGAGGTCAAACATCTGTATTACATAGAAATAAAATGAGTCAGGGGGATGTTAAAAGTGATATAGAACATATAATCCACATATTAAAAAAAAAATTGTACAGGCTAATCTCCATGAAATTTTGTAAATTTTGTGGTAATACCTTATATTCCCCGTCAACATTTTAAGAAGTTTTTACCGCGGGAAAATATATTATCACTCCTACGGGAAACTGCACAGAAAAGTCAAAAACAACGCGGGCGTAGCCGCAAGCGAACAGCTAATTATGAAATAAAAATTAATTAAATTGTAGCTACATACTTTTTAGTCGTAAAATAGATATATAATACAGATTAAAACTAATTCTCACCTAAGCAAGTTTTAGGGCCACTTCCAAATGGATAGTAAAAGTCTTTAATAGATAATCGATTTTTCGGTAAGAACCTGTCTGGGCAAAATTTTTCCGGCTCTGAAAAATATTTTTGATCACGGTGAAATCCAAGAATGGGTATCCATATTTTGGTTCCTTTTTTAATACTGAGATTTATATCTTCAAATTTATAATCTGTTAGTGCTTCTCTTACGACTAGTCCACCCACAGGATATTTGCGGAGAGTTTCTTCAATCACTAAGTTTAAACAGGGTAATTCCTTTGTGAGAGCGTCATAATCAAGTACGTTATTATATTTTTTCATGACTGCATCTATTTCTACCAGGCAGCGGTCTTGTAATGCAATATCTAAAGCTAACTCATACAGCAGATATGCCATTGTACTTGCTGAAGAGTCTGAACCAGCTATAAAAAAGAAAATTGTCTCATTGACGATTCTATGGTTATTTGTATCCAAAAAACCATTGTTTTTAGTTTTTTCCAGCGCTATAAGGCTTTCCAGTAAATCTTCTCGAGTGATAGAACCGTTTTTTCGTTCTTGTAACAATCGTTTTACTAAATATTGGAAGTATCTAAAATTTTCATTCGGATAGAAAAGAGGAATTGTTTTTTTAAATATTACTTCTGGAATTATAGTTTTTATTAAATAGAGAACAAAAAATCCAAAAGCATCAGTAGCAGCAATGTAGTTGACAGTTTTTTCAACTTTAGTCATTTCTTCATCATATGTATCAAAATTTACACCAAATGCAACTGAAGACATAGCATTTAGAGTATATTTCATACTCAATGTTCTAATTTTCGTAGAATTGGAACCACTAGTTACTAGTTTTTGCACGAATTCTATGTATTTTTCTACATTTTTATTTAGTTCAGGCACTAATTCCCTTAGTTTCTTAGTGGTAAATACATGGCTAAGATGATTTCTCACTATCTGCCAATCTTCCTTTTCAGACGAAAAAATGTTTGCGAAATGTTTGCTTAAGCTGATCCCTCTGTCGTTAAATTTTGCAAAATCCTTTATCAATATTGTTTTGATCATTTCTGGATCACGAACTATCAGCGTAGGGTTGAATCCTTGGTAAATTCCAACCACTTTTTCATTTTGAAATTGTTCGTAAATTTTTGCACTGATGGTCATAAAAGAATATTGTTTGGGCCATACCGCTTGTTGAATATTACCGAATATGGAATTAACTTTTGGTCCTGTCACGCCTCTTTCACTCCAATAACAGAAATATGTTTGTATCTTTTTGTACATATAGTAAAACGAAAGAAAACACAAACTTGTTAGCAACCACATGATTGAACGTTTCAAAATTGATGCGATGTCTGGTCAAATAATAATGCGAACAGGTATTTAATACATATTTTTGTACATACACTTATGGGTCTTTTGTAAGTAAAGTGTGCTAACCAAAAAATATTTTTTTGTTGGGAACGATAGTAAAGGCACAGAAGAAAATAATAGTACTAAGGTACCTATTGAATACGTAGGTATTATCGTATATCTGATGTCGTTTCCTACAACCCGCAGGAGAAGCAAAAGAAAGTACTAATTAAATATAAGTAACGATTATTATAATTTTTATACTTCAACCTACTTGGATGGTCCAAAGTGAAAAGTCAAAGTCAAAATATATTATTCTAGCTTTCCGCCGCGGCTCCGCTAGCATTAACAGTTTTTTTTTATGTAAACATAGGCCCATATCATAAATACCTTACAGACTATCGTACATATTTTATACTATATCTAAGCAAACACTAAATCACACTAAACTTCAGCGTGTGCGGTAGGTCGTCGTAAATAGTATAAATTCAATAAATTTAAACGGGCCATATGATATTAGTTTTAAACAAAACTCATTTGGCAGTTATGCTGTATTGCCACACGGCACGGGTATCAATGAAATGTTCTGCTTTTTAAATCGCACTATTTACTCAACTGATCAATAAATTAATTCTGTAATTGAAATTAATGTTATTTTTCGAAAGGTACGACCAATCAAGCTTCACCGGACTTGCGGGGGAGCGGAAGACTCTACCCCAAAAAAAGTCATATACCAACGCGTCTATGGGCGGCTCAAGGGAGCCTCGGACCACGGCCTAGCGCGTTGATATTGAAAAACATCGTGAAGGAGACGACGCCTGAGGGGCTCCGTCTCTGATTTTCAAATTTGATTTTGGTTCTGGCCGCGCCCCCGCCGGCGGGTGCGGGCGTGGTTACCTGAAGGGTAATTATTACCTGAAGGGTATTCGCTACCAGAAGGGCATTCTGTTAGGTGTAATCTAAATTCTTTGGCTGCTTTAACTGCATCTGTGATTTCGTCGTCACGTTCGGAAAGGACAAATTCAACTATTTCATACAATTAATTTGAAAATTTGTTGGTTCGTGATGTGAATGTGACTCAAAATTTTAATGGAATTGAATTGACGGATAAATTAAGCTAAATTTCACATACAAAACTACTTTTTACAACGAAAATGCTTCATTTCCAAAGAGAAAAGTTGAATTATAAATAAGGAAATTCACGGGCGTAGGTACACTTTATAATGTTATAATATATATTTGCCGTACCTGTTTCTAAATAGCTTCATATTTACATGCTCACTGACGTCAAACGTGAAGTAAACATTATATTATGTAGGTACTGAACAGTTTGCCCACATACGGCCACGTAGCCTAGTTGGTAGTATGTCTGCCTTTGGAGCACAGGGTCGCGGGTTCGAATCCCGCCCAGAGCAGACATTTGTATGATGAGCACATGTGTTTGCCTTGTCTCTAGATGTTGTATATTTATGTATGTATATCAGCTGTCTAACTCCCATGGTACAGGCTCTGCCTGTTTCAAGGTCAGTTGGCCGTGTGTCAGATATCCTCACATATTGATTATTACTATTATTACTGTTAACATTTTACAACTCTATTTTACGGAAAACACATACCGTGTCGTGACACTATGGTGACATTGGTTACTAATATATCACTAACACACTTTAATACCACATTACTTCCTAAAAACCTTCGCTATTCATCTCACATACACAAAAATATTTCTTTTTGTACATTCAAGAGCAGGCTGGACACGCAATTATTTTCATCCCTTGCAATTCTGTCCCTTATTTAATGGATATTTTGCAGTCAGTGGTTGCACTTGCAGCAGTGTTGCCACTTGATCCACCGACAAATACTTAAAATCAAAAGGTTTTTGAGGTTTTAGGTTTTCGAATTAAGTTTTTACAAATCATTTTTCAACTTCAAAGATGTTGCAGCAGGAAAATACTTAATACGTGGAAGTGTGTTTCTAAGGCGCGTTTTAAATGCTGAAAACCGATTCAGGAGCTTAAGAAGTGATATGGAACATACCCAGACTTTTTTTTGTTTTTCTGTTTGTTTGTTTGTACGGGCTAATCTCCGGAACTATTAAACCGATTTGAATGGATTTTTGCAACGTGGTACCTTATATCTCCTGTCAACATCTTAGATATATAGTTTTTACCGCGGGAAAATATCTTATTTCTACGGAAAACTGCACGGAAAACTCAACGCGGATTTAGCTGCAGGCTGAGAGCTAGTGATGAATAAAATATTTTGGTTTTGACTTCGCCTCTTCAGCTTGCTTTGCCCTTTACTGTACATCTCCCCTTTTCCCGGTCCCTGGGACTCTTATCTCGTTCTTATTGAAACTAAAGCGATCCCCCGAGGGCGAGTGGGATGAAAAATGGTGCACTACCCGCGCTAGCCGTCGGGCCAAAGATTATCGTGTGAGGGATATAGCAATTACCATTGTAACGCCGGATTTATCTCACATTTTTCACAAAAAATATGTTTTCATTTGTGTTTTTAAAGATTGGAGACTTTAAGTTCTTTAGGGGCGGAGGGTGTCCCAGCATCTGCTTCACACTGCCTGAGCTAGCTTGTAAATGTCAATGTGTGCGTGCTAGAGCAGACGCGCAGTATACGAGACATCTGTAGGGGTGGGGGGTGTCACTGACTTAGTACTGCTTCACACTGCTTGAGCTGGCCTGTAAATGTCACGTCAATGTGTGCGTGTGAGAGCAGACGCGCAGTATATGAGCCATCTGTAGGGGTGAGGGGTGTCACTGACTTAGTACTGCTTCACACTGCTTGAGCTGGCCTGTAAATGTCACGTCAATGTGTGCGTGTGAGAGCAGACGCGCAGTATATGAGCCATCTGTAGGGGTGGGGGGTGTCACTGACTTAGTACTGCTTCACACTGCTTGAGCTGGCCTGTAAATGTCACGTCAATGTGTGCGTGTGAGAGCAGACGCGCAGTATATGAGCCATCTGTAGGGGTGAGGGGTGTCACTGACTTAGTACTGCTTCACACTGCTTGAGCTGGCCTGTAAATGTCACGTCAATGTGTGCGTGTGAGAGCAGACGCGCAGTATATGAGCCATCTGTAGGGGTGGGGGGTGTCACTGACTTAGTACTGCTTCACACTGCTTGAACTGGCCTGTAAATGTCATGTCAATGTGTGCATGCGAAACGCTTTGTATGGAGTGAGCCAACTGTAAGGGGCGCTGCACCGTTATTTCTCGTCTTTTGCATCATGCATCGCATCACACTCGTGCTTGGCCTTACGAACAACAGGATAAATCGTTTACTTATTACACGCTACTGTGCTACGTATTCCATTTTCAATCTTCAAAAAACCTCGCCAGCTAACTTATTTCGGCCGAGCGAGAATCTCGTGTTATCTAATAGGCTGGAACAAGCGGCTAAGTGGCGAGGCTACATTTTATTTACGGGTCGGGTAACGCGACTTGCGCCCCATTTTTCATGGCTCGCAGTATTACAAACCCTTCGTTGTATACTTATATTAACACCACCTATATACGCCGTGGGAACCGCTTTTTATATTTTTCTGTAATTTGCTCATTTATAGAGCGTGCGGCTAGTTTTGCGTTTGACGCAAATGTGTTTAAATTTATTAAAGAACTAGCTGTCTGCCCGCGGCTACGCTCGCGTTGTTTTCAGACTTTTCCGTAGTAATTTTAAACTATCCCACGGGAACTCTTTAATTTTCCGGGTTTAAAAGTATCCAAGATGTTGACCAGGGATGTAAAAAACCACCATGCAAAATTTCATCCAAATCGGTCCAATAGTTTCGGAGATTAGCAGACAAATAGACAGAGAAACAAAAAAAATAAAATTGTCTAGATATGTATTTAAATTTAATTGTTTGCTCAATGCCATATTGTATAACTTTAAGTGAAAACTTAACCGGCTAATGTAATGTATCTAATCTAATTGTTATACGAGATATAAAAGCTGTATGTTTTCCATAAATGAATAAATTAAAATAAAATATTTAAGAGCTTTAAACCCAGATATTTTTAACACTCAAGCAATCTTCTTCCTTTCTCTTTAGTCAAAAATGACTAGGAAATTGTTTTTTTTCCTGCATATGGTACTAGTTATTATTGTGCTAAAGTGTGTGACGCAAAATATGACAGTCGTATTCGTGATAATTCAGGTGCGCTTGTACAAATAGTTTGCTATTATGTTCCTCTAGGTATCATAAAAATACACAATACCTGAATCATTTACCGTAGAGTCACCTTGAAACGAATCATTTGTAGCTGAACAATATGTCATCTTTGTTTACCTACTGTCTGTACCTGGATAGAATCGTATTATGGTGTAAATTTACTAGCACACAATATTTTAGGGGTAAACCTACCCATGAAACTGAATTATTTTCCCTAAGGAATACAGCCTGAAAAATAAAATAAAAACTGATAAAAATAACGACATGTCTATAAATTAGAAAATTTTACCATTTAACTAACATTACGATACTGTTCATGTAGTAGTAGTATATGTGTGTGTGTGTGTGTGTGGGAGTAGCGAGCGCGCACAGAAATAATGACTCAAGTAGATAGAATTGACAGGCACGGTTATGTGATCAATCAGCTGATTAGTTTTTTTTTTTTCAACCTATGTTCTTTGGTGAAAACAACTATAATAATAATAATAATATATTTTTTTTTATTTTCATATTAACAAGCCAGTCAATATTAATACTAAGTGAGATTACAAAAACAATCTTATGGCTAAGAATATCAAACATATGAAACGGCTAGTGCTTAAAATAGGAGCTATAAGCACTAGCCAAACAGAGCATAGGGAACAAACGTTGAGCTAAGACGATTTTTCTTATTTATATTAACCAGCATAAAAGTACTCACTCAACGAACTCAATTTCATTGGTAGGTTCCTCCCTTAAAATAATGTGCTCTAATAAATTCACATTATATTCTTCATCATCACTACATAGTATAAAACAAAGTCGCTTTCTCTGTCCCTATGTCCCTATGTCCCTATGTCCCTATGTCCCTATGTCCCTATGTATGCTTAAATATTTAAAACTACGCAACGGATTTTGATGCGGTTTTTTTTAATAGATAGAGTGATTCAAGAGGAAGGTTTATATGTATAATACATGTATAATATACTTAAGGATAACCCACAATAACCATTATCCCGTGCGGAGCCGGGGCGGGTCGCTAGTTTATAATAAAACAAAGATGCTTTTCGGAAAAAGCTTGGTCTAACATATAGATAGGTACAACAAATTCGGTACCTAGCTATAATAAATTACTTGATTAAAAATGATATTAAATTTATAAACCTTAAACAGTAACATAACAAAAAAAAAAACATTAAAATACCCAATCACAATAGGTCTTTTAAAGGGATTTATAAAATTTGCATCTTGCATCCAGGACCGCGCTTAGAGGAATGTATCGTAATTTTGCGCCCCTTCTCCTAGGGATCCAAACATTTTTTCGCCCGTGATGCAATTATTGTGAAGAATGCAATTTTGTTTCCTAAAGAATTTTCGTTTCGTATTCTAATACGAGTATAAAGAGATTCTTGACATACCTAATTTAAGTGAAAAGTAAATCATGAATTTGGAATTGTGTTCAAAAGTTGAACAAAAGAAGTATGAAACGATGTTTTTCATTACTTTTTTATAAGTTATTTTAATGTAATGACTATTAATTAAAGTTTTATTTCTTTAATTTTTTGATCAAAAATGTTTTAGGACAATATGCATGTAAACTTGACTTCCGTAAACTGTCTGTAAAACTAAATTTATTTATTAGACAGAAAAAACGTCAAAAACTCTACAATAAATCTCACTGTTCTCATTAGGTATATTACTAGCGTCATCTATGGAAATATTAAAAAACGTTCTTTTTTTTTAATTTCATGCTGTCAGAAAATCTCCCATTGTTCCATCGCAAATAGAACGCGATTACGCGATTGTGAAATGTATGAAGAAATCGTTCTATCGCGCGATAGTCAATTAGGACACATATTCGACTTCAATATCTTTGATCGCGCGTTCGTACGAGTAAAATTCGCGCGAACTTACGATGATCGCGCATTCGCGTTCTATTAGAACAACGCCTAACAAGAAGTTGCATTAGTTCTATCATTGAACTGTTTAATGGAACTAGTGAGAACAGATGAAAGATTACACTTGCAACCTGGTCGAATCGCCATTTATTTGTTACAGTAAACTTTATATGTGTCGTCAGCAAATCGTAGAAATTGTCATTTTAGAAAATGCATCGACATTTTACAGACGGTCGCTGTTTTGCAATATGCCAAAGGAAACTTGTACAATGCCTTGTCATTTTATAAAATGCCTAAAGAAGTCGAGCGCATTTATCGAGAATAAAATGAACTTAAGAAATAAATTTAACCTTTTTCTAAAAATTCTGCCTTGCAAAATCACCGTAGGCAAAACTCTATGAAAAAGGAAAACTTTCCCCTAAAGCCTGAGGTCACGTGAAAAAAAGAGAAAAGAATAATTGGTAATTAACTCAGAAATAAGTCTCTGTAATTACATTTTAAATCGCAGCGAAATAATCCCGGACCTCAAGATAAAAGAAAAAGTAAAACGAAAATTCGGTTGGTTGGTGCAAGTGGTAGGATTTCACGACGAAAATTTTAAAATTAGCACCTTGGTAGGAAATCATGGTCTAAGAAAACAAGGCCTAACCATTAGACCACGTGACTGACACAAGCCTACGTCATTTTACGCTGTTCATCTTTGTCTATTAACACGCATCCGACAAGGATGAATGGCGCAAGATGACTTAGGTTTGTGTCAGTCACGTGTTCTAACGGTTAGACCTTGTTTTCTTAGACCATGGTAGAAAACGTTTTGGTTTAGTTATTTTACTTCCGACGAAAAACTTAAAGTAAGTAAGTAAATAAAACGTTTATTGCATTACATAAAACATCATAGACATGTCACAAAATTAACAAACCAGGCCTAAATTTTTGAAAAATAGGTACTTAAGGTAGATCTTTACCTATAAAATAAAGAAATCTCATAAAAAGTTTGTTATATTGAAAGGAATAACGCACTTACTTTCTTGATAAAGACCTAATTAAGGATGACTAACCCAGAAAATGACGTCCCGCGAAGTTGACCTACTTAGCAGATGACTAACCCAGAAAATGACGACCTGCGAAGTTGACGTACTTAGAAGATGACTAGCCTAGAAAATGACGTCCCTCGAAGTTGACCTACCTAGAATATGACTAACCTAGAAAATGACGTACAAAGAATATGACGTGCCTCTAAATTGACTATCTGAGAAATTGACCAACATCGCCTAAAGGACATGCACATGTGTGCGCTCTTAGCGGAAAGGTCAAGTCAAGGCTCAGCAATTTACTTGCCCAGGAGGCAAAACTGATTTTCAGCCCTCACCCAGGAGATAAACGCGTGTACTTGGAAAACAGTTTCAATAAGATAAAAGTATATTAAGCCTGACAAAACTATGTCTATCTCGCGTGATACCTCATGCAAGCGCTTTGCCCCCGTAACAAGCAGTGCTATGACAAAGTTAGTCGCACATTTAACTGTCAAAAAACCCGCCATATTGAAATATCCTCCAATAGGATAAGAGAATACGCACGACAAAATTATGTCTGTCACGCGTGGACGGGCATGTTAGAGGGGGTCAGGTCTTACTTATTTCTTTTACCTTAGACCAAACATTTAAGAACATCGCTTGCTGAAAGAAAAGCTATTCGGACTGTCTTGGATTACTCAAGAATATCGCAGTGAAAGTATCTTACTTATATTATAATAGTACTAGCATAGCTGAGTCTTAAAACGGTCACCACGTATTGCAGAGATTCCGGGTTCGAATAGTACTTTAAAGACAGATGGCAGTTTGTGAGATTTTACCCAGGTTAATATAGGTATTTTCGTTCGACTATCATACAAGTCGCGGCACGAAACTCTAGCGCTGACCGTTATTCCCGCGCATGTTTCCCCATACTCCCCGCGACCCTGTAACTCCCCCGCGACCCTTATTTTAGACTTCTGCGCAATAACGGTCAGCGCTAGAGTTTCGTGCCGCGACATATACCTGGAATGAATTAAAAAAAAAAACTTTTAGAGACTCGACACTAGCGTCTTTTGATCGTCTTCGTCGTGCGTCGCACATACAATCACAGGCAGCAAGGCGAGTGAAACAAAAGACGGACGCGGATGATTGTATAATAATATATTAATAATAATTTTTATTTAAAAACCAATTATACAAATTATAATCTAGACAAAGAATAAAAATTAGTGCCAAATAATTTACGTGACCAAGCTAGGGTAGATCCCTGTGTTATGGGCAAATAGAAGGATTTAATCTAACATAACAAAATAATAATTTGTGAAAAACATCTAAATTTTAAAAATTAAAAATCAAATTCTTTAAGTAATACAATTATTATTATATTATCTAATACAAATTTTATTCAGTAAGTAAGTATATAATATAGTAACTTCTCTGTGTCTTCATCGGATAAATATAAAAAAAATACACACAGCCATTTGACCCCAAACTAGGCAGAGCCTGTACTATGGGTATCAGACAGCTGATATGCAACGCGATCTGATATGCGCGACGCACGACGTCGACGCTCGAAAGACGCTGGTGCGGGGGTATCTTTAAATGTATAATAGCGAAGTTTTAAAGTATATTGCGCTGTATTGTATATTATGACTACACTTAAATGACCACCGTAATTATATAGTTCCTAAAATTAAAAATACGTAGTGTTGGGCTTCAAATCCGCACTTCCCGAAAGAAGACAACAGTTGTAAAAAAACAATCTATTGACACAACAACAACACAACAGACAACAACAAACAATGTTCTAACAATTGATCATAGGATTTATAGTTAAGAGCAGGTTAAGCTGAAACCACGCCTTGCGATTCTGTTATTAGACGGACAGTTTTTGTTATTATTCAACGGACATAAAGAATGCGCAATTTCCAAAGTGTTAAAATAGGGCTGCTTTTGAGTGTACCAAAGTGTATTGATAAATCAAATTATCGGCATATAGTATTCTAGACATGCTACGTTTAATGACAGACACCTAATCATCTCATAATCATCATCATCAGGCCTCCCCCAAGGATCTCCACAATGATCGGTCCTGCGCTGCCCGCATCCAGCGGCTTCCCGCGACCCCTAATCACCTAACAAAGGTATAATTTGAGCGCAACTTGCGAAGCGTTGTTTTGAAGTTAGCCACTTACAGTTTCTTGTAAGTCTAGATCTGTCGCGTAATTACTAACTCAAAGACGCGAGTGTCTGAAGTGAGTCTCAGTTTCGTTTCAAACGAAATTTTATTTTTTGTAAATATTAATTCTTATTTTGACTCGAGTATGCGCCTTTTAGGTTGCTGAGCTACTCTACAAGAATTTAAGATTAACTTAGTATTAATACTTGCCTTGGAAAGTCTTACAAGAGCAAAATTAGTAATATACATTTAAATTGCTGCTATAAAATCACATAGTGTCATAGAAAAAATTGTCAAACAATTGCTATGGTTACAATTACGAGTATTAGGTACCATTATTTTATTTCTTTACGTCAAATTAATAGTTTTCCAGTATGAATGTGACTGACTAAGAGATATCTCTTGTACCGTTAACCACGTTGATCGGTAGATTTATTTTTTTTTTGTTTTTAATTGTACTATTTAATATTTTTAACATCGTTTGTTTGTTATACAGAAAGCAATAATTATTCATAGGCTTATTTTTTTAAACATAATTTTATAAATTAGACCAAACTCTATTTTGAAAATACGCGTTCTTGGAATATGAGGTAGTTTCTATGCACAACTAGAGGTGAGGTAATTGTCAAACTTTGATCGCGTCTTAAGAATTTCAAAGGAATCCCACTTGTGGGTAACTATGCAGGCCCACAAACAGTCATATTATGTATTTACTGAAATCAGTGGACAAATGGTATGGTGGACATTATATCTTCTTGAAAACTGCTTTGCACTAGAAAGAATGGAAGGAAGGAAGAGTTAATACGACCCACAGTACGACCTATAACTACATCCCATTCAGCTAGTAAAGTTTCAGGAACGAGTGAAACATCTAACACGAAGCCATCTGATCCCAAACTATGCTAACGGAAAGCTACGTACTAAGTACTACTATTAGGTATTCTGTGGCTACGTTTAATTTACTATTATCTAGTCTTAACTATTAAAGTTTAATTTCTTTATTTACCACTCTTTAAAAAAAAACACTTCCTTCAATTTGATAGACCATGATAGAAGGAGGTTATCTTTGCAGTCCATCAATCTGGTGAATATCTTTTGGGCCGAAGTCAATGTATTTTTTTAATTTAAAACCCTTCCGTTAATATGATAAACCGACCATGATAGAAGGAGGTCATCTCTCCAGCCCATCAATCCAGTCACAGGAAGCCGATACATTATGACCGGTCTTTTGTAGATTCTTGAAAACGTTATGCTCTTGAATGTATGGAAGAAAGAGTTGTAAGACCTATAACTGCATCCCATTTAGCCAGTAAAGTTCCAGAACCGGGGTGGATTTCGGTCCCGGTCCCTAGTGCAGTTACCGTGATATACCGCCCGGGAGCAAGGCTAATGCGGGTTTAACCAGCCGCGGTGCCTCGCGGAACCATTTTTGTGGACGTGAGTTGTAGATGGTTCTAGAAATGGCACTTGGATAAAAACAGCTGCCATAAGATTCCATGCGTGACAAGATTTATAGTTTCATCGTGTCCCAGAGTGTTGCTGTGACCTTTCAGGGCGTCACTCGAGTCTGTACTTAATTATAAGATCTGTCTATTGTACCCATTGTTGACTTGCAATAAACTAATTTGAGTTTCAGTTTGTTTGTTTTCCAAACTTAATGTTTTAACTTTAGAATAATGTTACATTTTTTTTCTGGTGGGTTCAACCATTTGGCTTTCTTTTATGGACTTGAACTTTCCGCAAGAAATTCAACAGGCGTTGCATCTATTGAATATTATTTTTAGGAATTTGTAAATTATTGATTACAATTTCTTGTAATGTAAGTATTAATTTTAAAAGCCTCTAGGTGGGTTGCTGTTGAAAGGCTTTCTAGAATCGTGAACATTTTGACATTTTGTTTTGTATTTTAAACATAAAAAATATTAATAATCATTTTAGTATGAAATCCAAACGAAATTTTTGCTCCATCCAGATAAAAACATATTCCTTGTACATCGAAATAACTTTTTGGCAATATATAACGGTTAGTGCTCTAAGAACGATCTAACGGGACGTGATATTTTTAAACCAAGTTTTATGGTGACTTGTTCGGGCATTTTGTGCTCAATTTAAATATTATACAATGTAAGAGGATAGTTCCTATACTCGCTTTGACAGGTGATATCTTTGTAAAAGCATTAACTGTCGGCTTGTGGTTTTAGTCATCCTAGCACTTAGTTCACAGTCTAGAACTACTTTCAGCTAATAGAGAGCTTGGTGGTGAGAAATTTAGAATATTGCAGTCCGGTCTGCGTTGGCTCAAAAATATTGATATCTATACTAATATTAAATTAAATTAAAATTAAATTAAAATTCATTTATTTCAGGTACAAAGTCCCATAATTACATTATAATAACAACAATTACATTATAATAACATTGATCCTCACAATATATTATAACACAATAATAATATAGTATTTCATTACATTAAAATAGATTAAAATAGATAAAAACATATTATAGGATTGAATTTAATTTAAATTTAAATGTCAATTACAATTCGTATGTCAGCTAGTCATTATAAAAATAATTTATAAAAATAGTTTAGACCCAACGACCTCAGTTACGAGTATTAATATTATAATGACCTGCCAAGCAGGTATGTATTCATATTAAAGCCTACACTTCGTATGTGAGGGCGGCAGGGGTTCTGCAAGCATGACGGGCCGCTGCCTACAGAGGCCGGGTTCTCTGTAGGGGCGGCGTGAATTTCTTTTTACCCACGACGGACGGAACGGAACGGAGGCGGTATATGCGTTTGGGGTAAGAGGTTGTTTGTTTGTTTGTTTGTTTGTTTGTTTGTTTGTTTGTTTGTTACCTTCTATCTCGAAAACCAATGGACCGATTTAGTTCCGGTTTTTTGCATTAAAAAGGTATCACTTCAACTTAGGATCTTAGATATGTTTTATGTAGGTAGACCATCAGGGAGCGCTGCAGCAGCCAGATAAGTTGGTACCACAGGAGTTATCAAAAACTACCGAATCGATTTCGATGCAGTTTTTTGCATTCAAAAGGCTTCATATTGGAGCTGGTTGTTAGACATGTTTTGGGGCGGTAGACCACCAGGGAGCCCTGCAGCAGCCAGATAAGTTGGTACTACAGGAGTTCTCAAAGAGTACTGAATCGATTTAGATGCGGTTTTTGCATTCAAAAGGCTTCATCTTGGAGCAGGTTCTTAGATACGTTTTATGGAGGTAGACCACCAGGGAGCCCTGCAGCAGCCAGATAAGTTGGTTCTACAGGAGTTCTCAAAAAGTACTGAATCTAATTCGATGCGGTTTTTTGCATTCAAAAGGCTTCATTTTGTAACTGGTTGTTGGACATGTTTTGAGGCGGTAGACCACCCACCAGGGAGCCTTGCAGCAGCCAGATAAGTTCGTACTACAGGAGTGCTCAAAAAGTACTGAATCGATTTTGATGCGGTTTTTTGCATTCAAAAGGCTTCATCTTGGAGCAGGTTCTTAGATACGTTTTATGGAGGTAGAACACCAGGGAGCCCTGCAGTAGCCAGATAAGTTGGCATTACAGGAGTTTTCAAAACTACTGAACCGGTATCTTTACAGATCAGGTTCTTGGACATGTTTTATGGCGCATGGCGGTAGACTATAAAGAAATCCAAAAAGTTTAAAATAAAAACAAAATTAAAAATTTTAAAAAACCCACGCCGGATGTTAAAACATATTCAAATAAAAAACAAAATTGAAAATTTTAAAAAACCCACGCCGTATGTTAAAATATATTAGAATAAAAAGGATTAAATAACATTTTTGGAAATCCCCCGACCAGAGTCAAATAAGATAAGAAATATCAAATAAAGAAATCTATAAAAAGAGTGATTTCTCACGAAATCCGCCACACAAACAACTAATTATGACCTTTCTTAGTCCTTACGTATACGTACCTACTTACCTTTTGGTTTCTCGTAGAAATAGACACAGCAATAATATTGATTAATTTAGGTACTATACATACTCATCTATCTAATAATATAATACAAATCCAATAAAACACGTCGGGGCTGCCATCATCGCTCTCTTTGTTAGAAATTTCAGTTAAAATATTGTAACTACTTATTTATATTACTTAAAAACTAAATATAATGTAGATTCTGAATAAGTAAAACTTTCGGTATGATAAAATTTATTAATGTCAGAGCAGGGAATGGCAGACCCCGACGTGTTTTATTGGATTTGTATTATATTATTAGATAGATGAGTATGTATAGTACCTAAATTAATCAATATTATTGCTGTGTCTATTTCTACGAGAAACCAAAAGGTAAGTAGGTACGTATACGTAAGGACTAAGAAAGGTCATAATTAGTTGTTTGTGTGGCGGATTTCGTGAGAAATCACTCTTTTTATAGATTTCTTTATTTGATATTTCTTATCTTATTTGACTCTGGTCGGGGGATTTCCAAAAATGTTATTTAATCCTTTTTATTCTAATATATTTTAACATACGGCGTGGGTTTTTTAAAATTTTCAATTTTGTTTTTTATTTGAATATGTTTTAACATCCGGCGTGGGTTTTTTAAAATTTTTAATTTTGTTTTTATTATTGCAGAAAATGGTTGCAGGACTTCTAGAGGAGATACCTCCAAGGCTGTGTTAATGCAGGCGGATACGTTCGCCTGTAAGATCACAGCCCCCTCCTGGTGCGCCTGGGCAACAGCGGCTAGCGACTGGCTTACGAGCCTCTTTCTAGCCGATGGCTAAATTCTCCTCCGGTTCCGTCGGGTTAGTGTGGGTGTCCCCCGACGGACTATCACACCCACCTGCGCTAGGGCCTGCGCAGTTGAACGCCGTACGCAGGGATGAAGGAATCCTGGGAGGCTGAGCTAGCGCCGTGAGCGGAGCAACACGCCCCTTTGGTCCGGAGTTCAGGCTAAACGGCAGCCTCGTTTGCTAGCCACAGCGAGGAAACGGCTCGGTGTCCCGTCAGAGGGCCACCGGCGAGGTGTAGCGGAGACCGGTGGAAGGTCATGGGGAGGGGGTGCGGGGAGGTGATTTTTTTCGGGTGGGTGCTGGACCTTTCCTTTGGTGCCCACCACTCGCCAAACCTCACGCCCAAACCGCACTGGAAGCCACTCCGGACACCTATACTCCCCTGGTAATCCTAACGGCCGAATTGAGTAGGCCGTTCCCAACGTTGCGGGCTCCGTGGAGGGTGGGAAGCCAGGGGAATGAACTCACTACGCACACAAACATGGAAGGCAAAAGGTCAAACCAAAAAAATACTAGCTCAGCGGTTACCGCGGCTATACGGGGTGGAGCCTCTGCACACGCGGAGTATCCCACTCCTTCCACGTCTGCTGCTACGGCCGCAGCAGGTAGCCATTTGGGGAAACCCACAGGCGTAAAACCTGTACCGGCCGCCAAGGCAGGCAAGTACAAACCCTGGGGTGGTAAGGGTCAGCCAGTAGGGAAACCGGCTGGTGGTCCAATGCCACCTATGGGTAGGGTGGCCACTGTGCTGGATAACAGTGCAGCTGGACACTCAAGCTGCACCTCGGGAACCATTGCTGGTTCCCTCGACCCCTCCTGGCAGGTCGTAGACAGACGGGGCGCCCACAAAAAGGGCAAACCGGCTGACAAGACTCGTGTTCAGGGGGGGGATAAGAGGAAACCGAACAAGAGGCAGCGCGCCCTGGCACGCGAACAGCGAGCACAGGCAGTTGCCTCCTCCTCTTACAAGCCCACTGCGACCCCACCCGGACCAGCCACGGCAGGTACGGGTGAATTGCCGACGGGCACCGGTGGACAGAAAGGCAACAGGCCGGGCACAGCCCGGCCTACCGCCAAAATGTACACCACCGCCCAATCGGCTAGAGGAAGTCAGGCAAGGGCTAAACGATCTGCCGAGAGGCCCGCGAAGAGGGACCGAGAGACTGCTAGACGGGAGCGCCAAGCGGAGGAAATATCCCCGCAGGGGGCTGCCAAGAAGCGGTGTCTCGGTTCACCTTCCCAGGCCTCTACCTCCTATGCTTCGGTCGTAAAGACTGAAATAGGAGCGGCGATCACCACGGTCAAGGGCAGCCTGTCCAGGGAGGCGGCGGACGCAGTGGTGCTGTCGCTTCATCGTGGACTGGTGCGCGAGGCTCATATGCGGGCAGCCGATGATCCGTGGGGGCCGGTCTTCCGGGGAAAACCGACCTGGGAGGACGGCTTCCTCAAACTATGGTGTGCGGATCAGCGTACGGTCGACTGGCTCAAAGGGCTAGTCTGTGGCATCACCGCACCATCTGGTGAAAGCCTGACCGTCAAAGGCTTCTCCGAATTGCCACGTCGGCTTCGATGTGGCATTCTGATTCCAAATGACCTCGGTCAATGGCAACGTGCTAGCGACATCGGCAAAGTGCTGGTGTTGCAAAACAAATGGGCCGGAGTTAACAACTGGTTGTTACACTCCGCAAAGCCCCAGAGAGACGGATGGTTTGTGATCGTCTCCGTACCGGAAGGTGCGGTGCCGATCATAATCCAAAACGATCGGCGTCTCGCTTGCGGCCTGGGTTCCGTCTACCTGAAGTTCCAGGGCCCGAAGGGAAAGTTTTATATTAAACCTCCGGGCGATGATGATGACGAGGAGGAGCTTTCGGAGGGGGAACTTTCGGAGGAGGAAACCCAGGCACCCAGCACCTGCGGTGCGGCATCAGTGGCTCAGGACCCCCCATGCCAAAGGGAAGAGGGGGCCTCAAACTCGCCCAGGCCGGGGCCTGGTCCTCGGGAGGGGGGGGACTTGCCCGACAATCTGTCGGGCGGTCCCGATCCTTCCGGGGACGAGGAGGAGCCGGCCATACTGATGTCGGACCTATGTCTGGAGGACGAGGAGGAACTGCCTAGCGATGGCGAACAACCCTCCCGTCCTTAAGGTGCTGCAGGCTAACCTCCAACACTCAATAACCGCGACGGCTCAGATGCGTAAGTGGTTGGAGGTTAGCGATACGGCCATTGCTCTGATCCAAGAGCCATGGGTCAGAGCCGGCCGCGTACGGGGCCTCTTCAATCTTGGAGGTAAGCTTTTCGTCTTCAACGATCACGCTGTACCAAGGGCGTGCATTTATGTTACAAAAAACATAAATGCACAGCCCCTTACGGAATTCTGTTCCAGGGACCTGTACGCCATAAGGCTACAAATACCGCAAAACTCAAGTCTGTCCGAGCTGGTCGTCGCATCAGTGTACATGCATGAGGACGACGAGCCACCACCGCACGACCTCACCAGACTTGTCAACTACTGCGAAAGCAGTGGTCTCGAAATGCTAATTGCGGCTGATACAAACTCACATCACACCTTGTGGGGTATGAACAATTGTAATAACAGAGGCTTGACCTTGGTCGAGTATCTGTTTTCTACTAATCTGAACATTTTGAACGCAGGCTCTGAACCCACCTTCGTCACGAGACGCTGCAGCACAATCATCGATCTCACCCTTGCGACGGACAGGGTAAAGAACTCAGTCGCGGGCTGGCACGTATCCAGAGAGGCATCGTGCTCAGACCACAGGTGGATCCGATATGACATACAGGTAAGCATACCGCCCTTAGCCCCACGCAGGAATCCCCGGAAGACTGACGTGCTGCGGTACAGGCGGGAACTTAACGCCGAGCTTGCCAGCACAGAACTCTTTGAACGACTTATGAACGTGGAGCAAATAGAGGAACAGGTAGAGCTAGTTACTAATGCAATGCTACAGTGCTATGAAGCAGCCTGTCCCTTGAATAACACCTCCGTACGCCCGTCCGCCAAAGATAGCTGGTGGGGCCCAGAACTTCAGCGGCTAAGAAGAAAAGTCAGACAGGCGCTGAATAGAGCAATGAATACATCTACAGACCAGGACTGGGACGTCTACCACGACGCCAAATCCAGGTACAAACAACGCATAAGGTTTCGCAGGACTGCTTCGTGGAGGAAATTCTGCAGTAGCATCGAAACCTATGAGCAAGCGAACAGGGTAAGGAAAATACTTGCGAAAGACACTGGAAATGAGCTGGGAAGTCTACGCAAACCTGATTCAACGTACACAAAATCCCCCGCCGAAAGCCACCAACTACTCCTCGAAACTCATTTTCCGGGATGTAGGATAACAAGGGAGGTGGAATGGCAGGAGTCAACGTATACACCAACCGAAAGGTGCTGGCAATACGCCCATGAGGTAATAACTCCGAATAAACTAGACTGGGCGATTGGCAGTTTTGAACGCTTCAAAGCAGCGGGTCCAGACCGAGTCTTCCCGGCCCTTCTCCAATGGGGCGGCGAAGAACTTCGCAGAAAGCTTCTGGTTATCTTCAGAGCATGCCTGGCCCATAGATACGTTCCGAAAGGATGGAGAGAGGTAAAAGTCATATTCATCCCTAAACCGGGTAGAGGAGACTACACCAACGCCAAGTCCTTCAGACCCATAAGCCTCACCTCGTTCCTGCTCAAGACGCTGGAACGACTGTGCGAAAGGGACCTGAGAGACAACACACTGACGCGCATGCCCATGCACGTTAATCAACACGCCTATACTGCAGGTAAATCCACAGAGACGGCACTGCACCTAGTGGTCACCAAGATAGAGGAGGCCATCATGGACAAGGGCATCTGTCTGGGCACTTTCATAGACATTGAGGGTGCTTTCGACAAAACAAACTTCTCCAGCATCGCCGCGGCCTTGGCTAGCCATGGGGCCAATGCGATTATTGCGGACTGGATAAAGAACATGCTTAGTCAACGAACGGTAAGACTAGGAGAGGAACAATCGGTTGCCGTGGTTGCCAGAGGCTGCCCACAGGGCGGGGTACTGTCTCCACTCCTGTGGAATCTGGTAATCAACAGCCTGATAACAAGATTGAACGCTAACCACTTCTACACTATTGGGTATGCGGACGATCTCACCATACTAATCAGAGGTAAAACAGCCAATATTGTGTGCGACCTCGCGCAATCAGCTCTACGCATAGTGGAGAGATGGTGCAGGGAGTACGATCTGTCTGTGAACCCCTCAAAGACGGAACTGGTAATGTTTACTAACAAGCGAGCGCTGGGTAACTACCGCTTACCCAAGCTGCTAGGCACGGAGCTCCAACTCTCCTCCGACGTCAAGTACCTGGGAGTCACCCTGGACAGCAAGCTGAACTGGGGCAAGCATCTCGAAAGGAGGTTTGACAGGGCAAGCATTGTCTTCTGGCAATGCCGCAAAATGATTGGTAAGAGATGGGGTCTCTCCCCCAAGATCATACTATGGTTGTACAAAACTGTGATCAGACCCATGTTTTGCTATGGTGCTCTGGTATGGTGGCCCAGGGTCAACTACACCACAGTCTCGAACAAACTGCAGAAATTCCAACGTTTGGCCTGCATGGCCATCACGGGCTGCATGAGGACGGCTCCAACGGCGGCGCTGGAGGCCATGCTAGGGCTGCCACCTCTCCACATCTATATTAAACAAGAGGCAGCTTCAGCAGCGGTACGTCTTAGATCTTTGAATCTATGGAGGCACAGCACCACCCCGCACGATAGAATCCTACAGGAGGTCTTTGTGGACCTGCCCATGTTGGAGGCGGCGTGCGACAGGTTACCAAAACAATTTGTCTTCGACAAGAAGTACAAAATACAGCTGCACGAGGATGACTCTTATGAGGGCCTCCGGATGGAAGAGCTAAGGATCTTCACGGATGGCTCCAAAACTAATACAGGTACTGGCTCAGGTGTTTTCTCCGAAGACTTCAACATTCGAATCTCCGAGCCATTGGGACAACTAAACACAGTCTTTCAGGCTGAGTGTTTGGCCATCATACTAGCTGCCACAGCCATTGAGTCAAGGGAGGTAAAGGACAACTCTATCCGTATACTCTCGGACAGCATGGCAGTACTACAAGCCCTCAACAGTAACATCTTTACCTCAGGGCTGGTCTACGAATGTCACTGTAAGTTGAACAAGGTCAGTCAGCAAAACAACCTGACTTTACAGTGGATAAAAGGGCACAGTAACTCCAGAGGCAACGATGGAGCGGATGAACTAGCCAGGAGGGGATCGGCTCTCAAAGCCGTAGGCCCAGAACCAATAATACCCATCCCGGTAGGTACACAGCGCTCTCTGCTAAGAGACCGCACGAAAGAACAACACGAAAAACACTGGAGTGAAGTTGGAGACTGCAGGCAAGCCAAGGAGGCGCTGCCGGAGATCAGGCTCCAGCTGTCGCGTGCGCTTCTTCGACTGGAAAAGAATAAGCTACGTACCATAACCAGCGTAATAACAGGTCATGGTGCCTTTAACAAACACTTATTTACTTTAGGTGTCACGGACAGCCCCCTGTGCAGAGGATGCATGGAGGCGGAGGAGACGACGGCCCACATCCTGCTGGAGTGTCGCGGCTTGTCATCGTACAGGGCTAAATACCTCGGTTCGCCGGGGTCGATCCCGGAGACGCTCGGCAACCTGGGCAGGTTGCTGGGCTTCTTTGAGGAGATCGGGTGGCTCGAGTAGTGAGTTATCCTACCCAACACGCAAAATAGGCGCGCCTGACGTCGAGTTGCGGAAAATTAGCCCGTTATAATCTAATCTAATCTAATCTACACTTCGTATGTACACTGTGTGAAATATACTAACGACTAGTTCGTTTTTACAGGTTATCAGGCGTTCATGAAAGTTAGCCTTAGTTCTTCTCATAACGGCATAAAAATCGTCTACTCTATTTTCGGCAAACATGCCGGACGCACTACACCTCCATGGCAAACGGAGCATAGCTCTAAACGCATTGTTGTATTGCACTCTCAGACGGTGTAGCGTGTATGTATCACTACATAGTATAAAATAAAGTCGCTTTCTCCGTCCCTATGTCCCTATGTCCCTATGTCCCTTTGTACGCTTAAATCTTTAAAACTACGCAACGGATTTTGATGCGGTTTTTTTTAATAGATAGAGTGATTCAAGAGGAAGGTTTATATGTATAATACATGCATAATATACTGAAGGATAACCCACAATAACCATTTTCCCGTGCGGAGCCGGGGCGGGTCGCTAGTATATTATAAAGAGGAAAGATTTTATTGTTCGTTTGTTTGAATTATCACTGTGGTTTTAAAAGTAGACTGAAAAGTGATCACCAGACTTAATCAAAGAACTTCTGAGACTAGAAGGCTCAGACCTCTCAGTGAAAACATTTGCAATACCTATGCAACATGAATTTAAAGTCACCTTATTCAGCAATAAGACGCAGCAAAATCTGTCCAGAACAAGCTTACAGCACATTACAATCTGAACACACGTTTCTGGTTCGCAGACATGCTGAATTTACAGCAGAAATGTGTCCAAACGTCTGATTTAGTGCACTACACTGCAGACTGAATGGGACAATTCAGTTTTAAAATGAATTAAATTGCTCTTTTGAGAAGCGAAGTTTATCTTGCAATATGAAACGGTTACTCTAAAGCCACATGTAAAACAATAAGCCAAATAGGAAAGATAATGAGAAAAATAAGAAAGGCCCAACTCATACTGGGGCATATTCGAGGCGACATGACGCGTCTTTTTTGTCCGAACCAGTTCAGAGACTTTCAAACATTGTGTTCGGCGTATGTCGCGTCACTGAGTCTGAGTATGGCCCGAGTTATTTTTTTTTTTTTTGAATTGACCTATGCTTGAGTCGAAAAGGTACGACGGATCAAGCTTCACCGGACTTGAAGTATGGTAGCCATTTGAACCGAGCGTTAGTGACACTGACGCTGCGACACGAAGAATAATAAAGGACTTACGGTACCTAATGGTTTTAAGAATGAATTTACACAAAAGTGAGTTTTCGCGACGACACAGACACCGGTAAAGTTGCATGCCTCCAAAGTCCACCTTAAATACTTCACCTTAGAGCCCATTAATCTTTTTCGTGTCGCAGCGTCAGTGTCGCTGACGCTCGGTTCGAACGGCTACCTTCAACTCAAGCCGAGCGTCGATGCGTGTCGACGCGCGCTTTAATATTTGCTTCATCATCATCATCATCTCAATCTCGACGTCCACTGCTGGACAAAGGCCTCCCCCAAGGATCTCCACAATGATAGGTCCTGCGCTGCCCGCATCCAGCGTCCATATCCATATCCAGCATATCGTCCATGTCCAGCATCCATAATATTTGCTTAGTAAAATGTAAAAACATAACTCGTCGCGTCGCTTCGAATCTGCGCCAATGTGAATTGATCTTAAATAATTCAAAGATTCAAACCTGAAAGAGTTCCTAAACTTACTGAAATAATTTAAACCGGTCTTGCATCATCTTTTACCTTTAGATATAGGTCAGTCTAAACTAAGAACTGGCGGAAAACAAATATTTTAGCTTGAATTTGTAGAAGATTTTCTCAGTAGTTAGATTTTGCGAGCAAGCAGACAGCGTCATATTTATTGTGCGTCTACGGTCGTTTACGTCTTGTATGGTAAGAGAAACAGCTCATCCCTTTGTAAGTTCAAGTGAAAGTGAAGAAATAAAATTGCGACATGCCTCAATACAAACATGTATATAAAAGAAAATATAATTGTAAAAAAACGTTTTGCTCTAGTGTGTATCAATTAAAACTATGGTGTAACTATGTAACAATGTCCATGATTATATCTATCTATTGCATTCCACTGTTAGACATAGGCCTTCTTTTTTTGCCATTCACACCTGCCCTGAGCCACTGTTTGCCTGCAATAGCAACGATGTCATCTGTAAACGATATCACCCTGATTCAAGGTAGGCTGAAGTCCCTCCATGAGGACAATATTGGCTGTTAACGAACGAGATATTTCTCACATTTTAAATCCGTTCTACAACAATGGTTCGTTGATTCTGTAAATAATGTGACAGACATTATTCGTGCGTGAAACTTATTATCATCATCATTAACAACTCATATAGTAAATGCCCCCACCGAGGGGCTCGAGCCTACCCTGAAATCAGGGTGAATAGATCTTAGTCGACCACGCTGACCCGTGCGGGTTGGTCAACTTCACACACAACCCTTACTTTGCAGGTGTGTGCAGGTTTCCTCACGATGTTTTCCTTCACGGTAAGAGCGTCGAATGAACGTAATATGAATTTAATACTCGAAAACACATTGGTACGTGCCGAGGTTCAAACCAGTGTACTACTAGCCACTTGACCACCGACATCTTTCTTCGTGGAACTAAAAAGAAAAAATTGCTAAAGTTCTCCCGATATTAAAGTCAAGCAATAATGATTTCCAAACCAATCGAGATAAGCATTGAGGGTGGCATAAGTTTTATCAAGTCGGGGGAAACGAAAAACTTTTACAAAGTTATTCTTACCTACCCCAATAAATTTTTATTTACGGTATGTGCCTGTGCCTACATGTTAAACTGAATACTTATAAGAAGGCATTGAGTTAAAATGGAAGCCAAGATAGGTATTTATTACAAAATTATTTGTATACTGAGCTGTCAGTCCGCGGCTACGACGACGTTGTTTTTTGGCTTTTATGGCACAGTTTCCCGTAGGAATAAGATATTTTCCCGTGGTAAAAAGTAACTAAAATGTTAAATAGGGATATAAGATAGCACTTGCCCTTACGTAGGTATTGAGTTCAATGATGCTGAGCAAATATTACTTTACTATTTCCCGTCGTAAGCTTAAATCACCTCTCTCTAATCACCTAGTTAAGTAGTAATCAAAATCTGTGTAATATAACAGCGAAGCTTTCGTTTTCATTTTTATAACCATTTAACTTTACAAACACAATAAAACTCTCAGCAGATAAGCATCCTACTGCCTCTTTCAACTTTGCACTAAGCAGGCGTTATTGAAAAACTTGCCTCTACTCTACCGTGCGCTGTTACGTCATAAAAATGAGTGGTCGGTAGTAATTTTCTTTCAAGATGATATAAAACCTAAAGCCTACTAAGATATGTGCGAGCCCTTTTTACTTCTTCCAAATTTATTTCAGTTTGATTTGCTATAAGAAAATCATTGCTGGATATTTCGATGAATATTTTTATAAGGTACTAGCTTTCTGCCTTTTGGCTCCGCCCGGGGAACAGCTTTTCCCGTGGGAATGAGGAATTTTCCCGCAGTAAAAGGTAGCCTATGTTACTCCCCAACGTCTATTTTATCTTTATAATATATGTTTAATAAAAATCGGTTCAGTAGTTATGGAGCCTATTCAATGCAAACAAACAAGCAATAAAACCGTTCCTCTTTATAATATTAGTATAGGTAAGAAATACATAGTTGTTATATTTATATCATTGTAGAGTATTTAGATTTAAAGCACGTTACTTGAAGAGATGTATTAAAATCTTTTGTAAAATCACAAGCGAGTACCAAAATAAAACAAACTGAAATTTGTTTGTAGATTTTGGTCTAGAAATATCATCATCACTATATAATAATAATAATAAAAAATAAAAATGGTGAGCTGTCACGGAACGCCTGGCAGATTTGAAACATCAAAATTATTTAGTAGAAGTCATATGCAAAAAAGAACAGATTACGACAGGAATCACTCGCCACGCCGCGCTCGCCACGTCGACAATCAGTTTTACCCCTCGCGTGATTCTCGCCTATTAGATGTTTCATGTTTCACATCGAATCGAAATAACGCAAAATTCCTAAAGCCTAAATATGCTTGGTAAGTAAATAAATAATTAAAAGTATGCCAGCAAACACAAAATTTCTGCATTCATTGTTCACATAAAATCTGGAGGCCTTTAATAAAAAATGAAATCGTCATATTTTCAGACCTCGATAATTAGAGAAATGACATTCCGTTTGTGAGAAATTTATAAAAGAGAATTAATTTTGTCGGACGCCGAGGTCAGAATTCCGACGTCCCCGGATTAATATTTGCTAACAATAAGGGCTAGAGGTGAAACATACTAGTATTTTTGTAATCACAGGAATACATAACAGTACTTCTTGTTCACGATGTTTTTCAGTATCAACGCGCTAGGCCGTGGTCCGAGGCTCCCTCGAGCCGCCCTTAGACGCGTTGGTATATAGGACTTTTTCTTGGGGTAGAGTCTTCCGCTCCCCCGCAAGTCCGGTGAAGCTAGATTGGTCGTACTAAAAAAAACATAGTACTTTCATTTTTTTACCGAAATCCATGTGATTGAAGGATGAACTCTCTAAAACTCTAAAAAGAGCGTTTTATTTTGATTTAATTTTAAATTTCAGCTTGTTTACAAAATTTCTCGTGTATCTGTTAACCCTCATGGCTCTCTAATTTGTTATTTATAAATTCCAAAAACTGTATAAAAATTCTCTTGGTTGAGAAAAGCAACCTGTACACAGCAACCAAGCAACCTGGGAACAGATGGACAAAATGACAGAATGATAAAGTCCCATACGGATGCATTTGTTCCCAAGTTGATATAGAGACGCTGCGCTTAGTTAATTTAGTATAATAACTACCCCCGATACAAAAAAAAATGTGTTGAGTCTCTTTTTCGACCTGAAATATAGGTATTTATTTAAATAATATCACAAAATATCTGTGACAAAATAACAGGGCGGACTCTACGCAGAACTTTTTTAATAAAATCCCACCGACAGGTGGTGACACGAACAGATTTATTGAGCTCCAAATTCACTAGAAAGTACTTAATGTGGCGTATACTAAGTGGCAATAAATTAATATACCAAGTTTCCAGTTTGACAAGACACAGGTTGGCTCCGAAAC
This sequence comes from Teleiodes luculella, assembly GCA_948473455.1. Classification (NCBI taxonomy): domain Eukaryota; kingdom Metazoa; phylum Arthropoda; class Insecta; order Lepidoptera; family Gelechiidae; genus Teleiodes; species Teleiodes luculella. Next base: position 3,977,148 of record OX419606.1, read on the forward strand.
TTAAACCCGGATTAATTTTAAGTTCCTAAAGTTTGGGATTTCAACCGCAGTGTTTTTGGGCTGAGATATAAGAGAGTTTTGGGCTGTTTAAAATATTAGAGGATGTTTTTGGGGATCGTGAAATTTGAATCTGTTATTATTTACTATATGTTAGGTAGGTTTAAGGCTCCAGCAGACCAGATGCGTATGCGTTAACGTAACGACGCGTACTTCTACGTTACGCAAGCGGTCTGATAGGTCTTATACAATTCCATACATTACAACTCAATGGTACGTGCACGTCTACGCATACGCTAACGCATACGCATCCGGTTTGCTGGAGCCTTGATCTCATTAATTCACTTTTGATTGTCAATCTGGCGCGCGCGTGTGACCATTTTTTTTGCAACATTTTTGTCCTGAATTTGTCTTCCATAGTCTGATTTGTCTAATCCTAAGCTAAAAACTCAACATTAACTTCGATTGCTAGTTATAATCATTTGTCGCTATTCACTTTTTATAGATGATTCCATCAATTTTTTTTAATGCCGACGATAGAACCAAAAATTCTTACGAGCAAATAACGGACGTAACAAAAAAAGTTATGTGGTTTAATGCAATTAAACAACAAACACTTGCTTTTATTTACCTATTCAATTCAATATCCACTGATACATATGGATCGGAATAATTACTATGGGTCAGTATCCATGCAGCAATGTATCGCGGAAACTAGAGACCAATTTTATTAATTAACTTCTACTGATCTGAACACTGGCTAAGCTTCATTAGGTTGGAACACACTGGGGTTGAAGCTAATAATTATTTATCTATTTATTTAATTAGATATCATCGACAGTTTCACATTAAAATTTGCATTTTTATAATAGATTTAACAGTAATGGTCAGTGTGAACTACCTTTACAGGTATATGCAAATTTCAAAGAAAAATTGACGACCGAGCGTCAACGACACTGACGCTGCGATACGAAAAAGAATAATGGACTCGAAGTTGATGTATTTAGGGTGAACTTTGGAGGCATGCGACAGTGACGCGGCGATCCCGGTGTCTGTGGCGTCGCGACAACTCACTGTTGAGTAAATTCATTCTTAAATCCATTACCGTAAGTACATTATTATTTTTCGTATCGCAGCGTCAGTGTCACTGACGCTCTGTTAGAACGGCTACCTTAAAGTTCATTAAAAATGTAGTTACATTATTCTTGTGCCTGCACACATAGGAGAAATAGACAGTGAACAAACATAAATATATAAGATTTTTTGCTTAATATGCAACATGCAGTAGTTGCTATCTATCAGTTTGGAGATACAAATTGATACATATCTAATTACAAAGACATAATAATATAATTTATCTGTCTTCATAGGTTCGGGTTCCAAATATCTCTTTTGGAGAGGCCTTTGTCTAGCAGGAGATGCCAATTAGCTGATATGATGTTGATCTCATAACATAAATTTTAAACAAGTATTCCGCTCACGTTTATAAATTTTCACGTGGTAAAAAGTAGCCTATATAATAATATACGTCGTAATCTGGGGTGCAATTTATCTTCATTACAAATGACATTCATATCCGTGTAGTTTAGGCGTGAAGTAATACAAAAATGTGGTTGCTAATAAAAAATTACAGGCACTTTAGCATTTACGAAAATTATTGAAAATGTGAATGAAACATGGAGCAACTTTTCCGAAGAAACATATCCCGACAAAAAAAATTACACTCCCATATAAAACTATAATTATAAACGGACAAATTGCATGGTCAGGTAAAAAAACTTTCTCTAAGAAAGATTCTGTAAATCCTAAACTAATTATGTGACTTCAGTACCAGCTAACCCGCAATTTACTTCCTTAAAAGATATCCCTTTCTACTCGTTAGAACAACAAAACTATTTCCGCTTCTCGATTTCCGCCATGTGTATAAAGACCTTGTTAAGTACACTAGCACCCAACAATGACTGTCGGGAAAGTTTAATCCTGGTCCGATCCAGCGTGACTTGCGATCTCTTCCGGCATTACTTATGTAGATCGCTTCGGCGGGATCGTTTCGGATGTGCTACGTCATCTGGGTATACTTAGTACATACGAGGGTAAATAGCGAAATAATAGCCCGGAATATAGTTTTACTATGAAAAGTGTGAAACTGACTGTTGGAGGTATTATGTTGTATAGTTTTGCGCTTGATTGAATAAAGGTAGCAAAATACTTAATGAAAAGTTACTGCTGAACTAGCTAGAACGTTAATGGCCTGTTGGGTAGAGTCGTTTTCTTTCATTCGGGAGTCGCGGATTCCCGTCTCGGCATGTACTTATGTGTTTTCGATGTTCGAATTAATCATACTAATATTATAAAGAGGAAAGATTTGTATTTTTGTGTATGTTTGTAATGAATAAACTTAAAAACTACTGAACCGATTTCAAAAATTCTTTCACCATTAGAAAGCTACGTTCACCTTGAATAACATAGGCTACCTTTTATTGCGGGAAAATGCCTCATTCACACGGGAAAAACTGTTAACTCGGAAAGCTAGTATGTTATATTTATTGTACACTCTTACAATTTTATGGAAAATATCGTGAGGAAAAACACTTGCACTTGTTTTACGTAATATTTAATGGAAATGGGAAAAACCCAACCGGTGTCACTTACATGAAATCAATAAAAATAAATAAAATATTTTAAAATTCTATTGGTTGTTGTGCTTCACTTTGGATGACTTTTCATTATTTTTTATTTGTATTGTTCTGAAATTAGAGTGTGTTATGTATGATTGCATGTGTGTGAGTGAAACCGGTTGGGTTTTTCCCATGAATTTCCCATTACGTGAAACAAAGTACAAGTGTTTTTAAAACTATGAGTATAATGGAGTTTCACCAAGCGCCAACAATTGCAAGTATAAAAAAAGTTGTATTTTTATGTGAAGTTGACCAAACCGCACTGGGTAAATGGCGTCAAATGGCGTGGTCGACTAAGGCCTGTTTACCCTAATCCAGGGTAGGCGCGAGCCCCCCAGTGGGGTTAAATTAGGCTGTATTGAAAACGAACTGACTAAAAATCTAAATCTGTCTACTTAAAAGGAAAAGCAAGAGAAATAATTTAGCTGGATTAAATGCAGTAAAGTTGTGAGATATTGCCATAATGTCCATGCTTAAATGAGATATTGCAGTTGTTGTTGGTTATAATTATAAAGATGAATGATGCTCTTTATTTCCCTGGTGTACTTTTAGTCACCTCGTAGGAGCCCCATAGAAAAGAAGGATTGGTTAAATTCTTACCTACTATGACTGTCAGACAGCTGATATATGACCAGACATAAGGCAAACACAAGTGCTCATCTCACGAGTGTTGCACTGGGCGGGATTCGAACCTGCGGCCCTGTGCTACGAAGGCAGACGTGCACCAACTAGGCCACGGGGTTGTCTTCTAGTTTTACTTTACAAAGACTACGTATATATTTTATTTGGTCTAGTCTTTCCAGTAAATTTTGAATTCAGAACGCTCATAAAACACAAACACGTGAAATTCGGGGATTTTATTACTGCAATAATATATTCTAAGCGTGTTCCATTCAAAATTAATGCTGTTTTTAACATGCACCCGGCATTAAAGCGCTTTTTACGACACGATATGGCTCGCATCTCACGTGGCTTAAACTGCGAACGGTGATATAAATGCACAAATTCACGCCCCGCAGTATAAAGATGGTAAGTAGAACATCTTACAATATAATACTATGTACTTCATTGACACCTAAAACAAGAAGGCAACGCATAATACAGAAAAACATAAGACTCTTCGATAGTTTAGTTTACTATATTTTTATTTATCATAAACTACAAGATTGTACACATTTTTACAAAGGTATAAAAAATTACATCCGTAGTAATGTATGATAGAACATCCATAAAGTCTCTTCTTAATTCTTGCTTGTATCGGTCAGCTTTACATAATATTCTATCCCCTAGAAATTTTTCGTATTTTGTTTTTTGTCATTTTACTTAACTGAAAGAGTGTAATAAAAGATTTGAGTGGAAGTTCAGCAACCACTGAGAGTACCCTTAGTTTTATTTTTATTGACAAGCTTCACCGGACTAGCTGGGTCAACAGTTTTGTGGAGTTTCAGGTATTTTTATTGATATGAGCCACTATAAGTAAAAAAAGTTTTTCGTAAACGAAACCAAAACATTGGAAAATCGTTTGTTTCTTAGTAAGTTAATCAGATCCAGCGAGCATTTCCTTTCAGTTTTTGACACATTGATAAAATTAAAACTCAGAAACGCAGGGTCAAGTAGCCGAGATTGCAGTATGACCAAAGGACTTGATTTTAAAATACCAACGTCTGTATACGTCCTCTGAAGTACAGAAATGCTTGTTTTTCACTGAGCATGACCATAAAAATGAAGCCGAACAGTATTATACCGTAAATTAGATCAATAAAAAAATTACATAATTTATAAAAACGGGAAACCATCAGTGTTAGACTTTCAAGTACTTATGCTACTGCAGTTACATTTGCTACTGTGTATAACCTGTCAATAAAACCGGCTCAAAATATCCGCTTTGAACCGGATTTGCCCGATCAAAAGCGGTTAATTGGTCGATTTGAACGCCGTTCGTTGGATAAAATCACGTAGAATATTGCGCCGATTTAGATGTGCCGGGAGCTCTGCTTTTATTGTTATGTCTGAGGATTTTTAAAACGAAAACCTTTACGATTGCGTTGCAGTTTTCTTAGATATTTCCTTTGTTTACAGGCAGACAGAGAATATTCTGTTCCTCTTTTTTTTTAAAGAATTTCTTTCACTTATATTTTGATTGTTTTATAACTGTATCGTTTGGTTTTGGCTTGATACAATATGCTTATAATGCGATGGCGGACTTAGTAAGGTTGGTTGAGAGAAAATAATAATAGGTAAGAAAAGCTGACATTTTTAATCTATCATTAGGATGCCATAGATACATAGGTAATTGACACCAAGTAAAGTTAGAATGGTTTGTTACACAATAAAATTGTGTAGGAAAATTCTACAACCGAACAAATAACATGTAAGACGTAATAATTTACTCAACGTACAGTAGCCAGCATATGCGGCTGAATATGTTGACCTTGAGAGCGCCCGTATTCCGTAGCAGTAGAGGTGAATTTCGTAGTGCGAATGTCAAACCGCATGTGCTGGCTACTGTACAAAATAAACTGAACACGTTTTCCCGATTAGCTTTTCAACCAACGGCAAAAAAAATTCACCGTCAAGATACCATTAATTTTTCAATGTAATACTTACCTTCCCCACTTCGAGATAAAGTTTATAATGGATAAGGAGCTTCTCTCGGAAAACAATTCTTTACCTGCGTCCAACGGTGGCTTTAATATTTTCAGCGAAATCCTCGGAGATTTTCTTTTAAATTTATAACACTAGCTTCCACGTGCGGTTGGTGTAGTACGCGTTTCTGATACGAATGAAATAAAGAATAAGCTAAAGGAAATGCTCAATATTGCTTTTTACAGTTTAAAGTTTTAGAGAAAAAGGCAATGTTCTCGGGACAGACAAAATCAAAGTCAATCAAATCGAAATAAAACATGGTTTTACGACATTCAAGCATTATAGTACGGCTTGCTAGCTAAAAAATATAAGGATATCGGTCCCATCCCATCCCATCCCATCGGTCTAACAGTTTCGGAGATAAGCCCGTAGAATGTACTGCGCCGTATGAGTTACTAAAGTTTTTTAACTATCTCACAGGAACTTTTTAATTTTCTGGGATTAAAAGTATCTAAGATGTTGACCGGGATATAAGGTACCACTATACAAAATTTCATTGAAATCGGTCGAATAGTTTCGGAGATTAGCCCGTACAAACAGACAAACAGAGAAACAAAAATATTTTAAAAAAATCTGGGTATGTACTATATCGCTTCTTACATCCCCTTGAATAGGTTTATAGCATTTTTTTTCTATGTACAGATTTTATAGATTTTTTTTTGTTTTTCTTTGCACGGGCTAATCTCCGAAACTATTCGACCGATTTGAATGAAATTTTGTATAGTGGTACCTTATATCCCCGGTCAACATCTTAGATACTTTTAATCCCAGAAAATTAAAATGTTCCCGTGGGATAGTTAAAAAACTTTAGTAACTCATACGGCGCAGTATATTCTACGGGCTTATCTCCGAAACTGTTAGACCGATTGAAATGAAATTTTGCATGGTGGTACCTTATATACTCGGTCAACATGTTGGATACTTTAAAATCACGGAAAAAAGTGGGATAGTTAAAAATTAATACGGAAATGTCGAAACACAACGCAAGCGTAGCCGCGGGCAGAAAGCTAGTTTTACATGTAAATAGACTGTGGCCTGGATTAGTACATGGACTGTTTTATTTCTAATTGGAAAATCTGAATCTAATCTACGCTAAACAAAGTTAACAGAAAGATGTATTCTAAAAAGGTAAAAAAAAGAGTACTTGAGTCAGACGCGGTGAGCTGTAACTCTAGAAGTAATGCCTTTACGACTATGAAGTAAATGTCATTTTTTAGCATAATGTATAAGGTAGTTGACTTCTTTAGTCCATTTTATCACCACTCTTGTCGTTTTCCTATAAATGAAGTAAGGAAGAAAAAAGTGTGCCTGTTTTTAAAATTTCATAAAACGTTGATGGCTGTATATAGAAATATATTAATCTTAGCACTATAAAATGTAGTATCGTTTTGTAGGCAATTTATCGACGATGATTTGATCTCTGAAAAGTAAACTCCTCAGACGTACTGTTTTAGTATAAAATTCAAAAAACCAAAATGAGGGAGGTAAAATGAGGGAAAAAGGGGGGGGTAATCATTTCTCAGCGTGTTTCCATATCGACATTGAAGCACACATATAAAAGCTACATGTATGCTAAGTTTCATGCTTTCTGCCAGATGGGACCGTAATTCAGGTTAACAAGCCGTACTATTAGACATCCAACAAACCATGAGCAACCATGTACATTATTGTACATGTCTGTCTTTGGTATTTATGAGAAAGTTGCGTCTTAGATCTCACATAACTTTACTTTAAAAAAATTAACATCAGTCGCCACATAATCGTTACTTGATCCTTTTAACAACTAGAAAAGAGCTGATAATCTTCAAATGGCTGAAGATATTTTCTTGGATCATAGCTAAGAACACTCTCGATTGTAACACCTTGCAAACAAAAGAAAACTAGATCAAAATCGGTGCATCCGTCACCATCCGTTTAGGAACCAGACACACACAGACACAGCCACAGACAGACAGACACACACGTCAAACATATTATAACACCCCTCTTTTTTGTCGGGTATTAAAAATCTTATCAATACATCTACCTAACTAGCTGTCTAACAAACACATCTAATAGAATTTAAAAAAATTTGTAGAGATGAAATTCTATTTAAGCGGGTAGTATCATGAAGGAAAAAAAAAATCCACGCCCATAGGCGCGTAAAATTTTTTCTTCCTTCATGGGTAGTATCATTTATTTTTGTAATTTAGGACCCAAATTATGTCGCGGAGCTGATGTAATCGCAAATATGACAAGACAAAAAGAAAAAAGTATATCTTTGTCAACCTATAGTCGTATAGTAATGATATTATTAGTATTACTTAGAATTGTATTATTAGAAACTGACCGTATTTTAATAATTAAAAATTTGTGCGTTATCAAAGTTGGAAAAGGCAAATTGCAGCACTATTATAGAGCCTAAAAAGCAGAGTAAGAAGTTGGAAGTAGTGTAACTAGATAACCGGTACTGCGCTAACGACTCTTCGAAGTTGCTCCACTGTTTGCTGGCGAACTGGCGGGTTCCACTTATATCTATTCTAAAAAAATATACACCGTGAAATTTAACCGGTTAAATATTATCTGTAACATACCTACTGGTAGTACGCATGAAACTGAACAACTTTCAGAAACTCAAAATAAAATTCAACTTGTCATACAAAGTGGCCGGTTACGTGACTGAAGTTTATAATATGAAAATTAGATAAAAAATGCTCGACTTTAAAAATGCCTAACTTTACAAAATATTTATGGTATAAATAATAATTGGTAAACAGAAAAAAAATCTTACGTGTGAAGATTATTTTTTGCATTTTATTTTAGTATGGTTTGATACATTTGTCTTATTTTTTAAGGCTGCTACAAACCGGATACGCATTGCGTTGCATCTGCATGCGACACGATCTGTTATTCTATTAACATACGAATCTCACACTTCAGTGTCGCAGACGCAATGCAGTACGACACAAACTGACATGGGTTACCATGGTTACAAATCAATAAATTTCCGGTGTGTGGCAGCCTTTATACCATGACATGACCCTTTAGGGACTTAAGCTGAGTAGGAAGTAACCTGAAGTCGCAAGTGGAACACACAATATTTGAAATGATCACGGAAAACAAGTGAGTCTGCAAGCTAAGAACTTTGTAACGAACGCCCGCCATTTTGGCTCTGATATATCGTATACGATGTGCAAGGGAATAAAACATAGCAGAAATTTGCTATCTGGATTGCAGATTTTTAGTGTGGAAATGAAGTTTTTCTATAAAGTAAGCTTGCTTTTTCTATGATGTCATCTATTAAATGTCCAGTTCTCATTGTAATCCATGTCGCTTAAGAATTAGACAAATAAACAGACAAAGTTGATCTCACAGGTTCAAATATCATTAAACCTATTAATTACAATTAAAACTCGTTCAGGAAGTCATAATAGTTTAAAACTATGGTCAACATTTTGAATCTTTGAATTTTTGTCAAAACATACCCGAGTTCGCCCAGACCCTGATTATCATCATCTGAATTTTAGGTAAATAAAGCCTCACTTTCATTTGCTCAAAAGTTCCCTTCAATGTTGTTTTAGAATAAAAATATCTTGAAATGATTTTGATCTCCACACACACTACGTCCGATTTCTTTCCAAATCCGAGAACGTCCATACAAAAAAAAAACTTTATTGCACACAAACAGAAAAACGAATACAGACACAAACATAATACATAAAATGTACAATTTGTGGCCTTAATGCTTAGGTAGCAATTTCTTCCTGGCAACCACTTAGAAACTGTGTTGGACGGCACACATTTTTGTATGGACGTTCTCGGATTTGGAACGGAATCGGTTGAAGTACGAAACCGCCGTGAGTAAATAAATAAAACGTACATGTTATTTACAACTTATCATCACCATTTATCTCTATTTCGATAAAATCTGACAACTTTCAATCTGCATCGCCACAGAAAATATTCAACATAATCTCCGTTTAAATCTTAAAGAATTGGAATATATTTTCGTAAAGTTAGACGGCTCTCTCAAAACGTTCGACTCGGAGATATCAAAATATTCAAATTCGAATCCGACTTTCGTCAAGTTCCGATAGAGGAAATTCACTTCTACTGCACAAACGACATTTTTGCATGCTCCAAAAAGTACTTACTTGTTCGCAGTTCAAGTTTAAAATGTTCGAGAGTTTAACTGAGCCGGAAAATGTCCTTCTAACTTTACTTCTGAAGTTTTCAAGAAATTACAACGATGCGTTCGTGTAAGGAAATTTTAATGTAAATATGCTACTTTCTTTCATACAAACGTTCGACTTGCTGATCATTCTACTAATATTATAAATGTCAAGTTTGTGTTGTGAGGATGGATGTATGGATGGACGTTTGTTAGTCTTTCACGAAAAAACGTTTTTTTTTTAAATACAGTTTAAATATAGGGAGAACTGTGAGCGTGGGCGGAGTCGTGGGGCGGAAAGCTAAGCGATTAAAATATATTGCAACGATTTATTTTAAGTCAATGTACTCGTATTCTTTCCGAATCAAAAATGATGTGGATTTATTAAAGGATGAGAAGTCCTAATATGACAAAATTCATGAATTAATTAACACGCTGATTTCGGGCTCTGAATAGTCCGCAAATAAAATAATGAGCCTTAATTATGTAAGGTTTAAATAATGTGATTTTCTATATTAATAATTATGTAATCACTATTAGGTGCTATTAGTAATTTAAAATAACATTAATATTACGTTGTTAAACGATTCTGGTAGTAGTGCCGAAAGCTATTGGGGCGTTTGTGCGCCTGCCGTCAGAACTGTCAGAAGTCTATAAATACGGTTGGTTTGTCAGGGCACAGAATAAATAATAGTACTAGGTCAGGTCAGGGTTAGTTCGATTCCCAGAACACTATTACTCCTCTAACTAAAGCGTTCGACTGTGGCCGTCGCTGTGGCAAGGCTACTGGAGTGAATACAAGACAGCCAAATTGTGTACTCGCCTCGACATCGAAAAGAGATTTGTAAAATCTTACTTCGACTAAAAAACTTTGACTTTTGACTTTTTGACTTTAGTGTTCTGTAGTAGTGATATTATAAGAGTGTGATTGAATATTGTGTGAATTTGATTTTTACAAATTATAACAATATTATTGTACCTACTCGAGTTGTAAATACAGTCAAGATGAAAATTTTGGACTTTGAACCGTTCTTATGTCCGTTAATAATAAGGGAGAGATTTGCTATGTGCAAGTTCTAATGAGATTGAAATAGTAATTTTTAAATTAAATGTGATAAACAGCTAAAATAATAGTCAAAAGAAAAGTTGGTGGTTGGTGTGAAGTTGACCAACCCGCACTGGGCCAGCGTGGTCGACTAAAGCCTATTCACCCTGGTATCAAGATAGGCTCGAGCCCCTCGGTAGGGACATATACCTACACGTATGAGCTGTTAACGAACAACTAAAATGCCAACTAACACACATTTCCACGGGTTTGAAAGATAAAAATATCAAAAGGAAAAGGAATAATGTATCTAAGAATGTATAAAATACCAACTGTTATCTTCCAGTAACAAAGACAGTAGGTATTTTATAAAATAATGCTAATAACTTTGTCGCATCAAAATCCTGTAAAGCTGTTTCGCGGAACAATTAAAAACTCCATCTGAAAATCCCTTACAAATTTAAATTCCGCAGCGCTATACTGCGCATATAGTAGGTATAATTACACAGAAATGAAGACAGCGAGTAACCAGTAAAAAAAACCAACTGCATTTTTTTTTTCAGTACAGCGCAAGGCAAATTGTTGTGGATATCTTCCGTCCATCAGTGGGACATCTTTCGGCTGAAATATTAATAATGATGAAATATAGTTGAAGATTATTTTATTTCATACTCAACTAACATTTAAGGAAAAACAATTTGTGCCATATAACAAATCAAGATCATTTTATACTTTTTAAAACTTTCACGGTTGTTTTAATAACTGTAAATCCGTTTTAAATCTTAATAGTCAAGATTATTTTGTACTAAAATTTTCATATACTTTACACATTTTTCAGGCATTAAAAAATATCAACTTTGATACATTTTAAAAAATGGTGTTTCAAGTATATAGAAATTTTTAAGAGTTGAAATAGTACAAAAGAAAATAATTTATTTGAGTTAGTTTCAGCTTACTTTGTTCATTTATTTTCAACGTCAGAAATTCACATTCGTCTTCACTGCAGTCGGTTAAAAAGAACCGTTTGAATATTTATGTGGCCGAGTACCACCTTAATTTGCAAGATATTAATCCTGGTAAGATTAAAGAAACCATTAAACGGGTATTACGTTTCGCACTTTATTTTGCGTCACTTATAAAAGATTTTGAGAAGGACGCCTTGGAAGTTGATTGACTTTGTCAAGGATACTTTCAGTGCTATACAAACTGTGGTAGACTTCTGAAGTGTCATTGGCAAAAAATATTATGAGATTGATGCAAAAATGTATCGTTCAGGTTACAAAAAAAATGGCGGCTTAGTTTTCTCATGACGTAAATATTATAATTCGCAAATTACTATTACGAGTACTTTTTAGTTCAGATCATCATGACGGAAATATAAATCATTCGTTTCGACACATTTGTTAGTAGTGGCATTAAACTACACGTCTCCTTTAAAACAATAGGCAACCGGGCAGGAAGTGCGGACTTGTGAAGTTTAGTGCAAGATTTAAATAGCATCAAAACGCTCCTTTGATGCCACCTCTACCCATCCCAAACCATTGCTATTTTATTAATAAGCATAGATTGCATGCAACCAACATAACACTTTAAACTCAGTCAGGCATTTACAAAATCCGTTGAAGCGATACAATCACCAAGCACAATAGAAAATGAACATTTCGACACATTTGTTAGTAACAATGGCAGTAAAACTACACGTCTCCTTTAAAACAATAAGCAACCAGGCAGGTACGTGCGGACTTGTGGAGTTTAGTGCAAGAGAACACGAAGCGAATTCCATTAAGATGTCTCTACCAGTATTTTCTGTTATCTTTTTATGTTTGCCGTTTGTTAGTGATGGGAAAGCTGTTTTGTCGGTGCGGATAAATTTGTCTAAGTTGCAACCAAAAAAAATTGTGAAATGCTATTACTAATGTAACTGACTAAATTAAGCGATTTAAATATTCTAAAGTTATAAATAAATACTTTTGACTTTGACTGTAAGTTCCGTTCCTACATTAAATTACAAAAAAAAACTAAAATATAATAAAATTTTACTTAAGATGAGTAGTGACCTAAACGGTAACAGAAAGACCAAAACCTAGCCTATAACCACCGCACGGTTCAGACGAACCGATGGACACCTCTTTCTTTCAAATCCGTCCAGCCGTTTGGATAATTCGAGGGTATAAAGAATACCATATACGAGTTACGAGTAATCGATCGATACGAGAATACGCATATACAGATACTCGTACGCATGAAAAACATAACCCTTCCTTTGCAGTTACTCCTTACATACTCTAATGGGTTTCCACTGAAAATCAGCGTCACAACCCAGGTTGTGATATTATGCTGAGCTGGAATCCTTTCGGCTTCATACAATGTTCTTTTAGAATATAAGTTAGCATAAGTACCTATGTAAAATTATGTAAATTGAAGCCGAATAAATGCATCATTCATTCATTCATTCATTCATTCAGTTGGGTAGATAAATTTTAGCGTTAGTAATTAGTATATATTCCTGTAGGAATGATATATTTTCCCTCTTTTCCCGTAAAAAAGTAGTATATTATGACTGAAAGCAGAAGTACCTACAAACTATCTTGAAACAAAATTTTCAATAATAGGTATGACAGCGGAGCAAACATACTAACCTTCAAACATTCTGTCACAATCGTTATATACCAGAAAATAAATAGAATTAGTATTAATCATGTCATGTCACACGTTGTAATATTTACCTGAACAATATTATAAGAAATTCCTAGAACCACTAAACGTGACAAGCATCTCGGTATTGTGATTAAATTACCTAGAAAACTGTAAGCAATTAATTGAACAACTGAAATTCACTAGATTTTGTCAGTTCTTCGAAATTATTGTTAGCTTTGTGATTTTTTTAATGTCTAAAATTCTCACCATTTATGTTTCAAGAACGTGATTTAATCATGGAGCTTTATTATAATCATAAATAAATTGAATAGTCTTCTCACCATTATTGAATAGTTCAATTGTATCCACGTAAAACCACGTAAGACGGTGTCCGCGCGACCGCAGATAGAACGTCTCGTATAGAGCTCAATGCTTGTGCGATAAACCCATGTCGGGCTGTACCACTCTGTACCTATGAAGGGCTTGTTCCCTGTATACTACGACGTTGCGTCCAAGAGTTCCACCATAGCTCAGTCAGGCCGCATAGCTTCACTTAGTGGAGTGGATTTAGACTAGATCCACCGCCGGGTACTACTTCCCTGAGTAGAAACGGACTCCCCTTGAATATTATGACGTAAGCTTGCAGGACTCTCTAGTGGGGGGGGGGTCACTGACTTATTACTGCTGCTGCATACTGCTTGAGCTGGCTTGTAAATGTTACCGTGAAAGATTTGACTCTTTGTATGGCAAGAGCCATCTGCTTGGATTGTCCCGCCGCCATATTCTTAATTTGTCCTAAAGCGAAGGTGACGATACCGGGAAATTCACATCTAATGTTGTCTTTGAAAAGTCTTCTCATTCACACCATTATTGTTAAAACTATGGTATTTGTATTATTTTATTTAAAGTTAAGTATTTATACCATTTTATTTTTATAACCTTCTTTAGGTGCACTTCTTGTCTATCTCTCACTTATTTATTTTTCTTTCTCTCACGAGCGTATATAGGTTAGCTGGAAGAGATCTCTTTGTAGAGATAAGCTCGCCTTTGCAATGAAATTTGTAACATTTTTTTGTTTTGTTTATGTGCAATAAAGTATATTTTATTATCAAAACTTCACAGAGGATACGAGTGACAAAGACATTGCTCCATCAATAAAAACTACTGATGATGACTGATGACAGTAGCCAGCATAATATGCGGCTGGGCAAATTTCGTAGGTAATGCGAATGTCCAACCGCATGTGCTGACTTCTATTAGGTACTACTATTTGGTATTCTGTGCTTCTATTCAAATATTTTAGTCCCGTTCTGTAAAATCTACAGCACTACTTTAGTACCAGTTTCAACGGCAGCCGAAAGGTGTCGATAGACCTATCGTAAAATAGAAAAAATAGCATCACTAGAACAGCTAGTAGGACCGTCCCGAGAGAGTTAAAGTTGTCTAACTTTGCCGAGCGTTGGATATTTTAAAGCACATCGAAAGGTGTTACGTACGCGAAAACATAGGAAATGCACCAACTAACTTGTTTACAAAATCCAACTTAGACTGCAACCTACATTACAATTCAAAATGTATTTAAAACATACTGAAACAAAAATATGAAGCTTGCTGGGTTCCGAAAGAAAAAAATTTTTATTACGTATACCTTACAGCACTTAATATTGTTCGTTTTATTTTCTGAAAGCACCTGAAAGGAAACCGCCGGAGTCGAAAGAAATGGCAAGTTCCAATATTTGGTTGTCTTCTTTGGAGAACTTTGTTGAGAAGAACTGGCCGGAAGAAATTCCAAAGGGTCCGATTCAAATTATTGAGGTACAGGAAGCAGCATATGCGGCTGGACACTCGCACTACGAAACTCGCTTCTACTGCTACGGAATAACGGCGCTCTCAAGGTCAACATGTCCAGCCGCATGTGCTGCCTTTTGTTCATATCCAAGACAGAGGCTTGGGCGCAAAGGCCCACATATTTTAATTTCAATATTCTTATTATGAAACAATAGTTTTTCCCTTGGGAATGAGGCATTTTTCCTTGGTAAAAGGTAGGCATTGTTATTTTCCAAGGTGTATTCTAATCTTTATACTAAGTTTTGTTAAAGTAAGTTCAGTAGCTTCGGAGCATATTCAATGCAAACACAAACAAATCTTTCCTCTTTATACTATTATAAAGATCCCTCTGGTCGACTTTGACCACTTCCACTTAATTGGTCCGTTTCCCGAGACGTAATATTATAAATGTCTTTCTCGGGCAATTATTTAGTAATAACAAAAGTAGTCAGATATCTAAAACCTTCTCCGCTTGAACCTGAAGCCCGCACGAGTACGCCGAAAGGCTCGGATCAAAAATTCGTGAATATTCATAAAGAACAAAGGTCTCATTTGCAAAATTAATCCCTAAGCTTTGGGAATGCCTTATTGTACGAACAGCTGATTTGTTCCAGTGACGCTCGCGAGGGCTTAAGGAGAGGTGTGGAAACGAATAATGGAGGAAATAATAGCAATATCATTATTTTATCTACTGTCTATCACTTAAATCGAATGACGTCTTTCGAAAATCTCCTCAGTGAGATATATTGCTATCCCAAAATAAGGCTGCCTTTGGACTACATTGTCCAATGTTAAAACAGACTCCAATTCTGTCTCTCTGTACCTGCCTACGTATACTCGTATTTTGGTATCAATGAAATTTCTTGTAATGTGTCAAGCTTTTACTTAGAATTTTATCAACATTATTAATCTACCGCAAAAATCAATGGCTTAAAAAAATGTTAGGTTTTACGGAGATATCTTACCACTTGTAAGACAATGGCACAAAGCAAGCTCCGCTAGTGTCAAAATAAACATCAGGCGAGCTTTTCACAAGCAAAATAATAAGTACTAACCCGTACAGAAAGGACACTCACCCCCCCCCCCCCGCGCCAAAATGAGTTCCCCGCCCGATATAGCCTCCCACGCACCGCACACCGCAGTGTATAGGTGCCGGTGGTGTTTTACATAGCGCCTAGCGCCATTGACTTGTAGTTGATATTCAGTTGTTATTCAAAAAGAATTAGGTTGTCAAAATGCGTTTTCTGTATGGAGTGACCGCCCAGTGGTAAGGGGCTAAAATAGAAGTAGCTTCATTTAAGGGGCTAATGATCACTCCTCTTTTAACCATTCCGACTCCATCTCACCAGCGCAGTTTACAAAGGTTTCCTCTAAGGAAGGTTTATTAAATTTGTGATTAGACTTTTGAATTCGTAACAATTTACTTTGTGGAGGTGATGAATAAACACAAACTTTCTGCTCTCTTAACCAATGGAATACCAAAATTTATTCTGAATATGTAATTTGTTCATTATGAGTTTGATTCCGTTATCTGTCTAGAATAAAATCTGACGAGATTATATTACGTACAAAGCTTTTGATTTTTTAAATATCCAAGCTATAAAGTAGAGTGTCGGTGGCCAAGTGGCTAGCGTCGTTGACTTTTATTCATAAGTTCACGGGTTCAAGCCTCGCCACGCCAAGCACCAATGTGTTTTCGTTTTTCAAATTCATATGTACGTTTATTCGACGCTCTCACGGTGAAGGAAAACATCGTAAGGAAACCTTCATATATCTGAGAAGTAATTCTTTGTGTGTGAAATTTACCAACCCGCACTGGGCCAGCGTGGTCGGCTAAGGCCTGTTCACCCTGATTTCGGGGAAGGCTCGAACCTCTCGGTGGGCACATATAATATAGCTCGTATTATGAGCTGGTAATTAAAAAGCATGCATGTAATTGAAAATTTGACGTGGTTAGGACGATAGGTAGGTTGAGAGCAAGGAAAATCTGCGCGATTTGCTCTATCAATACTCTAAGGATAAATAAAAATAAAAAAACAGACGAAAATCTACTCGTAGTTACCTATGTAAAGAAGTTATTTTATAAGATTAAATTATGTACAGTAGCCAGCACATGCGGCTGGGCATATCGAGCTTGAGAGCGCCCGTATTCCGTAGCGGTAAGTGTGCATTTCGTAGTGCGAATTTCCAAACGAATGCGGCTTCTATACGTATAGTATGCCAGTTAATTTTCCAGCGCTTATACCTGTGCTTATACGTCATATTCTAGCAACACACATCGTACACAACACCATCCAGCTTATCTCATAGTCTGCTAGTGTAGGTGGAAACAGGGATGTGAAGATCACGATATAAATGTAAGGTGGGTGCATGCACTGGCAAACGAGCAAAGTGGCGTGCCATTAAGTTGTCTGCGGGCAGGTAGTCGTAGCTAGTGATGTGGTCTAGGGATGAAAATTATATCGATAATTAGCATTCCCAAAAAATCATCATCGACTTGCGTGAAGTTGGACCTTTTTTATTTCAATATTCATATTTCTAATCTATATATATCGATCATATAATTTTTTTATATTTTAAATAGTGTGATAATATAGTAACAAAAAAACTGTTTCTTATTGTTGCTCCTCAAAGAAAACTATTAAATATTTATTTTATGCAAGTTTAATAAAAAACTACAAAGGATTGATAAGTTAGTCTCGGAGAGTTCAAGTGATTTAAAAGATTCTTTAGAAACTCAAATTATTCAAACTCTTACCGTGACTGAATTGAAGAATTTATAAATTAATTATAGTAAAATTAAAAGCAAAGTTTATCTTGAGCTGAGGGAGAGTAACCACAGTTCTACTAATTGGAGCAAAACAGCTTAGATGTTAATTTGTTAGGTAGGTAGGTAATCTGAAAAAAAAATTAAGCACCTTTATCATGGGGCAAAAAAAAACCATAAGCGGCAATGATACTCTTGCTTATTGTGTAGATCTTGAGGTTAACTTACCTCATCAATCATGGTGTCAAAATTATTGACCCGCCTAAGCCTTCTGACGTGGCTCCTATAGTTCTTTATCCGTATAGCAGCTGGATACAATGGCTTTTACATGCCTTCCGAAGCAAGGAATCATCTTTCTTTCAGACAATCAGATGATTCAGCCTGCAATTCATTAACAGCTCATATATTTCCCCACCGAGGGGCTCGCGCCTACCCTAGGGTCAATAAACATACATAATGAATTCAAAAATCAAAAACAGATTGGTACGCGTCGAGCGGGACTTGAACCCGCGAACTTCCAAATGGAAGTCAACGGCCCTAGCCACTTGGCCACCGACGGCTCGCAATGCCTTAATTAAACTAGGTAAAGTATCACAAAGTCATATTTGTCCACAAAGTGCCCCTCTGGGATACAAACCTGAAACTACCGTAATGTGAGGCAAACGTTTAACCACTCGGCCACGGAGGATATTAATAAAAATCCCTACTGATATTATAAATGCAAAAGTAACTCTATCTGTCTGTTACGTTCACGTCAAAACCACTGAACAGATTTTGATGAAACTTGGTGTGGAGATAGAATAGACCCTGGGGACGGACATAGGCTACTTTTTGCCTAGGGAAAATACCTCATTCCCACGGGAATGACTGTATGCGCGGGTGGAGACGTGGGGTGGGCAGCGAGTATCGTATTAAAAAATAATTGGGTTGGCTCATAAAAATTCGGGGTAGGCTCAAGCCCGAGCGAAACATATTATGAGCTATCAACGAAAAAAATATCGATAAGATTTTATAAGAATTCAAGCCATCACTGTCCCCTATGCAGCGGAGCTTAGAACAATAGGACAGGAGTTAGACACAAATTGGGAGCCAAGACTGCAGAGCGCGGAGTGTAGTAATTGTTATAGGTTCGAGACACAGAGCTGAACACTAGCAACAAATGTTGGCAATTAAACAATCATTAATAACAATATATTGGTTTTACGACAAAAATCTTACAAACGCGTTAAGCGGCTGTCTAAAAAATAACTAATATTATAAACGCGAAAGTGTATAAGAATGGATGGACGGATGTTTGTTACTCCTTCACGCAAAAACTACTGAATGATTTGTCATGAAACTTTATAATAATATGGTTTATATATCAGAATAACACATCGACTATCTTTTACCGCGGGAAAATACCTCATTCCCACGGGAAAAACTTTTAACGTGCGAAAAGCTACTCTATCATATTTTCGTTAACAGCTCGTATATCATACGTCCCCACCGAGGGGCTCGAGCCTACCCTCAAGTCAGGGTAAATAGGCCTTAGTCGACCACGCTGGCCAGCTGGCTGGCTGGATCAGCTGTTAACGATACCACAATAAACTACAATAATCTAGTGATTATTTAACCTTAATCTGGAGGTTAAATGAGACTTCCATCCAAGCTTATTAATAAACAGTGAACATTTTTGCTTAAAAGCTTTCAGAAATAATCTGAAAAATTAAACTTTCTCTTTGAAAGTCGGATGAACGGAACGATATTCATTTCATGAGGGATAATTACAAAAAGACTGCATTTCCTCTGTATTAAAATTCATCGTTTGTGAAGATATTAATCTCTTCGAGTAATTTATTCGTAACAAAGTTTTGAACGAACGTTTCCTCTAACGAACGAATAAGGTAAATGGACTGTTTGTGACAGAATTCTTTTAAATAACATAAGTATTCAGTTTTTAATGGTGTTAAATACGTTTTTAGTTCTTGGTTTTGTTACTCATTTCAATTTGTTGTTTCTGTGTGTACTTTTCCCAAAGCTTTGATGTGATAATCGTTATTAAGTTGCTAATATTTGCTCTATTTAAATTTCTTCCTAGTTTTCTTTGCTTCCACCATAAGGGCCGGTTCGTACAGTACTTATGTAGTGCTCGCTTACCCTGTTTGAGGTCTAGGTTGAAAATCAGCTCTGCTGGCTCACCTCGCTTGTAGCATAATTATGCTGAGACTGGACCTTCTTAGTATAAGCTAGTAAGTTTTTCATGTATATTTTAGACCTTTAAACGAGCAATAATAATTACATATTTATAAAATTTCTTTGATCTCGGAAACGGCTCTATCGATTTCGCAGAAATTTTGTATATGGGGATTTTCGGGGGTAGAAAATAGATCTAGATAGTCTTGTTTGAAAAAACGCGTGTTTTTGAGTTTTCATGCGTTTTTCTTTCCACGCAGAATATGGTCGCTAATTTCGTCCTGACTGCCACTGTCCGTCTGGTTCAGCGGGTAAGACGCGGACGGCAAGAAACGAGCGTTACGGGTTCGAATCCCGCTCGGTGACTTACTTTTTTTAAATATGTTCCCGAGCAAATTTCGGTCGTCAAGGTACTGTGTTTATGCTATATAGGATACCTATTACAAGTACTGTTGTACGGTAGTACTTATAATAAAAATCCTTGGTTACTGTTCCTTGTTTTTGACGCCAGCGAGCGCTGCGTTTTTATGCGAATAGGTTTTTTTGCAAACACAACTTTCTTTTGTTTCCGCGGCGTCGACGACTACGCCACAGAAGAAAATAATAGTAATAACCCGTACAGAAAGGTCACTCACCCCCCGCGCCAAAATGAGTTTCCCGCCCGATATAGCGCCCCACGCCCCGCACCCCGCAGGCACCGCGGGACTACGCCGGTGGTGTTCGGGGGTGTTTTACATAGCGCCTAGCGCCATTGACTTGTAGTTGATATTCAGTTGTTATTCAAAAAGAAGTAGCTTGTCAAAATGCGTTTTCTGTATGGACTACGCTCAGTTCCACTCTTCTTTTCTTCTTCTTCTTCTACTTTTCTGTATGGACTTGCCCAGTGACTACGCTCGAAAGGCGCTGCTGTGGGGGTTCTGATCAAAATCAAAATTGATAATCAGAGACGGAGCCCCTCAGGCGTCGTCTCCTTCACGATGTTTTTCAGTATCAACGCGCTAGGCCGAGGTCCGAGGCTCCTTCGAACCGCCCCTAGACGCTTTGGTACATGACTTTTTTTGGGGTAGATCTTCTGCTCCCCCGCAAGTCCGGTGAAGCTTGATTGGTTGTACCTTTTCGACACAAGAAAAGGTCAATTCAAACAAAAAAAGGGGGGGGGTCAGTTGTGTAGACACCTCTGTGACGCTATATATAGCGATATTTAGACTCTCCTTGTAACTGTGTTCATCCAGCTAGAAGCTATATGAATAGGTCACTATTATACCCAGCCTTCATAAAGCCGTGTAGGCTTCCATATATTGACGCTCATACGACATTTCCTGTTAATTAAGTGCGATATGAGAATCGTTTTAATTAAGTCACAGATGGTCTTCGTTCTTTGTTCCTATAAGAAGGGTAGATTTCAGGTCGTACTAGTAATACTATAGTAATAAGTATTATGTAGTATATATAGTAATATATTTTCTGTATTTTGAGCATTTCTTTGTGTTTTTTTTTTATATAAACTAGTCTCCGTAGCCAAGTGGTAAGAGATCGTCTCATAATATACTATGAGGGTTCGAATCCCGGTCGAGATCTCGTCGAACAAATACAACTACAAAGTTAAGAAAACTTCTTCTTCTTATCGTGTCGATGACAAATTCCTTAGATAGTTTTGGCCCAGAACCTTGCTACTTCAACTGCATTATCTGTGGCATCCATCAGGTCCTGCTGCGAGCAGGTGGCAGGGCAAGCAGGGCAGGACACTAGGTGGGCCATAGACTGCACCGTCCCACACACACACTCCAAATTTGGGTTCTCCGAAAATCCCCACCTGAACATATTTTCCTTACTGCGGCCAACCTGAGTCCGAAGTCTATTTAAAGACTTCCAGATTGGCCATAGCAGTCTATGTCCAGCCGGGAGGCTCTCAGAGATCGGAACATATGGATCTGGGAGTGGTGTTCGAGCACGCCACAAGTTGCGTCTCGCTTGAGAGGGCACGTCCGTGGGGGGTTTTACGCATTTTAGGAAGCTTTTTCGACTTTTTAGTCTTTGCGGCGGTAGGTCATGCCTATGTAGGGGGTGCCGTATGTCGTCTTCCAACTTAGCCCTCTCCAGCGAGCTTGCCACGATTCTGCGAACCTCTGGAGGCGCTATGCCAGCCAATGGATACAGCAGTTTCACCGGGGTTGGCTTTAAACACCCAGTAATAATCCGGCATGTTTCGTTTAAGGCTGTAAGAAAACTAAGGTTAGTCTCTTGTGGTTTGGCTGCTCAAAAGTAATGATAATTATGTGCTTCGGAAAGCATGTAAAGCAGTTGGTCCTGGCTACTGTCTACGGATGTAATCGTCACACGAGTCATCATGTCATCAGCCTTATCAAAAATATTTTGAGGTCTGTATAATAATGTACAGTGGCCAGCATATGCCGATGAACACTTTGATCTTGAGAGCGCCGTTATTCCATTGCAATAGAGGCAACTTTTACGATTCGGATGTCCAACTGCATGTGCCAACTACTGTAGGTACTATTACTAATACCTAACTGTGAAATTCACTCATAAAAGAGCTATGTTTTTTATCTGCATTGTTTTCCAGCGCCACGGATTACGTGATTCCTAAAAAGTGTAACGTTTTAACCTGAGAGTATAAATAGAAAATTTTCTGGGAGGGATTTTCTGGGATTTTCTGTATATTTATTCTCTAAGGTTTTAACAATTTTTTTTTATTGCAAACTTATCTTAATACTGGAGGTAAATAAAAAGTAATTAAAAAAAATAAAAACCCATCCGCGATAGACTCTGTGTAAGTGTATTTTCACTATGCGATGCGGGTTTGAGGCCCTGCCCTAGTTCAATATTTTTAATTTTTCGGTTCGATTAAATAAAGTAACATGTGCAAAATTACGCTTGCATTGGGAATTAAGAAACAAGCATATCTGAAATTAGTAACTTTATGCTTTACTAGCCTTCCGCTCCACGGCTTCGCCTGCGTTTACAGTTTTTCCCTTTAGAATAAGGAAGTTCCCGGGGTAAAAGGTAGCGTATGTTCATTCCCAAGATCTATTCTATGTTTGTACCAAGCTTAGAGTTTTAATAGAAAAATGTCTGGGAGGTACCAAGTTTCATTAAAATTTGTTCTGGAATTTTGGAGCCTTTGCAATGCAAACAAACAATCAATCCAATCTTTCCTCTTTATTATGTTACTATAGTTGTAAAGAAATAACAATTCATTGTATATGTCGCAGGTATTTGAGGATATCAGGGATTCCACGAAATCCCTAGGGATAACACGAAACAGCGGAAGATGCCGAATTATCTTGTTTATTACGTCTTCTTACTAAAATAATATAAGATATCTCTGCCAATTGTGAACCGATTTTCAAAATTATTTCAATGTACAATTCTGTAAAAACAAAATGTCCCTCAGCATTCACTTAGCCTTCCCTTACTTATACAGGGTGCAGATACAATGTTATTATTTTCAGTGTTAGAGAGCCAGTTGTTCTTACTGCAGTTGGCGACTCGACTCCAGTTCTGGACTCGCCACGTGACAGTGACAACATAAATCAACCGATGCCGTAGTGTATGGTGGACGACGATGATGTACCTACTAATGCTGGAAATTCTACGTAGATTTGTGATTTCATATTCTATAGGAAACTATATCGTATTCCGAAAATATAAAGGATAAAGTGTTTTTTTTTTTCCTTGAAAAAAGACTATCCTCTAGTCTAGCTCTAGTCTATAAAACAAATCAAATTGTCCTTAATTTTTTTGTGGTTATGAAATTGAGTATAGATTAGACAATATTTTTATTTTATTTTTTATTTTTATTTTATTGTGATTCTGATATAAAACGTATAAACCTAAACCGACCGCGTACTAACCTTCTTTTACTCTAAATGTGTAGATAAATAAATCAATATACTATCTATCATCTGACACCAATATATAATAATTAGCTTAATATTTTTAGAAATATTGCCTAGAAATCAAAACATCGGCTTCTATCCCCCGTTTTTCATTTTAGAAACATGGTAAAGTTTTTTTTATCATGACGTGAATTGAAGAGGATTTATTTATTTATAAGCGCCGAACTTACGCGGCAAAATAATGTGTACTCTACAGAATAAGTTGCCTGAAGCTTGATTGGTCGTACCTTTTCGACACAAGCATAGGTCAATTCAAAAAAAATAAAAAATAAGTTGCCGTTGCCTCCGGCCGAAGTTTTGCTGTACGCTATACTCAACGTAATTTCGGCACTGTGTGTCGTCAGTAATTCAAATAGCATTGCATTTGATTATGCCCAATCATGCCCAACTTCGGTTAAGTAAATTCGGCATAGTGTGTTTAGATACTAAGACTGTTGACTACTAACTGGTTGTGGTAAACATTGGTCTCTGCATAATACATTGAATTTTCTATTCCAGTAGATTTATTTCTTTGACGAACTTTAACAAGCGCACACAATTAGAGAGTGCGAGGTCCGCGCGTCGTGTTTTGTTTTATCTTGTTAGACGTCAAGAAGCTCGGATTTACTACAGTCCCAGTACGTGTACCTTCTAATGTGCTCACATTTAGTATTTCTGTGGTCTGTAACGTAATTTACTTTATTTTTCTAGAAAATACTATTTTCATTCAATAAAAATGTTGGTTTTAATAATCAAACTCTGGACTTAAGTCTGTGGCTTCCGTCTGTATTGTGTTCAGATTATGGATAAGACAACAAAGTTGTTTTTAGTATCAAATTTGAAATTACTGTAACTGTGTAACTGTACCTACACCCAGCTAGACAATTTGAACTTCAGTATGAATTCGTACTATTATATACTTCTGTGTCTTCAGATTGCCGTATCCCGTAGCAGTAAGAACGTTATTCGGATACTTATTTCTTTCTTTCTTAATTATTCTACAAGGAAGGATGTTTTAAAAGAATTCCTACGGTGACAGAAGTTGACCTGCGTTTATATTTAGCTGGCTGCTAAGCTGCTATAACTTCACAATCCTCCTACTTCATCAATATTGTTTTTTTCTAGCCTGAACTTTCTTTCCATCGTTTTCAAGCTTATGGGCCGTAAAAATAAGTTAGATAATATAGTTTTAACTTTTTTAATTAATCCCTTTAAAAAAAATGGAAACTAAGTACCTACCTTACCTAGACAATTAGATTATTTCAGATAGGTAATATTTTTTGTTTATCAAAACTCGTAACCAAAATGCCTCTTTAAAGGCCTGTCCATAACTTCAAAATTCATGAGGTATCGTTTACAAAATTGAGTGGCAATCCAAAAACTTAAAACTGTCGTTTAATCTTACAAACAAGCATTAAAATACTAAGGCCTTGTGCTCCAACAATTGGTACTTTAGGAGAAGCGCTGTTTATTTACGACACTTTGATGAACTTTCGACTCAATGTGCATGTAAAATTGCCACCACAACCATTTTAAATAGATCTTTCACTTGATTCCTTATTAAATAAAGGAAAACAACTTTCGGCAAATAATTATAACGACGAAAGTTTTTCGATATACCGTTCTGAGCTCTAATTAGCCGTGCTCAGTTTTTTTTAACAATTAAATGTACAGACAGACACGCCGATTCTTTAGTTTTATTATAGTTTAAAAGAAGAAGAAGAAGATAACCAAAAAAATAAGATAAACAAAAAAGAAGAAGATACCATGGAAGAGAGGCCGATGCTTATTGTGGGATGCTACCTGTGCCTGCACGTATGCGGCTTCTCATCTCACGCGAAGTACCCGTTCGGCTGGATCTACGGCTGAGTGGATAGCTTGCCAAAAATTGGCCAAGTATGACGATCTCCTGCGAAATTACGATTATGTCCCTTTTGCAGTCGAGACCTCGGGCGTTTGGTGCTCGGCAGCGAAGGTTTTTGTTGGTGAGGTCGGGCAAAGGTTGAGGAACCGTGGCAGTGACCCCCGTGCCGGCTCTTTAATGGTCCAACAATTATCGCTGGCTATTCAGCGTGGAAATACGGCCAGCATTATGGGCACGTTCGGACCTGGAGCGAGTTGGGGCGGGGTTTTAGACTAAGGATTTTTTCCGTTACTTATTTTTGACTAAAATGTTGTCTTATATTAATAAATGTGTACAGAAGAAGATAGATTGTCGCATACCATAATATTTCGCAAGCCACAATTACATGCGACACTGTCACATGTAGTTACCTCGGCGTAAATTAAGCTGATACATTAGTGAAGTTTTACTAGACACACTTTTAATCGAAGAGATATCTATGTTACCGGCCAAACCCGATTTCAGGCAAAACTATTTTTGCCTAGGCTAAACTGGGTTTAGGTTAGATTAGGTTAGTTTAGGTTCATAAAATCTGGTTTGGCCGGTAACATCTACAAATTAGTAAATTGGCGGCTGAGCGCCTTTCACAGATTGCTCACTCTAAATGCGCGTTTGCTCTCGCACGCACACATTGACGTGACATTTACAGGCCAGTTTAAGCAGTGTGAAGCAGTACTAAGTCAGTAACTGCATTTTTTTGTCCTTGTCGGAATTATTTCAATTATTTTCTAGAAACTTGCATAAAGCGTGCGGAGCTAAATCCGTCTGGCACCACATACACAACGAAGAATAATGAAGATTTTCACACAAGATTTTCCTCAAAATTGTTTAAAGTTATGCAGTTTTGCTTCCTAATAGTAAGTAACGAGAGTTGCAGTTCCTTTGGCAATGATTGTGGGCCAAGAACAGTTTCGCTACAGATTGTCTACGTTGTGGTTTATGAAAGCAGATAATGGCGAAGTGGGAACGCAGATGGGTCTTCTTTATAGCCATTAAAACAGAGTTCAAAAAGCTTAGTTTTTTTATTATATTTACTTTATGCATGGATTCCTGCTAAACTGAGACTACATTTTTCCAAGAGTGATGTCGCCATAATTGACTGTGGGTCGCATGATGCTTGCATTTTTTTAAACAAATTACACTCGTGATGTTATTGGGCAATGTTATGGGCATTGAAGTGAAACTTTTTACTTATTATGCCTTCTACACTTTTTGGGAGCCGGCGGCGGTGTGAATGGCAACCTAGGCTAGGTCTTATGCATACTGTTATAAGATTTTCTTTCGATCATACTTCTACGTACTTTAAATAAATAGGTACGTACTTTTTTTTTAGGCGGTGTTTGTTAAGCAGTCGCGATTGTTTCAAGTGAAGTGTTGCTATGTTTAATTTTGTTTCGCTGTTTATAAATAACTAGCTTTTCGCCGCGGCTCCGTCCGCGTTAACAGTTTTTTCCGTGAAAATGAGGCAGGCAGCCTGTGTTACTCAAGGTTAATGTAGCTTACTAACTGTGAAAGAATTTTTGAAATCGGTTCAGTAGTTTTTGAGTTTATTCATTACAAACACACACATACACACACACAAATACAAATCTTTCCTCTTTAAATATTAGTATGATTATGGAAGACCAAATCGCTATTTCTCTGGCCCCACGTCAGTGTCTTCGCTCAGATGAGTCAGCACAAGATATTCTGGCGCTCTTTGTTCAAACTTTCTTGTTTCACTTTAGCCCGCCACAAGCCTATATATGTATATTATATACGTATAATCAAGTACACATTCAAAATATTTTATTTTACATTCATTTCATTCATATTTTAGACTCATTTCATTTATATCATCTTAAGAAATTTGATATCATTGCACATGCTACAGAATTTGAGGGTAAATGGATTGCTACGTTGTAGAGGTCAAAAATATGGATCATCATCATCATCATCATCATTTCAGCCGAAAGACGTCCACTGCTGGACAAATATATGCCTCCCCCAAAGATCCCACAATGATCCGTCCTGCGCTGCCCGCATCCAGCGGCTTCCCGCGACCCGCACCAGATCGTCGGTAATAATATGGATAAAAAAATAAAAAAACTGACCCAAAGAACATATCAAGAGCTTTTCTTGTTTCTCTGTTTGTCTTTTTGTACGGGCTAATCTCCGAAACTGTTGGACCGATTTGAATGAAATTTTACATTTCGGTACCTCTTAAATATCTTCCGTCATAATTATTGGTATTATTTACCGCGGAAAAATATCAAATTCTTACGGGAAACTGCACGGAAGTCAAAATACAACGCGGACGTAGCCGCGGGCTGACAGCTAGTTAGGAATAAAGTGCCAAAAGTCCACATCGATCCTATGTGTGGTAACAAAAATAGGAATTTCTTTATAGAAATTTTTACTGATTATTTTAGGCCTTTAGTAACTCCGAAGTAAGACACTGAAATAATAAAAGTAGGTATATTTATTACCTTTATTGTACAAAATTAGAAACAAGATACAAAATAATATTATAAACAGAAAGAGTCATTAAAACTAGTATAATATTACTCTAATGAAAAAAAATATCTAAGACAACCGAAGAATAATATATTTCTCAAATTCATTTATCAAGGGCTGATTAGAAAGATAATAATATACAGTATATGTACTCAAAACTAAATAAATGTATAAAATCCCCTTATATTTTAATTTAAAGCCTGACCAAAGAATTAAAAAACCCGCTCTGGGGGCGCCACGTTTATATTTTTACGACTTTACGACTATGGCAACTATTTTCCTTATTTTAAAAATAGTTCCATTAAAATTCCCCAATGTAGCGAGGATTTTTATTTCTCTGGTCGTTTAAATAAATAAAACAATTAAGTATTTGATTTTAATTAGTAGAAATATCATTAAATTTATTATCTGTAATACCTTTATAATTTTTTAAATTATTTTGTGTTAATACACATACCTCCGATAAACATTGTAACAAGTCTCAACTACTTAATTAAAACATTCTCACTTCACCTATTTCACAGTAAAATTCTTGTTCATTAAAATTAATTAAACAGTCGATATTTTTTGTTTATAATCTCATCCAAGCAGAACATTCTTTGTAAATAATGCTTTTCAGGTTCTAAATGTCCGCTTAGCAATTACTGAAAGGACTTGCTATTTCAATGGTTTTTAGCAACTTTAGCAAAAAAAACTTCATTCGGAAATGAAGCGAAAAATCTACAGTCTCTTACAAAATAGTCATTTTAATCGCGGTCTGTACATGGGGTAGTCATTTTTTAGCGTTTCTTATTTCTGCATGCTCTTTCAGTAGGTATTTGCTGAGCCGGCAGTTATACTCTGTATTTAAAACAAGAATTTAATTATAGGTCACAATTTTAAAGTCTTTTTTAGGAACTGAACTTTACTGAACACTAAAACGTGTAGGTAACTTGCGTTATATTTTAATTTGAGCAATTTTATTTAATTAAGGTTTAAACAGACAGATTGGTGGGTACTATCAACAAATATGTATTTAATCACTTATTATTAAACGATAACCATTCTTCTTTAATCATATCTGAACCTTTTTCCGCAACCATCATTGTTGGTGCATTAGTGTTACCTCTTATTATTTCAGGAAATATAGATGAATCTATTACTCTTAATTTCTTTATACCATACACTTTCAGTCTTGGGTCCACCACTGCGTCATGGTCCCATTTGGGACCCATCCTGCATGTTCCTACTGGATGATATATGGTAGACGTGTATGACATAGCTAAACAGGCAAAGTACTCATAGCTACCCCAAGGGTAATCTATACAAGCTTGAACGGGAATTTTGACATATTGGACACCAGACACTTTAAATGCTTCTGTTTCTTCTAAGCTGACAGCAAAACGCATCCCAGCTATTAATGTATCTAAATCTTCTTTTACGGTAAAGAATCTGGGATAAATCAACGGCTGACCAAACACTGGATCTGTATTGTTTAATAGTAAAAATCCTTTACTTTTAGGTTTCAGAAGTAGAGGTCTAGCAGCAATACCATCGTAGAAAGCTAGGGGTAACACATTTGATGCCAAATATGAGGTTGGATCAGAATAGAATTCTTCAACATTACGGCCATCAAAATGAAATTGTATATCAGGTGTATCATCAAAACCATATCTGGTTCTTATAAAAGCTACAGCATTTAAAGTGGCTGTTGTTGCTAATGGTCCATTTTTCTTTGGATGTTGTGCAAAATAATCATAAACTTCATCCATTAGCTGTTGCCCACTAACCATTGTAGACGTTTTATTCGATAGAGCTATCGTCAAAGCGTCTGTGGTCACGTGATCTTGTAAATTGAAACCAACTTTTAAATCCGCGTGCACAGGTAAATCTAAGCTAAGTAAATGTTCTTTAGGACCGATACCGGATAACATTAGCAGTTTGGGAGAATTTAGAGATCCACTACTGAGTATTACCTCCTTTCTAGCATAAACTGAATAATAAGCACCATTCTTGTAGTATTGCACTCCTATAGCAGTCTTTGTTACAGGATCTATTAATATTTTTGTAGCAAAAGCATCAACAATGATCTGAAGGTTGGGCCGTTTATCTCTTATTGGTCGTATATAAGCTACATTCGCTGACCACCTGCGACCATCTCTAGATGTTGACTGACTAATATCTGTTCCTATTTGGTGTTGAGCATTGAAATCAGTTACAGGTAGACCCTTTTCTTTAAAAGCTTGAACTAACATCATAGTATTAACATCTACGTAAGGGAATCTTTCGACATTGAGGGGACCTCCAACGGAATGGTAATACTTGTCATGTGCTTCAATATCGCGATTGTTTTCTGATTTCAAAAAGTAAGGTAGTACCTGAAAAAAGCTACAACATTAAGTAAGAGAAGTTGAAAACATTTAATTATATCTTAAGCGTGATACAATTGATCTATCTACATAGTACCTTAGAAGATTTAAAAAAAAAATTTCGTAGAATAAATGTTCACACTCCCATAAATGTATGAAATAAGAGAGATGTAATCTATTAACACCGAATACTACATTTAATTTCAGAGAGAATAAATTATGGCCTATTTCCAAATACTCAAGGAGATAATGTACTGCTGTGGACTAGTGATAGTTTCAATAGTATAGAATACTGATCCTACTATACAAAGCATGAAGGATTTACTCACGTCACGGTAACTCCAGCCATGATTGCCTAACTCAGCCCACTCGTCATAGTCCTTCCTGTTCCCTCTCATGTACACAAGGTAGTTTATAGCGCTAGAACCACCCATTGTCCTGCCTCTGCAATGTTAGAATTATTACGATTAGTATTTAGTAGGTAGTAATCTTCTTATATATTTTAGAAACGACCTTTGATAAAAAATTAAAAGAAAATATAACATAATTATTTTGAAATTAAATTAAATAAAAATTATACCTGTAAACTTATTAAAAAAAGAGCACCAGGGTTTGTGAGGTAGGTTAACCACGGTAAGTGAAGTGAAGTGAAAGAGCCAAATAAGTATCAAATGTATAAAATATAAATGTAATGATGTAGGCAGATTTCCACATGTCTATTGTAACAGTATCGGATAAAAGTGGTAATTTAACTTGCAATGAAAGACTTGGTGCTCTTGATGTCTTCTAATTATTTATACAGAGGTCGTTTGTAAAAGACGAAAAATTTTGTTAAAACAATCAGTGTGAACATCAAAATACGATTATAATACATTACTGTGATAACGTCCGTGTGGTTATATCTAACCTACTAAAGGAACTGTAAAATAATTAAATGTATGATGACTATGATTAATCTATGACAAACAATTAAAATTACACAGTTAAATGTGAACCGAGGATCGCTAATATAAAGGGTACAAAACAGGTGTATTTTTATGAGAATTTTATGACGTATCTACGACAAATCCACTACGTGAAACTAGACAACTGTGCAAAATTCTAAACATACTAAGACAGTGCAGTTTCAAAACAACTGTGTATTAATTTTTATCACCTGGTATGAAACCAATTTATTAACACACAAATTTTGTATCATACTGACTCACCAAGTACGATGATTGTTCTGTTTTCTTGTAATAAAAGATATGTTTGTGTAATGGAATGAAACATCGTATTAATATCAATTATTTTATTACTTAAAGTTATATGCGTACAATCCACCTTCATCACAGTGGTTAAAGCTTTACACTAAAGTAAATTATAGTACAGTTAATACTCGTAGCAGAAATTTGTTTATTAATCATATATTTCATTTTCCTCGTCTTCTTCTATGTTCCAGTCCTGTTTTATCATGTCGGCTGCTTTTTCTCCAATCATGATAACGGGAGCATTAGTATTGCCTCGAACTATATTTGGCATGATAGACGCATCTACTACTCGCAATTTTTTGACACCATATACTTTAAGTTTAGGATCAACAACAGCTTTTTTGTCTTTTTTGGGTCCCATCTTACATGTTCCAGCTGGATGGAATATGGTCCCAGTGTATCTAGTTAATAGACAAGAAAAGTATGCATTTGTTCCCCATTCAAACGTCTTACAGGCTTCCACTGGTTTCCTTACAAACTTAACATTATTGTTCTTAAACGACTTTGTGCCTTCTAATTTTGTTATCAAATGTAATCCTTCTATCAATTTATCCAAATCTTCTTTTACTGTAAAAAATCTAGGATAAATTAGGGGTTGACCAAATACAGGATTAGTTCTATTTAATGTTAAATAGCCTCTACTTCTAGGAGCTAGGAGCACAGGCCTTACATTTATGCTATCATAAAATGCAAGTGGTAAGATATTTGTTTCTAAATACGCAGTCGTATCTGAATAAAATTCATTCAAATTTCTACCATCGAAATGAAATTGTATATCTGGAACTTTTTGATCCTTTGGAGCCAATTTTGTTCTAATAAACGATGTTATATGCAAAACGCCTGTGGCAGACAGTGGCCCTACTTTATGAGGTGAATCATGATAATTCTGCACTGCATTAAGAAGTTGATTGGGAACAATAAGAGTAGAAGTCTTGTTTGATAATCTCATTATCATAGCATTTGTTGTAGTATGATCTTGTAAATTATGACCAACTTTTAAATTTTTAATTAGAGGAATTTTTAAATCTTCTAATACTTCCTTTGGCCCGATCCCCGATAACATTAGTAATTTAGGAGAGTTTAATGCTCCGGCGCTTATTATGACTTCTTTAGTAGCATACATCTTGTGACGCTTCCCATTCTGGATGTACTTTACTCCGTACGCAGTATTATCGTTAGGATTAATAAGTACTTTAGTAACATGAGCATTGGTTTGGATTGTCAAATTCGGTCTTTTTCTCACAGGTGTAATAAAAGCACTATTAGTAGACATTCGTCGACCATCTTTGGAAGTGGTTTGGACTACCATTGTGCCAATTTGAGTTTCTCCATTTAAGTCAACTCGGGGAAGCCCCGTTTCTTGAAAAGCTGTAAGCAGCATTGCCACATTTTTATCTGCATAAGAAAATCTTTCTACTGTTAATGGACCATTGACACTATGGTACAATTTATCCTTCGCTTCAAAATCACGATTATTTTCAGATTTTTTAAAATACGGGAGCACCTGAAATTTTAAGGGAGATTTTTAGCGATAAGCAATTTAAATGAAATAGTTCAGCTTTAATATGATTTATATACTTCTTTGTAGCTCCAACCATAGTTTCCCAACTCTGCCCATTCATCGTAGTCTTTCCGGTTTCCTCTCATGTAAACTAAATAGTTAGTAGCGCTTGATCCACCCATTACTCGACCACTGTAAACATTTTAGTTAATATCACTTTAACAAAAGACAATTTCAGGCCAACTTTACATACCATTATATTAATTAGTGCTAATAATCATGCAAAGGTTATTACTTTCTGCATTTCCTCTTTAATTAAAAAAGAAAGGTCATTTTTATAAGCCATTCCAGATATTCCAAACTATAATGATTAACTTTACAGTTAGCAGTAGTAGGTACCTACTATTTACTTTTTTCAATACTCAGAATACGAAAAATAGCAGATAAGTTCATGCATGCGATATTGATAAATAAACTTTTAATACCTATTACATTGCCACTGCTTTATAATACCACAGCTTATGTACATCACTCACGTAAATTGATTGTAAACTAATCGAAATCCTTGATGAATTTTTGATCCCTTAACAAATTGATTTTGGAAGTAAACGGGGAAACAATTTCATCTCGGTAATATTCTGATGCAGGTTTCCACAAAGCTTTGGGATGTTTATCTTAAAATTCGTTATCTTAAACTTCTTCGCGATTAGTTTGTTTTGTATTGTCTTATTTTTAATTTTGAGCTGAACTATGAAACTGAGGGTGCAGTAAACTGGTTTCCAAATTAAAATTAATTTTGTGATTTTTTATTGGTATGGTAGTTTTAAATCTACAATTTTTTCATAGAAATACAAACTAACAAAGAAGTTCTCATTAAATTGGCATTTTGTTACTAAGCAATTAGTTATGGGCGTCCAAAACTAAAATAAAAATGTAATATAATAATCTTCAAAATTGTTGAACCGATTTGAAAAAAATTTCATTCCTACGGAAGACTGCATGGAAAAAGTAAATATCAACGCGGGCGTAGCCGGGGCTGACAGCTTGTATATAATAAAACTGAACTACAAACCGAGTCAGGGGGATGTAATAACTAATATAAAAAATATCCAAGCTTTCATTCAAATTTATTGTTTCTCTGTTTGCACGGGCTAATCTTCAAAACTGTTGTACTGATTTGAATGAAATTTTGCATGGTGGTATTTTATATTCCCGGTCAACGTCTTAGATAGCTTTTACTGCAGGAAAATATCTTATTCCTACTGGAAACGGGGCGTAGACTCCATCGACAAGGGCGCGACTCTTGAATATTATGAAAAAGATTAGCTGTCCGGTACCCATAGTACAGGTAGGGACTACTGTTTGGTATTCTGTGGTAGAGGCTCTGCCTAGTTTGGGGTCAGATCAGATAACCGCGTGTGAGATGTTCCCATATGGGCCTGGCTACAGAATCGCGCGACCTGCGACCTGCCAAGTGTTGCCAGTGACTCAGTGACCCATAGTCAAAATTAACATGAGAGAACTTATTAATGTGGACCGAAATCAAGAAATTGAATTAAAAGCGTGAAATAATCCAACTTTTGCAAAAAGTTCAATTTTCATAAAAAAAGTAACGTTTTTATCTTGTTTTACTTAGAAAAAGACTTCAACACTGTACTGTAGCACAAATAAGAATAAAAGTAGGTACTTAAAAGTGTCGTTTTGAGTCATATAATGCGGAAGTGATGCAAAGGGCTCTAAAATAACGTAAAATGTTACAATACTAACGTTCTGCAAGTTCGCGCCGCCCCGCGCTTTGGCCGAGGTAAGGCGTTTGTCTTTTGTTTTTCTACTCTCCGAGCATTTCACCCGCCCCCGCTGCTATGGCGGCGTAGGCGCATGTATAATGTATTTGAGATGTCTTCACTGGTATTTGTACGTAATACTTCAATGGATGTCCCCCTATATATTTATATTTTTTATCTTACCTAAGCCAAGGGCAAGTTTGACCTCTCTGAGCTCTGCACGTCAACTCCTCAGGCTGTGTCCTGTAGTTCCAGTCGATATTTGATCTTCCGAGGGTAGGCGCGAAAGATGGCACACTGGTTATATCCGGCTCTTCTGGCCCGGCTTCTAACAACAGAATCTGAAAAAAAAAATTGCATTCATGAATACAAGACAATGTCGTCGTATACGTCCACTACTGGACAAAGGCGTCCCACAAAGATTTCCACACCAATTGGTCCCGCGCTGCCGCTGTGCTCGCACCCAGCGCGCAATGCAGGCTGCACACGCGCGCCGTGTTTGCCAAACAGAGCGAGACACAGTTATGCGTTGGTATACAAATCACCGCGCTCACTTTAGCGCGTAACTGCGTCTCGCTCTATTTGGCAAACTTGGCAAGCGTGTGTAGCCGGCATAAGGTGTTTGAATGGCTGCCGCGCGCCAGAAGAAGTAGCGTGGGCAGGCCTTCTTATAACAGCTCCTATTACAGTATGAAACGACCGAGTTAGAAAAAACACACACAGTAAAATTTAACTTGTTGTGTATCCGCAACATAGTGGTAGTACTAATGAAACTGAACAACTTTCCCTAAGGAACATAGGTTGAAATCTCAAAATTAAAATTAAACTTGTCATAAAAAGTGACCGGTAACGTGACTGAAGTTTATAAGAAACTAGCGACCCGCCCCGACTCCGCACGGGAAAATGGTTATTGTGGGTTATCCTTAAGCATATTATGCATGTATTATACATATAAACATTCCTCTTGAATCACTCTATCTATTAAAAAAAACCGCATCAAAATCCGTTGCGTAGTTTTAAAGATTTAAGCGTACAAAGGGAGGGACATAGGGACAGAGAAAGCGACTTTGTTTTATACTATTTAGTGAAGTTTAATTTTAATTTTGAGATTTTGACAAGGAAAGGTTTTCGACTTCATAAGTACAACCACTTTGTTGCGGACAAGCAAACAGTTTTTCACGGTGTATAAACAAAAACAGGAAAAAGCAACAAAAACATCCAAGAAGACTATCCAACATAATAATAAATGTAAAAGCTCGAGATGAGTTCCCGAGATTGTTTGCAATTCGCTTAAATTAAAAACTACCTCATCGCCGCCGGCGCAAAGTTTGATCGAGTCCAAACTATCAAAATGAAATTAATTGCCGCTGGAATAGCTGCTGGGCGTAACTAGTTAGCGTGTCATTTTGCAAAGCAATAGACTGCTTGTTAACAGAATAATTTACGGAATATAATTTTCTGTTAACCAAAAAATCGAATCTTACAACAAAAATAACCACCGACACAAAACCGTTGCTTGATCCTTTCAACGACTAGAAAAGAGCTAATAATCTTTAAATGGCTGAAGATATTATCTTGGATTATAGCTAAGAACACTCTCGGTTGTGACAGCTTGCAAACAAAAAAAAAAAACTAGATCAAAATCGGCGCATCCGTTTAGTTTAGAAGCTACGATGCCACAGACAGACAGACTGACAGACAAACGTTTCGGACGGTTCGTTCTACCGCTAGGTTCCACTAGTGGGTCCACCTGGATTTTCAAGTACTCATGTCTCCACTGTATATTATTGATGGGGCTATTTACAAACACACTCGTCAAACTCTCCTCTTTTTCGTCGGGGATTAAAAACACTCTTAAAATCAATTATGGTCTTCTTATTATAACGTAAGTTATAATTATAACTCACATAATTATAGGGTCATTGAGAGAACTCATTCACTCTGCCCCAATTTTCAACTATTGTAAACCAAAAGACCAGCGCAATAGACTGTTTTTTTTTTCAGAATTATTAAAGTATGTTTTTCCCGTAGTAAAAAGTAGCCTATGTATTTCCCCAAGGTATCTATCGTTGTACGAAGTTTAATTAAAATCAGTTAGTATAGCTACACTACGTTGGCTACAGGTCTACAAATGTAACATATTTCCTTATAACTTATTACCTTAACTTATAATTATTTTAATCGCTCACTGAATCGTCCAGGCACGAAAATTACGATGCATTCTTTATTATATCTATATATAACTCATAACATAACGTAAGAAATTACTGTTTGGTTCGTTTTCGTAATTTTGATTTAGTAATTGACAATAAAAGAGGAATAATTTTTCATTTTTCGTAATTAACTATCAAACAAGAATTGGTTTTCCTCATTAGAAATCGAATTTCGTAATTAATTACGATAAAATATTTTTATTCTTCTTTCGTAATGAACTAGCTATGAAAGAGGAACTATTTTTCATTGTTTCGTAATTAATCAAACAATAAATGTATTTGCCGTATTAGTAATTAGTTTTGGAATTAACTATGATAAAATAGTTTGTTTTCTTTGTTCATATGCAGCGAATTGGCTATAATGAGAGGAATATTTTTTCCTTTCGGAGCATTTACCTAAATTACAATTTACAGAAGCCTCCAACAAGAATCAGAGAAAATAAAAACAAACATACTTGTACCTACATCATCATCTTTATCGTGGAGAGGGTAATAGAAAAAAGTGCTGAAAACCGAGTCGGGGGGATGTAAGATGGGACATAGTACACATTCTTTTTTTTTTCGTTTCTCTGTTTGTTTGTCAGGGATAAACTCCGGAATAGCAGGACCGATTTAAATAAAATTTTGCATGGTGGATCCTTATATTCCCGTTTGACATCTTAGATTTTTTACCGCGTAAAAATATCTCATATCTATGGGAATCTGTGCACGGAAAAATCAATAAACAACAAGGGCGTAGCCGCGGGCAGACAGATGGTTTTTTAATACAATACAATACAATACAATACAAATATGCTTTATTGACACCCAAGGAAAACACAAAAGAAATAAATACATTAAATTTAAATACAGAAGTCAACAGGCGGCCTTATTGCTAAGGTAGCAATCTCTTCCAGGCAACCTAATATTACATGGCTTTGGTTCGCGAATTGACATACTTACGTTCAACTTAATCCGTTCAATACTGTCAAGGCGGACAGACCTGCGACTCGATTTTGTTTTGTTTTGGGGTATGGAAAACTTATTACCATAAAACAGAAACGGTGCAACAATCTCCTCACAGTAACTCTGCTACTATTTTTATCTCTTGATCGCTTTCTTGATGAATTTAATAACTAACTAGGTCATCAAAGAGTTCGATAAGTATCTTAAAAATCAATTCTTGTTTGATAATTAATTACGAAAAAGGAATATGGTTGGTAATTAACTACAAACACGGAAAAATTTTCGATTTGGTAAGTGACGGCCAATTTAACATCTGGCCATAAAAAGAGGAAACGTAATACATGGTGTAAATAAATAAGCGAATAATATTTTTAGAGAGGAACCTACATGAATCTAAATTATTTTCCCCATTAGGGGACACGCGCCCGCTAAATCAGCTGATCATATCACCGCACCTGTCAAATCTATAGTATTATTATTTCTCGGCTTTTTGTTCATATTTTTGCCTATGATTCTGGAAAAATTGTTCAGTTTCGTAGATAGGTTCATCCCTTAAAATATTTTGCGCTAATAAAATTACACCCATGCAACTACATTACATCTAACGATGCATAATATTCAAAAGCCGCGATTAGACTACACAATTTGTAGGACGCTTTTTCAGTTAGGTTCCTTAGTAAGGACAAGTGTAATTGCAGTTAGTGTCCTTATTATCGGAGCCATACTGCAATTACACTTGTCCTTACTAAGGAACCTAACTGAAAAAGTGTCCTACAAATTGTGTAGTCTAATCGCGGCTATAATACGAGATCTTTAATAATAAAAGCAGTATATTTGTGATAAGAAAGAACTGTAAAGTAGATTTTTATCAACAGAAACGTTTAATATTACATGATGATTATCAAAAACTGAATAGACATGCTTTGGTTAGTCCAGTGGTTCTTAACCTTTTAGACATGAGTACGGGTTAGTACTATTATTTTCTTCTGTGACATGAGGGACCATTTTACCAAATTTCTGTTTTGCCGGGGACCACAATACAATACAAATATTCTTTATCGACACCAATACAGAAAACACATAAATAATACAGTACATAAACAAAGTTGAGTCAACAGGCGGCCTTATTGCTAAGGTAGCAATCTCTACCAGGCAACCTAAGTTTAAGTAAATCGTTTGAATGGAATAGTGCATTGCGGGTTGGCGGCATAAATAATAGTATGTTTAAGATAAATTACATACAAATAGTATTTACATAAAATACTTAACATTAAACTAAATAATAATACGTAGATACTCATATAATACAATATCACTAATATATAACTATGAATATACCTACTAATACATAACTATCATAACTAAAATATAGGAAACATGATGTTATTTAGGATGAGGAGACTGATGATAATGCGCTTTAACACGCATTTGGTTTAAATTTATTTTTCAGTTGGTTTATTGGTAAAATATGGTATTTAAATGTAAATAAATAAATTTACTTGATATATTTATAAATAAAATATGCATAATTTTACGACTAAGGCTGTTTAAACAAAACAGGGTTTTTTTTTAGGCACATAGGTAGGCATTAAATTCTAGAGCAAAACAACTAGCTATCAATTGAAGACAAGCATTAAAAGTATTTTACGAGTATAACAAGGAAAAGGAAACATCATAAATTGTATGAATTAACATACATTACTGTAGAAAATGAAGTAAAGTAGGCGTTAAACGGAATAAAAATGTATCGCTGATAAATAGACGCGCACGCAAACAAAACGACTTGCTAATGTGTAAATCTCATGCAAGTCGGATTGCATACTTTGAAATTCAGTTGCTGTTAGTGTGAAAATATGGTACATTCGGAATTGCCCAACTTAGGTATTCAAAAAAGTACTTTTTTTTCTGTTTGATGCGGGTTCAAGTTCCTGCCCAAGACCAATGTTTTTAATTATTTCGCTTCAATTTTAAAAAGGTTCTTTTTTTCTTAGCGGAACAAAAGAAACTTATATTAGAACATTCATCAATTTTGGTTATAATTTTTTTCTCACGGTATTTTTAAAAGAGTTTAGTGTAGTCTTTGTAAAGTAATTTTTTTATAATATCATTGCATAATCACGTTATTTATGTTGATAAATAATATAAATAAACATGAAATTCGAAAAGTCTATCATAAACTTATTATTTCCTCTTGACACTAAGAGAGTTTGCGAAATGCTCATTATTAGGAAGTAGTAACTGAAGTACGTAAATATTGTTGTTGTCTTTTGTACTAGATTCCGTGATTTACATTATTGTCAGATTTTTATTAACAATCTGTTCATGTATTGCTTGTTTGAATATTATGCACGTATATTTCACATTCCAATACAATGTAATTTGTTTAAGGAATAAATGATTATGATTATTAATTCCACAATGTCTGCGACATACTAACGTATCAGGAGAAACAGGCAGACCGTGAAATGCACTATTACATCAATACCGCAGCAGTAATTGATGGTAATTTCCCCAGATGTTGATTTGCATACTAACAGACGATAATATACCACCACTATCAGTTCATTTAACTGTATCAACAACATAGACTATGGTCTGTTTTATATAAATCCGGATAAAAGTTCATTGACCTCTTTCTTTTCTCGAAAGTTATTAAAAAGTAAAGTAACGCCAAAATGTCTGGCAAGGTCACACGCTCATCCCGCCTTCTACTACGCTATGCCAAATTACGTATTTTCTTAGAGCAACGCGGGCCTTCCAATACGGAAGGCCGGCGGCGGCGTTGCTCTAAGCGTATTTTGCTTAATTTTATCGTATCGTTTGAAAAAAAATATATGCGTATTGTATGCAGGTGTCAATGACCTTTTGTGAAACAAACCATAAATCAAACTCAGAAGGTTTTTTTTTTCGAAGTAAGATTTTACAAATCACTTTTCGACGTCAAACAAGTTTTGCTTAAACCAACGCAGGCTCTCGTCTCACACTAATTCAGAATACACTCTTAACTCGATAACTGTATGTTACTTTTCATATAGGTATATATTTTTTACTTTTGTGTTTTTTTTATTTGCGATATTGCTTTTAACAGTACTATCAGGTTCTCGTTATGTGTACTAGACTTAATGGTACAGGTCATCCACTATTATTCATAATTAATAGATAATATTTATATAGTTATTACTTGAGGTAGAATTATATTTTGCTCTTCAAATATCCAGTTTTTGTCGGTTTTGCAACAAAAGTTTAGGCCTCAAAAATGTACACCTATTTCTAGTAAAAAAGTTATTACGTCTAATGGCTTGATTTTCGAAATCTAAAATTAGATACTCGTGCTTATATATTCGAAGTTTAAATTCAACTGTTTGATATTATTATGACTGATTCTCGTTGATGACGAAACAGCTAAACGGATAAGAATAAAAATCAGATTGATTTGAAAATTTTCTTTTTAATGTTTCTATCAGTACCTATTTAGAAACGAAAAAAGCAAAACTAACAAACAACCACACTCCGTTTTTTTTTTGACAGAAAGTAAACAACAAACATATAACTAATATTGTAGAGGCGTTC
The DNA here is from genome assembly GCA_948473455.1 of Teleiodes luculella. NCBI lineage: Eukaryota > Metazoa > Arthropoda > Insecta > Lepidoptera > Gelechiidae > Teleiodes > Teleiodes luculella. The sequence continues at coordinate 4,018,976 of OX419606.1, forward strand.
CAAAAAGGCAGAGACCGGGCCAAGTCTCATAATGTTGCAAATAACTGAAAACTACTGCTACTCAAGATATCGCTTAGCCGGATTGTCTTTAAATTAGTATGTCCGTACAAAAACTGCCGGAATGGGAACTGGAAGAACAAGAACTTAAAAGAGCTGGAAGTGTCATTAGACACTGAAAAATTTGTATTCATGTGAAATAATCTAATCGAAAAGAATATAAATACTTATTGCACTTATAGAGTACAAAAAAAACACTATTACTCGTAATAACAATGCGATTTTATTGTAGAGTACAATTTCATAAGTGCAGTCATATCAAGCATGGTCCAAGAAAACAAGGTCTAACCGTTAGACCACGTGACTTCACACAAGCCTACGTCATCATGCTAATCATCCTTCTCTATTAACACGCATTCGACAAGGATGTACAGTATGATGACGTAGGCTTATGTCAAGTCACGTGGTCTAACGGTTAGACCTTGTTTTCTTGGACCATGATATCAAGTATAAACTTTCAAATAATTATTAAGATTTAAGACGGGATATTTACCGTGGTATTTGTTTAGTGTGAGTACCCGAACAAAACAAAAACAAAATCAAATAACTTTTTTCATAAAGGCTAGTTTTTGTATTTTTTTGTATGTTACAAAAACTGTGTACGGCACTCAATATTTCAAATGAAATGACCTGAAAGCTTTTGGAAAAAATGTTAGTTTACACTACAGACACACTGATATAATATATGACTGGACTTATAAACGTGACCGTACAACAGGCTGCTTATAAAATTGTATTTTTCACCAGTATGGTATCATTTAAAAGAAATATTGATGATGCCGATAATTTACTACTAAAAGCTAGAAAAATAATCATATTATCACTCTGCTCATGAATGTCGGATGAGATAGGGCATTAATCATGCATATTAAATTAAAACTAAGATAAGTCACAACTTAAAGCTATACTTATATTTTTTAAATTTGATAACAGACTGTTACATTTATTATTTTTCAAGATTATTATAAAATTAATATTCGCTTTTTAAGATTACAATTTTTTAATCTATAATCATGGAATCACCGTAAGCAGCAAGGTAGATCCAGTAAACACAAACATAACATCACTACATCTTTGCCACAACAAAACTAAAACAATGACTCCAAGTCGCAAAGCGAAAAACTTTTACAATTGCACTCTAACCGTACTTTGGGTGTTTTCTGTCTGACTGTACTTGGACAACAGTATCCTTAAACTAGTTTGCCTCTAATTTATGGGGAAGGAAGATAGTATCGCTTGTAAGTTTAAGTGGTCCAACCATTGAGGAATTACATACAAGTACCAGAGAAGACGACCCGGTAGGGGTCGCGGGAAACCGCTGGATGTGGGCAGCGCGGGACTGATCGTTGTGAAGATCTTTGGGAGAGGCCTTTGTCCAGCAATGGACGTCTACTGGCTGAAATGATGATGATGATGATAACCAGAGAAGAGACACCTCGATTACTTACAATCTATGCGCAACATGGCGGTAGAGGCGGGCTGAATGCACGGCGAGAAGAGAAACAAAAGACAGACGCCATAGAAGTTGGAGGTCGCGACCTCCAATTCAAATAACATGAGTGCGGTTTGCAGGTGTCCTTTCTATGTACGCTAGAACAAATAGTAGTTCAATGGGTCTAACTTCCTTTTTGGTTTACACACACGCCATCGTTTGACGCATTTGATTGAACTGTCTAATTTTGTTTTAGTTGCTTTATGCGCGCAGTTTGACCCATTTTAAATATTTTCGTTTTGAAATTTTAATTTTGAATGCGCCTATGTTTTGATATTATGTTCATAAGATGGTATATAACTATCAGAAACTGTTTTCTACCTAAATGCCAGAATAGAATATACTTTATTACATTCCACAATAATAAACATGCAAACGGGCGGCCTGACAGATTAGGCAAAAATTGATTCTATAGGTACTCGTATTGCTAACTAACTCGGTAACTAAAGCCCGACCAAAGAAATAAGCACCCCCGCCATATTGCGGAATTTCAATGGAACTAATTTTATGAGGGAAATTGTTGCCATATTCGTAAAAATGTACACGTGGCGCCCTTAGAGCAGGTTTCTTATTTCTTTGGTCAGGCTTTACGTCATAATTCTGTATACATTTAGGAAAATGATTCTTAATGTCTTTATTACCAACCCTGTAATCTCTTTAATTATTTAAATTCAAAATAATCTAGATAAATTATAGGTAGGTCTGTATCGACCATTTAAATACAAACAACATTTTGTCATTGCTAAAACAAATCTTCTTATGTGACACACTCGACGAATTTAGTTTTTTTCACAATATTATAGAAAATGTAAGTCTCTACCTTTTTAGGGTTCCGTAGCCAAATGGCAAAAAACGGAACCCATATAGATTTGTCATGTCTGTCTGTCTGTCTGTCCATCTGTCCGTCCGTATGTCACAGCCACTTTTTTTCAAAGCTATAAGAGCTATACTGTTGAAACTTGGTAAGTAGATGTATTTTGTGAACCGCATAAAGATTTTCACAAAAAAATTAGAAAGCAAATAATAAATTTTAATTTTAATAAATTTTATTATTTATATGATGTACATTACTATGCAAACTTCCACCGAAAATTGGTTTGAACGAGATCTGGTAAGTAGTTTTTTTAACATGTCATAAATCGTAAACCGCAATTTTCCTTTCACTATTACTTATTAAAACATCGATCAAAGTTACAACGAACTACAAGAATTATGTTACTTGCTGATACGGAACCCTTCATGGGCGATTCCGACTCGCACTTGGCCGCTTTTTTTAAAGACTCTCATGTTCGTTCATATCACTTGAATTCGAAATATCTGTCAACAACACTCCACTTTAATTGTCAAGGTTTAAAATGACTAAGCACAGTTTTATTAACCTTAAAAACAAATACTTAGTGAAATATGACAAAAGAAATCAAGGTCAAGCCATTGACCACCATTTGCCGCACTATTAACAGCATTGTAATACTAATAACCCTTTGTTGCCCAAGATTGCCCTTGAGAAAATAGCAATGTAGGTCCAAGCAACATTAATTGTCATTGTCAAAGTTGTTGTTTTTACATTCATTGGCACATATTTCTATCCCAGTTATCAACTATGTAAGTAAGTGATGTTACATTTAAACAATATTAAGGTGGGTACAGACTGGTAAGAACCGTTCACAATTTGTCCAGAGTATGTATCTTTCATGACACATTGCAGCCATCTGTCTGTATGGTGTTTAATTCTTTCATTGCAGGATACATTTAATTTTTATGTTCCATTTCACCTTTACATAGCTTCAAAAACATTAAAGTAAGTGAAACCGATTTGAAGGGGTCACTTCAATTATAATTTTTCATTTCTATCTACTTTTCTTCTATATCTAGTTTGTCCTCAGCTTCATAGTAGAATAGAATAAGAAATTGATACACAGAAATAAGATACGAGTAACATATTCAGTTTTGGTCAAGAATCAATAATTTCCGTACTTTTGTCCAAAAAATTTTTATATTTTCTTTTTTATATCTTGGTTTTTATAGCAAGGTGAATGAAAGTACTATGAATGTAATTTGTAGGTATGAAGTTAAAATACGGAATAAGGAAGCAAGTATAATTAAGATTTTTAAAACTGGTTCCGCTGTAATTACATAAGAGGTTCAAGGTGGACGGAGAGTGGAGACGTAATACTTACATTTGCTAAGGTCAAAAAAATAACATATTTTTATACATTTTATAACTTTTTGATTTTGATAATGACAAGTAGACTTAAAAAAGACCTTAATCGTAAATCAAATTAGAATAAGGGTAATATTACTAGCATTAGGTAAATTGCGATGTATTTTTAATTTTTGTAGTTAATGTAATTTCCTTCTTTATAAGAGCGATAGTTTTCATAGTGTGCCGTTGGGTTCTTCGTATCAAATTGGACCAGTCTGACACTTTATTGGGGTTGTCCTTGGTTTGTTAAAGTACAGCAGCCAGCACATGCGGCTGGACATGTTGACCTTGAGAGCGCCCGTATTCCGTAGTGGTAGGTACGAATGTCCAACCGTATGTGCTGGCTTCTGTATACAATCCAAGATCATACGGAGCATCATACTTCTCTGTGGACAATATCAACTGCAATCCCCAACCCAATTATGATAACTAAAACAACAGATCCTGGCCAATTTATTTTTAACAACTATTAAAGATTAACACAGATTTAAAAGATTCCCGAAAAACTTGAAAAATTACGCCTTTGTTCGCTGACATTTATTTTCAATAAAAAATTTTTGGAATTTTGAATAAGATCACCTTTAATTCCTAGCCTAGACTCCTCCTAAAAAATTCTGTATGTAAATCCTAAGTAGGTAGATTTAACGACGTCAAATCTATTTACTAGTTCTACTTCAATTACTAAGAAATGCCATAAAAGTGAGTTTGATTCGATAACTTCTTGCTTCATATTCTCATGACTTAGGAAACCTATTGTTGCGCGATATTTAATTAGATACTTCATTGATGAAATAGGAAAAATAACAGTGTTAGGAAGTTCATTACATTTCTTCAGAGATAATTGGCTTAGTTCATGTTTCAATTTACTTTGCATTTCAACCGTAGCTACAACCAGATTTTTAAAATGGTTTCGTTAAATTCTCAAATTCTTCCCTCGGTAAAAAGTAGGCTTAGATGAACTAACCAACTAATCAATTATTTGTCATTTAAAGTTTAAGCTAATTGTACAAAAAAATAACAAAGGGTACTAGCGTCATTCTACTTAGAATTAAAATTTCCTGGACGGGAATTGACAAATCATTGATATACCTTTTTTCTCTTCTGGTTCAAAGAACAGTCGATTTTATGTATAAGAAATAATTCATGTGCATTAAAAATCAATCATCACTTTTGTTTTACTTTATTCAACACTTTAAAAAACAAACAAAACGAAAATTTACCGGTAGAGATTAGGGCTTTATCAATAAAATAAAAAATAAGATGCATGTGACAATTTTTTTTATTGATAAAGCCGCTCTACCGATAAATTTCAGTTTTGTATAAAAGGCAATCTAAGCTATTTCAGAAGATTTTTCCTCGGTACAAAGTAGAATATCAATTTTTAATGTGTAGCAAATCTGACTTACTGTGTTTCATCTTAATTTTATTCAGCCCCTGCAGTGTGGAACAAACTACTATCCATATTCTTCGCATTTATAAAACTAGAAGTATTATTTTACTTGTGATAATTAAAATAAAATAGATATTTTAATTAAAATGTCTTACCTTCCACTTTTTAACTTCCGACAATCGATTTGCCAAAACACATCCAGCTGAACCAGCTCCCACAATAATGAAATCATATTCCTCTACCTGTCTCTTTCTTCTACTCTTTCTTTTCTTTTCTTTCTTAGCAGACACAGTAACCTTCTTAGAATCTGCCGCTTCAAAGTCATAAAAACCTTTATTCTCAAAATTGTATTCGAATATTGGTCTCGGCGATGAATATCTTAGGAAAGGACTTTTGTTTTCAAAATCGAATTTGAAATCTGGTTTTCCGTAAAATGAACTCTCTCTTTGACTCGATAGAGTAGGATGTCCAAAACTAGGTCCAGATTCAAACGCAGTGGATTGAAATGGTGTTGGTCCAAATACACTAGGTTCTGGATTAGTTATCCCTAATCCTGTGACGCCGTTAGTGAAATCACCGAAGTAGGAGTTCCGAGCTCCACTGTCAGTAGACCGTCCAAATAGTTGTGTCAGCAATGTCAAAAACATGAATCCAGTTTGGGAACATTGTGTCAAAGGTGCGTGTGCTTCTGCGCACACCGGGGTTATGTCAGGAGGGATCCAAACTGACGCCATTTTGAATTACGTTCCTTATTCAAATGTTGTTCAAATAAATTATTTTTTTATTTTAAAAGCCGTAAGAAGTTTTGTTAACTATAAATACTTTTCACACACATCAACACTTTTAAAACAATATTTTTCCTATTAACCATTTCTATTTAGATTTTTTAGTATGAGAGAAACTTGCAATACTTTTAAATCAACGTTAAAAACTCCATGTTAATTAGGTATCACTGCACTTTACTTTCGCTCGCGACACATAGTATGACTGTTAACGCTGAGTTCTTGAAAGGTAGTGCAGCAGTCAAGTAGGGTGGTGGTTGTGCAAGAACCAAGAACAGTTACTGTCCTTAACCATTCCTTCCGATTGTAGACTTGTAGGCTTTTTGCATGGGTTACGAAACAATGTGAATCAGTGTGACCAGATTTAGCAGAATTCTGCTTTTTTAGCAGAATTAGACCCCATATTCATGTTCTAGCAGATTGTGTCGCAGATCTGAAAAGTCAGCAGCTTTTTGCAAGACTTTTGGAAATCATATGCAGAAAATTAGCAGGATCATTACTTTTAAAGAAATTATGCTTTTTCATGTACAAATCCTGTGCTGGAAACCTACAGCACTATTCAAGGGAAATCCCAGCAAATGTATATTTTCCTGTATCTGAATTATAGGTATCTAAAGTTCATATTGGTCTACTATTTCCTGAGTAGTTGTTTCTGTTTAGTTGTATCAGATTACACTGTAAAAATTAAAAGAAAGTACGAACAAATATAGAGAAGTGAACGGGAGAAAGATTCAAAGTTTTCTTGGCCATGAAGAAGAGCCAAGGAAGACAATAATACCGCTTTTTGTAAATCCTGTAATATAAAATTTGTTGCACGTACGTCCATCTGTGTTGAAAGATCATATTAACACGTCGAAACACAAAAAAGGGCCACGTAAATTGATATTTTTTGTCGAGTCCATGTTTTTATAATAATTTATGTAAAATTGCGGAAATAATAAAGTAGTTAATCAATATTTTTGTACTCGTTTATTTAATAATTTCACAAAATATGATTTGTATTCATTGGCAGAATTTTAGCATTTTATGAAATTACACTTAGCAGATTTAGCAGAATTTGGATGAACAGCTAGCAGAATGTTCATTTTAAATCTGGTCACACTGATGTGAATTATAACCGTGGTACAGTGCTGTTAATGGTTATTTTGTGTACACTGTTTTTTTTAGTGACAAGTATATTATACACCATAACAGTATATTATTAACCATTAATAGCTCAGTACCACGGTTATAATTAAATTAAAATGAACACTAGTACCCTATTATTAGTGTTTATTTTCATCTAGGCTTGATTGTATGATGTGAGAGCGTCGGTAGCCAAGTGGCTAGGGCCGTCGTATTTTATTTAGAAGGCGAAAGTTCGAGCCTCGTTTTTTGTAAAAAAAAATATTGTCTTTTTCTATGAAAAGAGTCGCACAGGGCCCTGATTTCAGGGTAAGCTCGAACCCCTCGGTGGGGACATGGTATGAGTTGTCAATGAATGATAAAAAGACTAATTTTCAACAACCTTGAGGCGACATTAACCAGAAATAGTGAAATTATGTCTCTATATTAATATAGCACCTGAAAAAAGTAATTATAATGAATTATTAGTCCGTTTACTGATTGATTAATAACTGACAGGTTATTTATGTCCTTCAGCCAAGTGGAAAAGAATTCCTTAGAAAAAGTAGCTATGTTTATACATAGTTAATGTTTATACATATCTAGTCCATCATATTAATTACTTGTTCAATAACAAATGTTCTGGTAATTATAGGTGGTATTTGATTGATTTAGAGATTATTATTTACTAGCGACCCGCCCCGGCTCCGCACGGGAAAATGGTTATTGTGGGTTATCCTTCAGTATATTATGCATGTATTATACATATAAACCTTCCTCTTGAATCACTCTATCTATTAAAAAAAACCGCATCAAAATCCGTTGCGTAGTTTTAAAGATTTAAGCGTACAAAGGGACATAGGGACATAGGGACGGAGAAAGCGACTTTATTTTATACTATGTAGTGATAGTGACTAGCGACCCGCCGCGGCTCCGCAAGGGAAAATTGTTATTGTGGGTTATCCTTAAGTATATTATGCATGTATTAGACATATAAACCTTCCTCTTGAATCACTCTATCTATTAAAAAAAACCGCATTAAAATCAGTTGCGTAGTTTTAAAGATTTAAGCATACATAGTGACATAGGAACAGAGAAAGCGACTTTGTTTTATACTATGTAGTGAAACTATAATATAATATTTTTGCAAGTCAAATATATGCTTGAGAATTGTGTTTTAGAAATTAAACCCTTTTTTGCAATGCTAGCGTACTTTACGGTTTCCGAGTGGTGAACCGTCACTCACTTTACATTACGGATGTTCCGGGTTCGAATCCTGGTGGGACGCTTGTCGCAATAATAAGTGTCACTAAGTGAGACTTTCCGTAGTTTGTTGGTTAGGACATGGCGTAAATATTTTTGTACGATAAGGCATTTCCAATGTAAACAATGAGTTACAATTTCAATAAAACCCGGTATATGTAAATACTCCCTTTAACAAAAATTTATATAAATTTACCATCTGAAGATGGTCAAATGATTTAATATTGAACAGCCACAAACCTAAGTCAAAAAAATAAAACACGGAAAACAAAGTCATCATCATCATCATCATCATTTCAGCCAGTAGACGTCCACAAACCGTCAAACAAAGTAGGTACTAATAATTACAATTATATCTAAGTATTACGCCAAGCAATAATTCATTATATAAACACCATTTGTAACGCACGATGTGTACAATTAATCTATACTTATATTATAAAGAGGAAATGTTTGAATGTTTGCTTGCATTGAATAGGCTCCGAAACTACTGAACCTATTTAAAAAATTTGAGAAGCTACATGAATCCTGACCTGAGTAACATAGTCTATATTTTATTTGAAATAAAAAATGTAATCCAAGGAGTAAAAAAATGCCTAAAATATTATTATGTATTAGTTAAATAGGCTCCGAAACTACTGAACCTATTTTGATGAAACTTGACACAAAGATAGAATAGACCTTAGGAAAGGACATAACATAGCTACCATTTACCGCGGGATAATTTCTCATTCCGATGGGAAAAACTGTTTACACACATACACACACACACACACATATACACACACACACACATACACACACACACATGATAGGCTATTTACTATGTAGACATCGTAGACAGTTAGAAATCGTAGTATTTTATTTCAAAAGTGCAAAAGGGTATGTATGTAGAGAATTCCTTTAATTTTGTACATACTTATTTGTTTCATAGGCAAATTATAAATATACCAGGGCTGTAACTTTTCCAATCTCTACGCCTCAACTCCCAAAATGACAGTTTCACGTACAAGCAAAACCCACCACTATTTCGGCCCGCGCATTCCGTTAAAAAATTCACGAAGCCACGTTAACATTCCATATTTCCGAAAACATTCCGTTGTTGCCAGCAACTTGCAGTGTAAAAACTTAAATTACATGCCAGCTGCGCGCTCCGTGTGAAAGATGCATATTGTTCCGTTGTGGGCACGGAACTGCCAGCATTTGTTTTACAATTTTAATACGAATACTGGAATAAAAAAAATATTTTGAATGGGAAAGACTGGCGGATGTCGCTTCATGCATTCAGAGTAAAAATTGGATGTCGCGCCGTATTTGGATGCATGCTTTTCCTGTATTAAATCTCCGCAGTTCGTATATCACTGTCTCGCTCGCTTCCATGTGTTCCGCAATTTTCTATCCTTCTCATTCCTTGCGACGACGTATGTAATATTTTATTGAGTTTAATCAGACTTCATTGTTCTATTAAGGCGCATTTTCATTGGTCGATAAGTCGGTCAGTACCCTGAATGTGGGGACTTCTTTCATGCGAGCTAACGATCAATGAAATTCAGTTTTCAGTCGATAACTCGGTCGATACAAAGCATACGGGGACTCCCAAAACTCAAAATATAATTTTCTGCCATACTGTTTTCAGATTTTCCCGGATTACACCTAACAGAATGCCCTTCTGGTAGCGAATACCCTTCAGGTAACAACGCCCGTACCCGCCGGTGGGGGCGCGGCCATAACCAAAATCTGAATTGATAATCAGAGACGGAATCAGACTCAGGCGTCGTCTTCTTCACGAAGTTTTTCAATATCAACGCGCTAGGGCGTGGTCCGAGGCTCCCTTGAGCCACTTCTAGACGCGTTGGTATATGACTTTTTTGGGGTAGAGTCTTCCGCTCCCCCACAAGTCCGATGAAGCTTGATCCGTCGTACTTTTTCGACTCAAGCATGGGAAATTAAAAAATAGCGGGCGGTAACGACCAATGACAACGGATTGTCACATGACCTATGGCATGCGTTTCAAAAAAATCTCCCGCACCCCGCATGCGGGCGCTAACGACCGGTGAAAATGCGTTTTTAAATATCTAAGTACGGTCAAATGTAATGAGAAAGGTGCTAAAACTAAAGTGTTAAGCTTGGCATACTCTTCCTTCATTATTATAATCTTTAATAGCTTTTTAATACTTACATAAAGACACGGTCTATTCCCTACCAGGTTGAGCAGCTTTTAAATGAATGTTCAAAATAAATAAAATGTTGTATTGTGGACTATCCATTTGAAAAGCACCTTCTAAACTAAACCATTTTTTTATAAATCACAATGTATTGTTACCGTTAATCTGGGTACACCAGCTAGTGTGCAGATTAACTAGGTATTTTTCAAATTATCTGGTTAAGTCAGTTAAAGTGGATAAAATTGATTCAGTTCTCTCATTAACTTTGTAGAGTAACGACTATGCCTACGGTGAATTGCAGAGTTCTTTTGCTTGAATAAAATATATCTATTATTAATATCTAAATTAGATGTGTACCAGGCAAATGTAACCTAGTTTAACCGAGGCAAGCTTCAAAATTCCGCAATCGAACGATGTACCATCCGCTAATACGCAAACTAACTGGGTAAAGTGCGAATATCAGCTATGTATAGTAATTCACAATTCTTTTATTTTTGCAATCATGTACATACATAACAGGTGTTAAATATTATATCATGTAGCATACATGAACCCTGTAAGGGTGTTGCAAAAAAACATTCCAACTAATAAGTCTAAAATTAACTAAATTAAATAGTAAAATATAAAACATCATTAGCGTTCGATTTCACATAAATATAAAAAAAAACATTGTAATATATTATTAAATTGTAAAATTATCTAAAATCTAAAATTAAATAAAATAATCATTAGCTAAAATAATTAAAATTGAATAATTAAATAAATATGTAGGTACAATAGACATCACACATTTTCGTTGCAAACTAGACGTTATTTTCAACGCGCAAGTTACTGCTGCTGTCTACTGTACCTATTTGCCTATCGTGGTGAGGATTTTATTCATTTTATTTTGCATTTAATTAAATTTAATGATAATTCGCAATTTAACGGATCGTATCAGAAGAAATTCTGCAGATTAGGTACCTATTTTATGTGCACATTAATGTATTCCGCATTCTATACGTAACATACAAACGAAAACCTCTTAATACTATCCATTACACCACTAACTCTTTGAAGACTGTGCCATACATTTTTATGACTCACGTTGTTTGGCAAGATTGCGAACTTAATGTGAATTACAAGAATGACGTCATAAAAAACATACGAACCTCAACCTTTCTCGGTTATGGCTGCTTACTTGTATACAATGGATGTTATCTTACACATGAAACGGATTATAATAATGTAGAATTTTCAGCTTAAATAAAAGGAATATAAAGTTACCCACCCTCTTGGCAATTGAGCCCGCGCGTGAAATAGAACGGATTTTGTTCTAGAACTTTTTCTGGAGAATCCTAATATTTTCCACTTTTATTATAAAATAAGCAGAAACACTAAGCGTTAGAAACGTTTTTCTTAACCTCTTATTTTGCAAAGAATAAGTATCCTTTTTATGAGTATATTTTAAATGTCTATTATTAGTTAATTTATGTAATAGTCATTTTATAGATCATAACCAAACACACTTTATTGTTTATAAATATAATCCATTATTATTACCGATTAGAGCGTCGGTGGCCAAGTGGCTAGGGCTATTGACTTTCATTCGGTAGTTCGCAGGTTCAAGCCTCGGCACGTACCAATGTGTTTTCGATTTTCGAATTCATATGTACGTTTATTCTTACGGTGAAGGAAAACATCGTGAGGAAACCTGCACACACCTGCGAAAAATTTTCAAAGGTTGTGTGTGTAGTTGACCAACCCGCACTGGGCCAGCGTGGTCGACTAAGGCCTATTCACCCTGATTTCAGGCTCGAGCCCCTCGGTTGGGACAAATGAACTGTTAACAGACAGACAGACAGAACAGTTATTTTCATTCTGGGTCATTATTGTGGCATGAAAAATATTAGTTTATAGCAGACCTTATATTTTCTAGTCACACATTATAAAAAAGCGAAATATGTGACAAATGAATGTTCAACTCAAAATCATAACATTATCTCACTTCTGTGTAAAACTCTTTCGAGAACCACAAAAAACCAAGCGATGCGCACATAGTTTAGTTTTTTCGCTACATTTGAGGTGATTTGAGGTATAATAACAATATCAAATACTCGCTGTGGAACCAGATAGAGGATTTCGACGCTTTATTCCACCCATTTCGTACCAAAGGCTTGTTTCACAAAGCCACAAGTAAGTTTCGCGTGGCTTTGCAAAGAGTATTTAACAGACTTGAACACTATCTGGGAACACTATAGATTATAGAGACGCAATACCTACATGTAAATCTTTAAAAAAGCAGTGCACACATTGCGTGAACCTGCCAGTTCTGTTTTTAAGAGTTCATTATTCATTAAATTAATAAATAAATAAATTAGTGCGAGACGAGAGCCAGGCCAGCCTTGGTTTGAGCAAAGCTTAATAACTTCATTAGTTTTGACGTCGAATAGTGATTTGTAAAATCTTACTTCGAGTAAAACTTTTTGACTTTTGACTTTGACCACCTTTGTCTTTGAAATAAATTGTCTCAACTCAACTTTCATTCAACTAGCTGAGGAGCGGGAGGTTGTGATTGCTTCAATCTGACGGGAAACAAAACTATTTCAGTATTAAATCACTGAAGGGTAGACAGAATGGAATCGCTTAACATTACACCTCTATACTGCCCAAAAAAAATTTTCTTTCTTCTCTAATGAAGGTTCGTTCGCTATGATAAGAGGCAATGACTGAGTTCAAGATAGTGTAATATAATAGTGTAATATTAAAGAACGTGGTCAGAGTACTAGGTACTGAGCCCACTATTGATGACTGCTAGCAATGGACATCTTTTGGTCAAAATGATGGTGATGATATTAGCTGACACCGACTCCAAGACAATGTCTACATTATGTTTTTATAATGTTACTACTTATGTAGTTCTTTTTTTTTTATTATCTTTTTATACCTATAGACTGATACTTTTTTCATGAAACAGGTCCCTGTATCAGAAGTTATGATAAGCGTTTGGTAAAGTTAGGAGGATTTTTTCCTTTCTAAACATAAGAGTGTTATTGTTATTGTTTGATAAAACAGTAAAGGTAGATTGTTCCTTCAGTAGAGTTGTAAATACAGTTATATTATTAATGAAAATACGAGTAGCTTAACTATTTGGATTGATGTTCTGGTTAAATTCCATGTAAAGCCGCCGGATGCAAGTGGTGCAATATCTGCCCCTGTGCAAATCAAATTTCTGGTAAGGTAGGTAATTTACTTACAATTGTATGTAAGTTTAAAAATATTTCAATCATGAAGAAAGAAAAAATTTTACGCGCCCAAATGGAGTACTAATCAAAACGTACTATGAGTGCCGGCTGTGATATATTCATGTCGTCGTAAGCAAAACTACAGAGCTTGCTGGTATCATCACATTTTTCTAGTGAGTAGTAAACCGCTGGGCTGATTTTAATTATGTTAAAAATTTGCTTTAAATTATTTCCTTTTTCACCGGTGCGCCGTGTTACTACCAGTTCCTCAGCTAAGCATTTTATATAACTAGGTAGGAATTCATAAAACAGTTTTAACGCAAAAGCACTAACTACTTTTACTGTAAATCGTCCTCCGCGCTCATTCCTCACCCCCGCTCACTTGCGATATTCCACTATGTATGTGTTCACTACCTTAATGCGCACGCGTACGTCTACGTAAAGGTTTATTTACGCTGGAGCAAAAATTGTGCGGCTTGCGGCTGATCCGTAATTTTCGCATGTGAAAAATGCTGTCCGTCCACGGTTACGCCCGCGTTGTTTTTTTATTTCCCGTGGTAAAAAGTATCTAAGATGTTGACCATGCACAATTTTGGGCCAACGGTTCCAGAGATTAGCGTGTACAAATAGACAGACAGACAGACGGATTTTGTTTTTACAAAACCTGTAATTTTGTAAAAAAAAAGCTACACTCCCTGTAAGTCCTACAAATCAATGTACAGACACGCCGATTCTTCAGTTTTATTATAGTTTAGATATTTTTTGGCATTTGCGGCGTGCGACAGCATATTTTTATGACGAAGCAACATTATGGCTAATAATTTTCAAAGAAACTCTTTGTAAAATTTGTTTATCAATTATGTGAAATATCTCAAATCGCACAATGTTGCTCCAACGTAAATAAGCCTTTACGCAAGCGGTGTATCCTGTCTCATACAATTCCATACATTACAACTCAGTGGTAGTACATACGTACACGTCTTCGCAAACGCATCTGGTCTGCTCCAACCTTTACAAATCGTCGTTAACAGCTCATATTGTCCCCACCGAGGGGCTCGAGCCTACCCTGATACCAGGGTGAATAGGCCTTAGTCGACCACGCCGGCCCAGTGCGAGTTGGTCAACTTCACACACAACCTTTGAATTTCTTCGCAGGTGTGTGCAGGTTTCCTCACGATGTTTTCCTTCACCGTAAGAGCGTCGAATTTCTTCAGAAAATTCGAAAATTGAAAACACAATGGGAGGTTTGAACCCGCGAACTTCGGAATGGAAGTCAATAGCCTTAGCCACTTGGCCACCGACGCTCTACCTTTACAAATGAATGTATTCAATTCGTCTGTTAATTTTTATAATCCCGTTTGCAAAATGATTCACGTTCAGTAATTTAACCGAGTACTGCTGTAAATGAAACTTGGTTAACGAGAATACAAGTTAAATTTCCCCTTGCAGCTCATTTATCATTACCTTGGTTTGGTAACATTACATTCGGTAACATGTTTAACTTTGCATTACGTGTAGTTGCCGTTGCAGTGCAAATTACTAATGTAAGTAGCGTTTCGGAGCAAAAGGTTAAAAGAGCAAAACGACAAGTGGGAGCAAATGGTCAAAAGAGCAGAATGTTAAAAGCGCACAATGTCAAAGGCGCAGAATGTCAAAAGCGCATAATGTCAAAAAATCTACTTATTAAAAAAACTACTTGGAAGTCAGATTTACACTCTAAGTTGGAAAAAAATGTTTACTTATATTTTCTAATCGAAAATAATAATTTGAAATAATCATAAAATTTCTCTTATTATTTGAAGTGATTTTTTGAGCTGGAGTTGCTGAATTAAATTAATTATTTTGCTAAGTGAGCATTCTGTAAAAACTAGTTTTAAACTCCACATAGAAAGCTAAAGCTACATACAGTAAGCAAGCATAGTTACTAGTTCAAAACAAACTAATATCTACCTTTAAATTGATTCAGGTGTATCCCTGCCGAAGTCCATAACACTATTTAGTGATTAATCTTCCACACTTTTGATGCATTTTCATGAGAAATGGACTTGCTAATAAAATTATAAGGTGGGTGGACCATGGAAGGCCACTCTAAAGAGTAAACGCTTTTTATTCGTTTATTAACTGGATAAATGAAAAAAACAAATTATCAAATAATAGTTTGTTTTATTGTGTACCATATAAATCACTTTTTTTAACCTAGCTTTAATCAGTATTCATTAAACTTAAGTTTTGTTAAGCTCTTCCAAATGGCCTTGCTAGGAACAAGGCTCCTTAGAAGGCCATTATAATAAATCAGTCGTTTAACACTAAAAGTTAATAAATAGCAATTAAATCTACAATAAAAAGAAGTGGTTTATATGTTACGTAATAAAACAAAGTATTACCTAAATATTTGTTAGTTTCATTTATCCAGTAAATAAACGAATAATAACTGTTTATTTGTTAGAGTGGCCTTGGCCTCCATGGTACACCCACCTTATTTTAACGTCGTCGATTCCCAATATCAATGAAGCGAGGGACCGTACCTACTGCCAAAATAGTAGCGCGAGCGATTCGCCGCCGCGTCTGTGATTTCCAGTTCGATGGGTGTTTGTGTAAATAGAAGGAATTTGTCATCACATGGCAATAACTACGAAATTTTAATAATTGGCCTTCGAAGGAGCATGGCCTTCCATGGTCCACCTTACTTATATGAATTTATTTCATGGCTCAATTAAACTGTGATTTCCAATTTGTATGTCAAGTCTGTAGATTAAGGCAACAAAATAGTTATCATTATAAGGAGAAATTTAGTCCAGCAACAATGTTCTTTTAACACAAAATTCCAAATATATTAATTCTAATTTCTTCCTTGCTGATTTTGTCTTAAAAACAAAATGACATTGACAATATCATTCACCTTTTTACAACAACAAGTTCCAAGTTTAAAACAAGATTAAATTTATGCAACACTCTGAGCAGTTGACCTTTAGAGACCAAAAACCGATGAGGAGGCGGATTAAAAGCACTTTTGAGGTTATCTGTGGAATGTCTCGGGACCTCCAAGTTTCTTGTCCTTGATATACCAAGAATAGTTTCGCCAAGTCATTATTTTAAACAAGCCCAAAGCACCCTCTATCGGGTACTTGAAGTTGTTTAATGTCACTTATAAATTCTTGAATAAATTGATGTTGTTTTAATATTTTCTAGCAAATAGAAGGACGTTAATTTTTATTAGCAAATCGTAATTGCTCTGAAAAAGTGGCAATGCTATAAACTTTCTATGAAAAATATTTTATAAACGAGTGTTCAATAAGCGATTCCAGAAACGCTCCAGTCCGGTGAAGCTTGATTTGTCGTCCCTTTTCGACACAAGCATAGGTCAATTCAAAAAAAAAAAAAAAAAAAAAAAAAAAAATTTATGTAATACTCGTAATTTTGCAACAAGAATTCCAATAAAAGCATTCTTGGAATTTTTCCTATGTTTAGGCTTTATTGATACAGAAATTGTACATACTTACTTATACCACACTTTTTTATAACGGGGTGAGTAGAGTTCAGAGTGCTCAAACCAAGGCTCGTCTCGCACTAATGACTCACACTAACTCTTACAAATTTAAAGAGGCGATGCGATATTAGTTTGAACTTTTGTTTGTTTTGTTCTTAATAACAGACCCCCCACACTGGCGTCTTTCGAGCGTCGCGTCTTCGTCGACGCTGCGGTAACGCGAGGCCAGCAAAAAATTAATAATGTTTTATTCGAAATAAGATTACACAAATCACTTTTCAACGTCAAAACTAATGAAGTTACTAAGTTTTGCTCAAACCAAAGCTGCCTCTCGTCACACACAAATGAAGAACAAACTCGTAGAATTTAAAGAGGCGATGCGATATTAGTTTGAACAAAACTGGCAGGTTCGCGCATTGTGTGCGCTACTGTGGAGAAGAACCCGCCGAAGAAACTCGACAGAATCGCATCTTTTGTTCTTTCCTCGCTTTATTTAAAAATAAATTACATTTAATTTATCATTACAATGTTGCTTATTATTTAAAATTAATACAACATAGAATGCAAACAAATATACTATTAGAGGAAACCAACCAGTCAAAATAGAAAAAATAAAATTAAAATAAATTACATAACCAATCAATCACATTACATACATACATACATTCTCTGCTGGACTCCTGAAAAGGCGACAATATTGAGTTCAGTAGATTCAAATTTTCCAAAACTTTACTAACTTATTGAAGAAAAAAATCAAATTCAGTAGTTATATCACAAAACGTCAAAGTTATAAAAGCATTACGCTTATTGTTTAATCTTTGATCACGCTTCTCTATGTTCGGTTACATTCAAATGTGCCTGTTGTTGTGCATTAATATGAATTTGTTCGTCCTCTGCCAAGGAATGAAGAGTCTTGAGCCCAATTAGACTGTTAGTGAAAACAAATCCTTAAGTCAAGGTTAGTGCAAACGGGTGTAAGACTCTTACACCCGTTTGCACTAACCTTGACTTAAGGATTTTCGTAGTTAAGAAAGACCTAAGCTAACTAAAGCTAAAAAAAATTGTTTTCACGAACAGTCTAATTAGGCTCATAAAGGTAGGCAGAAACTAAGCAGTTTAAAAAAAGGCTGAAGATTACCAGCAAACGATATTTTCACCAAATCTCACCTAAATACTTTAGACATCAACTTAAGCGATTCTGAAGTTTAGTGCAAACGACTCATAGCATATAGCTTTGATATTTTTAAATATATTATAAAGTATTTTAAACTAGCCTGTTACTTAACCAATCTTATACCTTTGCACATTTGTCTTCTAAGTAGTCTGACAATCTATAATATCGGTTTTTGTTATTTTGATTTAAGATTAACTATGAACGAGGAATCACAAGTCAAATTGATTCGAAAAGAATAGATAATAACAAGTCAGAACGCAAAGTACCGCATGAAAACCTTTACATCATAGCTTCACGTCTCCTAAACATCTGCAGTGGCTATTCCTGAATATTCATGGCACAGTTCCGTTTAACACCACTGCTGTATGGACACAGGATCGGGACCGAGACCCATTGATCATCCCTCGATGGGTGGGTTTGAGTGGTCAATTGGAAGCTGGAGAACGATTTTAGGGCATAGGTATTGCATTTCCAATCAAATTTATTGTATTTCTATGCCTGTTTGCTTAGGGCATTGCAGGCTGAATCACCTGATTTTCCGAAAAGAAAGATGATTCCGTACTTTGAAAGGCACGTAAAGCCGTTGGTCCCGGCTATGATCTATGGATATAGTCGTTACAGGAGCCATGTCAGAAGTCTACGGAGGCGGCTCAATAATTCTGACACCAGGGTTTGTGAGGTAGGTTAACCTTGAAACCAACACGAAAAAGCAAAGCAAAGCCCACCATGGACCCACATTGACTAGAAATAGCTGAAAATGTTCAAACCTCAACCTCTACACTCACTAGGTATAATTTAAGATAACGAAAATCCATACCCAGACACCTTTAGAATTCTTAAACTTTCCATTTTTCTCTAATAGAATTTCGATAAGAGTAATGGCAGTGCATTAGGAGCTAGAGTATCATTTTACAAGCACATTACTTCTGGCGAATATACCTATTGAATACGAATTTTACTAAAAAATCTCTCCCTGTTGGGCTATAACAGTAAAGATAGTGGATGGCTATGCAAGTAAATTTCTTGCATTCTACTTATATTGCTACATTTCTTTAAATCGCTAAATAAGCATCATTAGAATCTAATATGGACATTTTCTTTTGCTACGATGAATATTTCATAACACAAACAAGTCCCTTGCTAGACTAAAGCATGAGAATAGCGGGGAGCGGACAATGGCAGCGGCGGCGGTGAAGTTTTGCTTGTATAAATCGCTTCACCCCATAGCCATCAAGATCACTCCAATACAAATCTACGCATTTGATGGCGCCGCTCCCCGCCCCAATCCCATCGAGGTCACTCCAATACAAATCTATGCATTTGATCGCGCCACTTCTCGCCCCGCTCCTATCGTGATCACTCCAATATAAATCTATGCATTTGATCGCACCGTTTCTCGCCGCGCTCCTATCGTCCAATGCAAAGAAATCTATGCATTTACTCGCACTGCCGCTCCCCGCCCTGCTGCCATCGAACTCACTCCAATACAATTCTATGCATTTGATCACGCTTCTCTCCGTACTGCTGCTATTAAGTTCATAATATACTAATCTACGCATGAAGGGTATGGCGGAAGAGGTGGGCGAGCAAATTGCTCGCTCCGCCTTTCGCCGATAATTTTGCTGTCAACTAGTTCCAGTAATACCGAATTCAGAAGAAAGAGCTACGTAGGTATTAAATCCAAAAATAAACGAATGAACATCGCAATCCTCATTGTGTAATTCACAATAAAACGTCAAAATATTCTGTGAACAGTTTCCAATATGCCAGTAATATGTTTAAATGTATCAGTCGCCTGTAAGCAGCTTATCATGCCCAGTCAGGAAGAATTTTACGGTCGACTTGGCGCGGCGACCGGACTGCACATCCGTACAAACTGATGCCGTCCGATTGCCGGTCCGACATCTGACGCCCACACGACATGTCGGAATATTCAAATTAGTATTTTGATGGTTGAAATTTGTTTACATTGGTTTTTGTAATACTGGTTACAGTTTTAAGGGGATTGGTTAATATTGTGAAGCGGAAAGAGTTTGGAGGAGAGCGTTAATTTATTTATTTGTAGATAACACAGCTTTGTCTGGCCAAAAAAAAGCTTTTGTTTGTTTTGACATGATGAAATTTTAATAATTCTAAGCCGGGGGGCTGACGGCAATAAAAATTGTTAGGTCGTTTAGGAACTAACGTTAGTTAAACAATTTGTTAATGAGAACGAACGATGATGTGAGGAGGAAGATGATAGGTCACCTTACGGGTGCTTTATTAGAAACATCACCAAAGGAAAAACTGTAGAAAGAAATAGAAAGAGAGAATGGCCAAAATAATATATAGAACAAATAAAAAAAGGAAGAGATGATGTCGTCTGAGAAGGTTAAACAGAAGACGAAATGTATAATAGAATGACGTAGACTCCACAGACAAGAGCGCGCCCCCTAAAGAAGTAGATTTTTGAAATAAGGGTATTCCGAGAACACAGACTATAGCTTACGGCAGCTGTGTGAAAAGCGATTTCAAATGTACTTTTTCTATTACTGTGAAATACGAATAATAAAGACAGAAAAGTTGCACATCACAGGTACCGCATTCAAACTAGATATTCTAAATAATTTATAAGTAACACCCAACAATTGGTATATCAGTCACATCATAAGCCTAGAGCAGATCAAGTACTGATGTGATATTTTATGGTCAGTAGCGTTAAAAATGATCTACCCATTTTCATCTTCCTAATGAATGAGTCGTATTTTCCACTACAGTTCGCCATTTTCATGCAATGCACTCAGTTCCGCTGATTAATTGTCATTTTTCCATTCATACATGCGTTCCAGTGGCTTAGTTGAACAATGGTAGTTCTGTTCCAATGCTAACTTGTTATTTTGCAAACAATACTGTGCATTCGACTAATGGGAGCTGGCCCTGAGTGTGGGTCAATGTGGGAGTGACGGCGGGAAAGTCTAATACTCGTATAAACAATCACACACAATCACAACAATAGTTACATAATGTAAACAGAGCACTTGCTGGCCTAATCGTAATAAGGCATTATAGATTAGAGTCCGAACAAAAGTGACCAAGCAATCGTAGAATATTTAGCATAACCGCTTCGCTCGTAATTGCGTGTAAATTACTTAGAAAAACATATTTTTAGATATTATTTCTACTTGATCAGATCCGGTAGGACCCAAAACACGCCGTATTACCGAGTCCGCCGGACCGGATTGCAATCCCTAGCCGCGAGGCGGAAGCTAGTCGCTTATAACTTGCACTACAATCTAATAGTAGGGGAGCACCTGGACTCCGCAAGTTCGCAAGCTTTGAGGTTTAGCATAGCCGCATCGCTCATAATTGCGTGTAAATTACTTAGAAATACATATATTTAGATATTATTTCTACTTGATCGGATCCGGTAGGACCCAAAACACGCCGTATTACCGAATCCTCCGGACCGGATTGCAATCCCTAGCCGCGAAAAGCTACTCGCTTATAACTTGCACTGCAATCTAATAGTAGGGGAGCACCTGGACTCCGCAGGTCCGCAAGCTTTGAGGTGTAATTGAACACGGCTCCAGTTATTCGACTACCCGTTTAGTGGCCGGCTCCCTCCAATGCTAAATACGACTGCATTTGGTCGACCAAACCTGCATTTCAGTTTGCTGGTAAAAGCTTAGTATGGAAAACATTTACGAAGATAATCTTACTTTTTGGTAGTTTTGTATACTGACGAATTTTTGCTGGATTAAGATTGAAAACTATTATAGTAGAGTCTTAAAATAATTTAGTTTAGATTTTGGTGGAAATAAGATACATATTTAAGATATTGGGTCGCTGGAAGCAGCTAGATGCGGGTAGCGCAGCGAAGACTAATGGTTGTGGAGATCTTTGGGGTAGGTAAGCCTTTGTCCAGTAGTGGAAGTGTACATTGAATTCTGGGATAAAATTTAGGAAAACAATAAATCAGTCAAAAACTGTTTAAAGAAGAGCCAAAAGACAGTTAACTCCTTTAAATATTTTTACAAAATATTTTGCAAAAAAAAGACTACATAGGCACTACAATAATTATTTAGAAGTTTTCTTTTTCTAGAAGAAGAACCGCAAATACACAAACTTACCATAAAGTAATAAGTAAGTTTATGCTTTACTTAGTAGTATAAGTGCGAACTAATAATATTCCTTTCGTATTAATTACCGACTGAATGGAAATACTTTCAAAGGAACTGTCAATCGTTTGCAGCAAGCCGCAGTGGTCGTTGTTGTTGTTGTCGTTCTCGTCGTTGTTGTTGTTGTTGTTTCTTATGTGATCGTTGTTCACATCAATTCACCGAATTTGGTGTATTCGGAATATTTCGGAATCCCAAACGCATCTAACAGAGAGTTGCTTGGTAGAAAGTTGACTATTTATAGTGGTTTTTCCGAATAGTATTTTGATTTTAAAATAGGCTTTAAAGTCTAATACCTACTATTAAATTCATAGTCAAATACTGTTGAACAGATATTGAACATAACTACTGCGACCCCGTAGCAACTACTTTTTTTACTAGCTACATTTTTTTGCAACCAGCCTGTACGTACATTGCTATTTTCTTTAAAAGATACAAAACTACAATCTTTCCTTGCACTTTAAATTGAATATTCTTATCATTGCAACACAAAAGCTGAAATCTAGAGAAAACATACGAACAGTCTTAAAATACTTTGTTGTTTTATCAGCAACTGCCACATACAGTAAAATGTTACACCTAGAATGAAAACATACGTGCGAATATTATTTCATAATTTTAGGTAACGTTTTTACACTGAAAATTAATAAAAGCAATTAATACTAAAAGAACATGCTCATTCAATGGTTATTATGAACAATTTTTTGAAAGAATCTTTACTCGGATCGAAATAAAAAAATTACACTCCCCACACTACACACGTCTGTAGACAATTTTCTGTTTCTTTTTTCTTTTCGTTTTCGGAAAAGATTTTTTGGAAAAGTTGATCAAATGCATGGACTGATCATAATCCTTTTAACTGTTACTTAGCCATCACTTACGACTTGTAGGTATTAATTCTTAAAATTTTCTACAATATATTTTTTACGAGGGTTATAAAGTTTAAATTCTGATGACAATATATTTGTCTCTGTTCATATTCTAATTGCAATACATATATTTCATCTGTTTAAATTCTGATGGCAATATAATTGGTACCTAATTGTTTGCATGTCCATCGACTGTACTATGAAAGGGCTTTTCGTAAAGATTCCGCAACCGTTCTCCTACCACCGATTCGTCACTGGACTGTTCGTCGACAGGACAATTCATTTATTACCGATTCCCCAACAGAATCATTCACCTACGGACATTTTGCCGACAGAACCTTTTATCTACGTGGGCTTTCGACTACAGGCCTTTTCAGCTACATAATGTTTCACCGACACGACGCTAAACCTATAACCCTTTTAACTACAGGCCTTTCCATCTACGGAAAATTCCCCGTCAATCTTAACATAAAAAACATTTTAAAAAATACACAATATTTATCTGTATAGTGAAAATCAAAGTTTAAAAAACTCAAAACTCTCAAAAAACTCAAAAAAACTCAATTTCGAAATCCGTCAAGATGATTTCGGGGTTCAGTTGCACTTTTAACTTATGTAAAGCTTGACATTTTATAATTTCTAAGAAAATCCTGTAACATTTCTCTGATTTATGTGAAAGCAAACCATAGGCTAGGGGAACTATTTGTGCGTCCCTTCAAGTGTTCCTACTATGGCATGAATAGTATAAATTTGACAAAATGGGAGAGGACAGCAGTCAAATGTCCCATCCATTAGCCAAAAACTAGCCTCTTTAAGTTTAGTGCTAAAAACAATAATACATTCATCATCTTCGATAAAATGGCCCATGAGAAAAGGTTCACCATTAATTGTACTATATTCATCGGGAATCTCAACGTGCCGAATATCTCTCGGAATGGTTGGTATCTTCTTATCGCGTTCTCTTTGTATCATCTTTCTCATCGCATCCTTGTTAGGCATATGAGGAGAAGAAGTACTAGGTACAACTTGAATGCAACGCTGAATGATTTGTGCAGGTGTATCCATTGAGGTGTTGGCCTTTTCTTTTAAATTTTCCTTTAAGAAAAAAAATTTCCTTTTTAGAAAGATGATACAATGGGCGATGATATGATGGGACATTTGACTGCTGTCCTCTCCCATTTTGTCAAATTTATACTATTCATGCCATAGTAGGAACACTTGAAGGGACGCACAAATAGTTCCCCTAGCCTATGGTTTGCTTTCACATAAATCAGAGAAATGTTACAGGATTTTCTTAGAAATTATAAAATGTCAAGCTTTAAATAAGTTAAAAGTGCAACTGAACCCCGAAATCATCTTGACGGATTTCGAAATTGAGTTTTTTTAAGTTTTTTGAGAGTTTTGAGTTTTTTAAACTTTGATTTTCACTATACAGATAAATATTGTGTATTTTTTAAAATGCTTTTTATGTTAAGATTGACGGGGAATTTTCCGTAGATGGAAAGGCCTGTAGTTAAAAGGGTTATAGGTTTAGCGTCGTGTCGGTGAAACATTATGTAGCTGAAAAGGCCTGTAGTCGAAAGCCCACGTAGATAAAAGGTTCTGTCGGCGAAATGTCCGTAGGTGAATGAATCTGTTGGGGAATCGGTAATAAATGAATTGTCCTGTCGACGAACAGTCCAGTGACGAATCGGTGGTAGGAGAACGGTTGCGGAATCTTTCGTAAAATTAAATAGTTTATTCATCAGATTGTTTAACATAAAATTATTCACTAAAGAGTACGGATAATATTCCCCGAAACATAAAAAATACTATGAATGTCTTTTAAATTCTGATAGCAATGATTGCCACTATTCAAAATCTTATGACTATATAATTTGCACTGTTCAAATTCTGACAGCAATATACTAGCAACTGTTCAAATTCTGATGGCAACTGTTGAGATTCTGGAGACAATATTATATTGTGGTTGTGGGTAATTACCAATGCCTTATAAAAGGCAGAGAAAGGAGAATATCGTCTCGTACAGTATTCTATCGGAGACCTCCTGAATCTGCGCTGTAATATAACGTGTTTATGTGAGCTCGCGGAATGGCGGGGAATTCTGCACGCGTTATTGTCTCCGAGACGCTGAATTTAAACTATCCCAGATCCGAGCTGTTAACTCGATCCGGATTGTTGTCGGCAATGTTGCATTCTGTTTACCTTGCTAGCTGATAGTACATTTTATAATACTACTAGCTTTCCGCCGCGGCTCCGCCCGCGTTTATAGTTTTTTCCCGTGGGAATGAGGTATTTTCCCACGGAAAAAGTTAGCCTATATTCTTTCGCAAGGTCTATTTTTTCTTTGTGTCAACTCCGTCCGCTTTAACATTTTTTCCCACGGGAATGAGGAATTTTCCCGCGGTAAATCGTAGCCTTTATTCTTTTCCAAGGTTTATTCTTTCTTTGTTCCAAGTTCACCTAAATCAGTCCAGTAGTTTCGGAGCCTATTCAATTATTAGGAATATTTTAGGTATTTTTTTACACCTTGGGTTACATTATTGAAGTTTTAGTACGGATCCCTAATTTTTTGAAAATAAAATATAGCTTATGTTACTCAAGGTGAATGTAGCTTTATAATGGTGAAATAATTTTTGAAATCGGCCCAGTAGTTTTTGAGTTTATCCGTTGCAAACATACACACACACACACAAAATACAAATCTTTCCTCTATTATTATTAGTATAGTATATTAGTATTATTAGTATATTAAGTATAGATTAGTTTAAATATACACAGTAAAATTTAACCAGATGTTTATTCGCAACATAGTGGTAGGACTCATAAAACTGAACAACTCTCCCTGAGGAATGTAGGTTGAAATATCAAAATTAAAATTCAGCTTGCCTATAAAGTGACTGGTCACTTGACTGAAGTTAATACGGCAAGTTGAAGGCAATTAGACGGAAAGCTAGTTTTAAATAAACTTATATTTGTGTTAATGTGCCCGCAAGTTTTTCAGTCGTCCCGTGATCATGATTTTTTTTTTAATCGACCTATGCTTGCGTCGAAAAGGTACGACCCTAGAGTATAAATAGAAAAAAATCTGGGAGGGATAGAGTACGCCTAATCGAGTATGAACCGTAAGCACGGATATGAACAGTCCGAATATCTTCAGCACGTTCGTTTAGTATCAAATGGTTATCGGAGCTGATTATTATTCCTGGTGAAAATAAGAAATTGAATAGGAGAACATTTTGAAATGTGCAGTGATAAGTTGCAAACATGACTCGAGGAGCAAATCAAAAAAGAAAAATGTTATTGATTTCACCGCCCATACAAAATGTGCCAAAATTTGCTTACGCTTGACATAAAGGCAGCGGAGCGATGCGCGTGCTCTATGTATATTTATTCTCCAAGGGTACGACCAATCAAGCTTCACCGGACTTGACATGATCATGATGCGTGCAATTGCACAAACTCG
This sequence comes from Teleiodes luculella, assembly GCA_948473455.1. Lineage (NCBI taxonomy): Eukaryota > Metazoa > Arthropoda > Insecta > Lepidoptera > Gelechiidae > Teleiodes > Teleiodes luculella. Next base: position 4,045,809 of record OX419606.1, read on the forward strand.
GAGAATCACACAAAAAACATACTACGGTAGATATCCCGTTATAAATCATATTTAGTTAATTAACCTTTCTATTGTTAAGGCCTTTGGGCTTTTTCTTGTGTTTGGATGTTGTATAATTTTAATTATTATGTGAATTTATATTAGCTGTCTGACACCCATTAGTACAGGCTTTGCCTAATTTGGTGGCCAAGTATGAGATGTCCCACGTATTTATTTATTTTATTTTTATTTGTTCGGGATGATTTACCAGAATTATTATGTAAGTACCCAGTTGCTTTGTACAAGAAGAGTTAAGTTGGTAATAATCTTAGCCAAGACAAAAAACACTAATGAATTTAAATTACTTGAAACTTGAAAGTCTCAACATAAAAAGGTGTCACTTTCCTTACTCGAGAGTGACCTCCAACGCTATTTAGGCTAGTATGCAGTTTTTAATTTTGCTCTTGAAAGTCATTTCATTTTGAAGGCCAGTCACTTAAACTGTCTGTCCTAAAAACACCACTATCTCGGTGCAATAGTGTTGAAATTTGTTTACTGTTTATTGTGATTTGGTGGTCATTCTATTGTTATTGTAAAATTCCATTTAAATTGTACCTAGCTAACAAAGATTTTATTGTGACTAATCAAGACCTAGCACAATATGTCGAAATACTTAACAAATCGAATTAAGTTCATGAACAGTCGATAGTCAGTTGACATTGAGACTGTCGTCTGTATACATTGCACAAGAAACCAAAACTGATATAGTGTATAATTGTTACGCTTGACACACTATCAACTGTACATTAGAAATAATTGAATTGTTCCGCTCAATTAAAATTAGTTTAAGGTCGTCCGTCTTATTTTCGCTTCAGAAATTAACAAGAGACACGAGACAAACAGAATAGATGTTCTTGAATATTAAATATTATAGAACTCTTCAATATTTAGTGATATTACCTATATCCATAGATGTAACTAACCCTGGATACAATACAATTTAAATTAGACTCAAAGACTTAAAAATCATATCTCTAGATCTAGACAGACAACATCAGAATGCTATAACAACCCTTTGCTCTCTTGTCAAACAATCCAAGATGATTGAAAATCCCTTTGAAAGAATCCCTTCCTATTTCGTTTAGCAAGAAATTGTTCTTATTCTACCGTTGTGATAGCTAGAATCGATAATCAAAATAACTAGCTAAGCAAGAATAGCTTATTCGTAGAATACCAAACGGATATCAAAGAGCGAATTCGTGAGTAAAAGGTTTCAAGGAAATATTAATCCTTGACATAATTACCAAAGAATGTGAAACAAACAAAGGGCGTGGTGCAAATGGTCTGTTTTCTTACATTATGTCATTTATTTTTATATCTAGACTTGTTTATTTAACCACAACCGCAACATAGTGGCAGTACTCATGAAACTGAACAGCTTTTATTGAGGAAAATAGGTTTAAATCTAAAAATTTAAATTCAGTGCCTGATGTGCGCGGGCGTAAGTCCACATGACAAGATAAAGGCCCTTAATGTAATATTTTTTTTATAATTCTTTCATGAGGTAATTATTTCAAGGATTAACTTTATGACGACTACCACGACTGCTTGCATATCGAGTGGGTTTCGTGGGTAACCTACCTCATCAACCCTGGTGTCAGAATTGTTGAGGCTTCCGACATGGCTCATATTATAACGATTACATCCGTAGATAGTAGCCGGAACCAACGGCTTTACGCGCCTTCCGAAGTACGAAATCATCTTTATTTTCGGACACTCAGGTGATTCAGCCTGAAGTGTCCTAACCAAACTGGGAAAAGTCTCACAAAGCAGTATTTATTCGACGGATCCTCACCGGAATTCGAACCCGGAACCTCCGTAACGTCAGACGAGCTTTTGACCACTCGACCACGGAGAGTGTTACTACCATAAATAAAAAATAGTGTTATATATAATTTCACAATGCCATACCATACCACTTGGTCAGTCTACTCATACAGTAGTTATCTTTTGGCCGCTCCAGTTAGAATACCAACCAGTGCATTCACTGTGGTGGACACTGGATATAACCTAACCAGTTTAGAAAGACCCTTGGTTTCGTATAGTCTTATAAGAGAGAGAGGTCTTAGTTAAATGGTAATTCGGTGAGTGATTTATGAGCTGAATATGCAGATGTGTTCCGGGCTTAGGTTCATCTGAATTGGATAGTGTTTTAATCGATTTATAGATATTTAGTTGATTTTCTAAGCTTATTCTGTAGTTTAATTGCAAGAGACTAGAACTTTCCACTACTCAGGCAGAACTCTCTCGAAAATGTTCTTCTTTTATCTATCTTCTATCTATACTATAGGTATAATAAAACTGAAGAATCGGCGTGTCTGTAAATTGATTTGTTTTTCAAAAAACTGATTGTAGGTGATAAAGGGAGTGTAGCTGAACACAAACATACAAGTTTTGAAAAAAAATTACTGTCTATCCGTCAGTCTGTCTGACTGTTTGTACACACTAATCTCTGGAACTACTGGAAGGATTTTAATGAAACTTTACAATAATATAGCTTATACATCAGAATAACACATAGGCTACTTTTCACCGCGGCAAAATACTTCTTTCTTAATGTTCCTTAGGGAAAGTTGTTGTTTCATGAGTACTATCACAATGTTGGGAATAACTAGTAAAATTTCACGGTGAATAAAATACTCTTTAGTTAGACAATATTTTTTTTACTTTTCTTACACATTGCACTCAAATTAAGTTCATCATCTCAGCCGAAAGACGTCCACTGCTGGACAAAGGCCTCCCCCAAGGATCTCCACAATGATCGGTCCTGCGCTGCCCGCATCCAGCGGCTTCCCGCGACCATCACCAGATCGTCGGTCCACCTCGTGGGGGGCCTGCCCACACTACGTCTTCCGGCGCGCGGTCACCATTCAAGAACCTTTCTGCCCCAACGGCCGACGGTTCTACGTGCAATGTGCCCAGCCCATTGCCACTTAAGTTTAGCGATTCTTCGGGCTATGTCGGTGACTCTGGTTCGCCTGCGGATCTCATTATTCCTGATTTGATCACGCAAGGAAACTCCAAGCATAGCCCTCTCCATCGCTCTTTGGGTTATAAGTTATTAGAATCATAAATCTGTTTAATTTTCCGTTTTACTTCCTTCATTATTTAATACAACTTTCTAGGAAGTAAAGACTTCGTCAAGGATTTGGAGCAGTTTCTCAGAAATGTTATTAAAGAAAACAAGACGTGTTAGGTACTTTAATTAATACTGTTATTTTATCAAAAAGTCACAATTTTTAAATCCATAATCACGCAAATGGACAAAATAGCTCTATCAACGAAATAAAACACTCTTTTCTTACACTCCTTTCAGCTGATTTTACTCTAATTTTACTGCTATTATTATTAATTGTCTCTTTCTAAATACTGTTTTAATGTTAATAAATTCTACAACATTCCATACGTAGCCATAATATCAAATAACTATTGGCTAATTATTGTAAAATCAAAATCCCATCTACGTGATATATTTTTTTGAAATTTTAGTTCCATTTGGGCAAGATTTCATTCAGTCAAGATTTGTATGATAAACTTTTATAAAAACCCTTGGGTCTAATACCCGGATAGATAGATTTGATATTCTCAGTGTTACCTATCACTATTAAGACGATTCTAATAATAACATATTTCGAATAAAAATATACATTACGTTACATTCAAAAAACACAACTTTCCTTCTGTAGTCGAGTAAATAGCCAATTTTAACCACTTTCCCTTTCATTTCAATAGCTGCGTCCTTCTCTAAAATGCACTACAGCAAATTTATTATGTAGCGTGTAGTTATTTTAAGTATTTATTCAACCATTCACATTGCATTCTTACAAGCCCAGTGCAACGCATATTTCACAACCGTACCTTCGTTAACAGCTCAAATGTCCCCACCGACGGGCTCGAACCTCCCTAATATCAGGGTGAATAGGCCTTAGTCGACCACGCTGGCCCACTGCGGTTGGTCAACTTCACACACAACTTTATAATTACTTCGCAGGTGTGTGCAGGTTTCTTCACGGTGTTTTCCTTCACCGTAAGAGCGTCGAATAAACATACAGTAGCCAGCACATACGGCTGGATATGTTGACCTTGAGAGCGCCCGAATTCCGTGGCGGTAGGGGTGAATTTCGTAGTGCAAATGTCCAACCGCATATGCAGCTGTCTTCTGTACATCATCATCATCATCATCACCTCAGCCTGTAGACGTCCACTGCTGGACAAAGGCCTCCCCAAGGATCTCCACAATGATCGGTCCTGCGCTGCCCATATCAATTCGATAATCGAAAATTTATTGGTACGTGTCCGGGCTTAAACCTGCAAACTTCCGAATAGAAGTCAACGTCAATAGCCACTTGGCCACCGACGCTATTTCCCAATACTGCAAGTTGTCAGTATTGTGCAATCACTCCACGGATTACACAAGACGTCGAGGTTGCATGCTGCAAGAAAAGTGCATTCAACACAATAGGTATTGATATTTGTCGGGAATGGGATTTTTATAACGTGAGAACACTGAGAATTTAAAATGCGGATGAATTGGTTTCCTAGTCATTTAAGGTTTATTAGAAGTAATATGTGGTGTGGGTATGTTTTAAAATCTTTTTCTTTTTGTTCCTAAATGTTGGTTATATTTAACCCTAGCTGTCTGCCCGCGACTACGCCCGCGTTGTTTTCCGACTTTTGCGTAGTAATTTTTAACCTATACCACGGGAACTCTTTAATTTTCCGCGATTAAAAGTATCCAAGATGTTGACCGGGGATATAAGGTAGCACCATGCAAAATTTCATTCAAATCGGTCCTACAGTTTCGGAGATTAGCCTGTACAAACTGACAAACAGAGAAACAAATAAAAAGCGGCCAAGTGCGAGTTGGAAGTAACATAATATAAAAGTTATTGTAGTTCGTTGTAACTTTGATCGATGTTTTAATAATAGTGAAGCTACCTTTTACCGCGGGAATTTTCCTCATTCCCACGGGAAAAACCGTCAGCGCCGCCGAAGAGCCGCCAGGCGAAAAGCTAGTTGTATTAAATAATGAATTAATGAAAATATAGCTTGAAGTATTATTATTAATATTATTATTAAATTAGCTATAATTATAAATTCGTCGTTTAACCCGCTGAACGGATCGAGAGGCAATAAAGTATGCGCTGTGGTGCAACACCGATATCGGAGTGCAGAAGCGAACAGCGCTCAAGCGTGGTTCGAGCCATACGTTGTAGCGGGCTTTAAATAGGAAAGATTTGTATTTTGTGTGTGTGTGTGTGAGTGTGTGTGTTTGTAATGAATAAACTCAAAAACTACTGAACCGATTTCATAAATTCTTTCACCATTAGAAACCTACATTCACCCTGAGTAACATAGGCTACCTTTTACCGCGGGAAAATGCCTCATTGCCACGGGAAAAACTGTTAACGCGGGCTGAGCCGCGGCGGAAAGCTAGTGTTAGGTATATTTGTTACGATAACTGCAACTTACAAGATAGGTTTCGTCATAAATTCAGCTTAAAAGTGAAAGATTAAAAATAAAAAGTCGGTGTATTGTGGCAATAGGACTCACTCTCAACTTAAATTGTTTTCAAATTCCAGAGCCTAATTTGGAAAAGCGCTATTTTTCAAAGCATCCTTTTTATTCACGTGCACTCATGCTACATTTTAAAAGTATCTATATATTGTAATAGACTGCCGTCACAAAAGACAAGAGTTATTTGGGCGCATATTAGTTAAAAACACCGTTTTACTCAGTATAACGGTATGGTTTTGTGGTTTTATTTAACGGTTCGGTATGGCTCAGAATGGTTTTTACCTAATTTTGAGATAGTCTTCAGAAAAGCAAAAAGAAATTCTAACTCTATAGCTATGGTCAGAAGCGCCCTTTTTACCCGACTACAGCGCAGCAAAAAGGACGAGTACTGATTGTTATGATGGCAATAGGTATATTCCAAGAAAACAAGGTCTTACAATTAGACCACGTACTGACACAAGCCTACGTCATTTTGCGCTGTTCAACCTTGTCTATTATATCACGATTTCGACAAAGATGAATAGGCAAAATGACGTAGAAATGACGTAGGCTCGTGTCAGTCTAATTGTAAGACCTTGTTTTCTTGGACCATGGAATATACCTACCTATTGCCATCATAACAGTCAGTACTCGTCCTTTTTGCTGCGCTGTAGTCGGGTAAAAAGGGCGCTTCTGACCATAGAGATAGATTTTTTTTGCTTTTCTGAAGACTATCACCACCATGGTATGTTCAAAGCGATTAGCATCTACCGCTTCAGCTCATCGCTCGAATGGCGCTAAATACCGCAATCGACGTTCAGTGCACTGTGGAGGCGAATCGATTTAATTATAGCACTTCCGATTTCACGTCTGACGACATCGTTCCGGCGACAACGGCGACCGGCGTAGTTAGAGACCGGCGACAGAATTGACGCAATACGTGACTAAATAATATAAGGTCTACACAGCAGCGCACACATTGCGCGAACCTGCCAGTTATGGTCAAACTGACGTATCGCCTCTTTTAGATTGTTTGTTTTTTTTATTGCTTACACTTGTACATTCGTTCGAGACGAAAGCCGGTCTTGGTTTGAGCAAAGCTTTTTAACTTCTGAAATGACGTCATTTAGTAGTCGAATGGGAGCCTATAATAAAAAATAAAAAATATTTTTTTAAGGTTTAACGCGTGACAAGACATAATTATGTCGCTGCAGCTACATAGAAAATATTGTTATACGATGAACTTGTATTGTATCGTAATCAATGAGAATTTCTTTTAAAGTACAACGTGGTATTCCACAAATTACGAATACTGGAGAGCAAAACAAACATTTTCCCTATTTTATGGAAACTGACATTACTTAGTAAGTATGTACAGTAAAGCACATACGGTTGGACATAATGGCCTTGATAACGCCTTTATCCCGTAGTAGAGGTAAAACTCGCAGTGCGATTGTCCAGCCACATGTGCTGGCTTCTGTACTATTAATATACTCTTGTTTTGATGTATTTATTATTATCATTATATTCCGCCTATCAAATAAAATGTGTAAAAGAAGATAAAAGTACAATCGCTATGAAAAGTGTCACGATTGCTTTTGAGTTGTTTTGCACAGCGACGTGAGCGGGTTCGTCCCCGAGCTTACCGTTCCCTGAGCTTACCGTCCCGGAGCTTACCGATTTGTAATTATTATAAGAAGTCGATTAAAATATCAATCTTGCTTGAAAGTACTATTAGCAGCAAAAGTGCAAAGTCGAATTTTATACTTTATAGGAATAAATAATAAGTTCTAGATCGCGGTTAAATAATCACGTTTATTAATCTGCTGGTGTATTATCACAGGTTTTAATCATCACAATAATTTGTTTTTTTATTAATAATGATGGCAATAATTATCTTAAAAATATGGTTTTGCTATATTTAATTTATATAGTTACACATACATTTTTAGTCCTACAACTTTCATCATTAAGTTCACATAATTTTGCCTGCAGTAACCAAACAAACACATTTCATACCTACTTTAAAACACTTTTGATCTCTCTTGTACAAGTTGGAAATAGTAAAAAAAAAACCAAATTAAATGTAATCAATTTTATCAAAATCGGTAAGCTCCGGGACGGTAAGCTCGGGGAACGGTAAGCTCGGGGACGAACCCACGTGAGCAATCACAAAAGAAAATAGTGATGTGCCGTATTTAAAAATCGTGTTATTTTTAATTTCCCCTTTTTTGAGCTTGAGAATCCTTAAGTGTTTCAACACTTTTAATATGATGATGTAATGAGATGTTCACGATATAATCTTTAATATTTTACTACGTTAAATCACAATAGATAAAATAATAATAAAGACGATGAAAAAATTTTTGAATTTGGTTCAGTAGTTTTTGAGTTTGTTCATTACAAACATACACACACATTTGACTTAACATTGAATTAAAAAGTGTTTCCAAATACAAAAAATATATATATTTTTACACAACGCATTCCACAGCACGTCACTAGCAAAGAACAGTTGCACCATGTAGTAGCTCAGTCGTATTTACTGCAGCAGAAAATTGAAATCGAAAATTGTTTACGCTCACACAGCGCGCTCTCCGCTTTAAGCGCTTAAAGTGTTTTTAAAGCGCTGGAAAAGCTGGCAATGCTATGTCAAGTTTGACTTTTTGCTTTTACCTATTATTCTCACTTGCTTTTGTTTCATTGACCAACTTGTTCAGACATCTGATCATCTCTTAAAAGGTGCTTCTTAACGGATAGACAACGTTTTCCTGCATTAATTATCATCATTTCAGCCTGTAGACATCTACTGCTGGACATTTATTTTTATTTTATTATAAGCCTCCCCCAATGATCTCCACTACGATCGGTCCAGTGCTGCCCGCATTCAGCGGCAAAAATTTGTTCCTCTTAAAACGTTTTTATTTTACCTTTGTCTGCACACATTTGTTCGTCAAAAAAAATTAATTAATAGTCCAAATCTAATTTTATTAGTCGTATTTTCACTGGTCTTTTACGCGATCGTTTAAATATGTATGTTTTACTATACCTTATTTTTTTCCGATGTTTCGACAGGGCTGGCACCTGCCGTGGTCGCATATAACTTATATTGTGTAAAAACGAAAGCCTCATGGAAACATTAACTTACAATCGCCATTTTGTTTTCAAACTGTAACAATCAAAACTTCTGATCAAGAACTTGGAGATTTACTGCAGCTCATCAATGACCAAGCTGAATAGAGAGTTAACTGCAACTTCACTGCAACTTAACTGCGACTCGTGGTTTTAGTTCCATACTTTGTTGTTGAAGAGTGAGTAACCAGTAACCACTAAGTGAAATTTAAGGGGTTTTCACACGGACATCGTTTTTTGTAAAAGTCAGTTCCTTTTTGTTAAGTATTAAAAAATATTCAGTTTACATGTTCATTTGAATGTATTTTGATTTACAAATTGCATCAGTATTTCACATGACTTTTGTATTTGAACATCCTTAGGTTAGGTTAGGACTGTTAAAATATCTTGTGATATGCATTTTAAAAACGTACTAGTTAAGTGTGGAGTTTACGGGAGACAGAAGACAGAAGACGAAAGGGACGCAGTTATGCGTTAGAATGAGATAAAAGTAAACCGCGCTCACTCTTGCGCATAACTGCGTCCCTATCGTCTCTTGTCTTTGACTACAGTGAAATACCTGCCTTAATGACTTGAAATTTGAAAATGTACTATAATAATTTGAATATAGAACGTTCAGCGACCACAAGTAAGCAGCGCGGTAACCGCAGGAAAGTTGTCTGTGGTTTTCATATCGTCTGCTCGCTGCCTAAAGCCTCGTTCAAGATTATTAAGTTTTAAACTAGTAACTGATCGCACGATTCAATGGCGGCGCAAAGTTTGCTGAAGTGTTGCGGATAATCTTCACTTTATTCTTCAAGAGATATTATAAAATTGTTAACAGGTTATATATTTTATTCTATGCGGGTTCAATTCCCTGCCCAAGCTCAATGAATTTAATTTTTAGGGTTCCGTACCTCAAAAGGAAAAAACGGAACCCTTATAGGATCACTTTGTTGTCCGTCTGTCCGTCTGTCAAGACCCTTTTTCTCAGGAACGCGTGGAGGTATGAAGCTGAAATTTATATCAATTACTCAGGTCTACTGTCCCTTGAAACTGTGAAAAAATCAAACTTCTAAGCCAACGCAATCAAAAGATACAGCCGTTTATGCCGCAAATTTTCGACACTTGCAAGGGAATCAAAACCTACAGGGTGCTTCCCGTGAACTCAGAATCTTGAAATTTGGTACGAAGCAACGTCTTATAGCATAGATAAAGGAAAAATTACGAAATCCATAAATTTTTAGTTACATCACATAATATATATTTTTTAAATAATTTTAACCTTACTACCCATTTCCTCATAAACGCGTAGAGGTATTAAATTGAAATTCATACCAAATACTCAGGTCTATAATACCTTTAAGCTGTAACAAAATCAAACTTCTATGTCAACGCAATCAAAAGAAACAGCAATTTAAGCTGCATATTTTGAAACTCGCAAGTACTCGCAAGGGAATCAAAACCTAAAGGGTACTTCCAGTCGACCTAGAATCTTGAAATTTGGCATGAAGCAACGTTTTATAGCACACATAAAGGAAAAATTCCGAAAACCTTAAATTTTTAGTTACATTACAAAATATATATTTTTTAATAAATATAAACTTATTACTTTTTTCCTCATGAACGCGTAGAGCTATCAAGTTGAAATACTTACTTAGTACTTAGTTACTTAAACGATAAAGAGATCTTTGTCTTAAATTTATGCTCCTCCATCTTTCCCCATTGTAATGTTATGAATTTCATTTTGCAATAAGATTACCATAGTTATGACTCGATTGTCGTAATGAAAGAACTTTGTAAACCTTGCAGGTTTGTACGGAACCCTCGGTGCGCGAGTCCGACTCGCACTTGGCCGGTTTTCACTTAGAATAAAAGATATAGTTGATATACGCTAACAGACGACATCTGTTGAAAAAGCAATAAACTATTGTTTACAGGTTTACCGACGATTTAATAATATACTAATATTATAAAGAGAAAAGGTTTGATTGTTTGTTTGTTTTTTTGTTTGTTTGTTTGTTTGTTTGTTTGCATCGAATAGGCTCCGAAACTACTGAACCGATTTCAAAAATTCTTTCACGGTTGGGAAGCTACATTCACCCTGAGTAACATAGGCTATATTTTATTTTCAAAAAAATTAGGGATCCTTACTAAAACTTCAATAATGTAACCCAAGGTGTGAAAATAATACGTAAAACATTCCTAATAATTGAAAATGCTCCGAAAGTACTGAACCCATTTTGGTGAAACTTGGCACAAAGTTAGAATAGACCTTAGGAAAGAACATAGGCTACAATTTACCGCGGGAAATTTTCACATTCCCACGGGAACAATTGTTAAAGCGGGCGGAGTTGGCATAAAGATAGAATAGACCTTGCGGAAGAACATAGGCTAACTTTTACCACGGGAAAATTCCTCATTCCCACGGGAAAAACTATTAACGCGTGCGGAGCCGCGGCGGGAAGCTAGTAATAATAATAAAGTCCGAGGCTCCCTCTCCCCACCGCTAGACGCGTTGGTATATGACAACTTTGGGGTAGAGCTTTCCGCTCCCCTGCAAGTCCGGAGTAAATTGATACGTTAATATTGGGACACAAGCGTAGGTTTAGGTTAATTATAAAAGAAAAAAGTTTAATCATTTGGTGAAATCCAGCAGTGAATTTATATAGGCAGAAAAAAAACCTATTGATTTGAGTTCGGATCTTTTAAATTCTTCTTGTAGAGTTTGGACATGGGTTTTATAACCACAGCGAGTTCGCACCCCGCCCAGTAGGCTTACTACGTAAGAAGCGACAGGATCGAGAAGCTGTCAAACGCGACATAGTGACATTAGAGCCAAAGTAGTTCTGTCAAAATGTCGCGTTTGACAGCTTCTCGAGCCTGTCGCTTCTTACATAGTAAACCTTCTGAACAAACATTCGTATCAAGTGTAGGTTGATTGACCTCGATACCAACAAGATATGCAAGCAAGCAAAAAGACATGAAAATTGAAAACCTATGACAATATCCAACTTTTCATTTAAGCGTCCAACTTTTTTCTACCTCATAAAGCGTTTCTAAAAATCTATCCCATATTTTTTTATTTAACATTTGTCTTTTAGCCATAATTATAAGTATAGTACATTCAAATGTAAACCATGCTCCGCCCGCCTTAACAATTTTTCCTGTGGGAATGAGAAATTTCCCTTGGCACAAGGTAGCTCTTGTTACTCGTCAAGTTCTATCATTCTACGTTATACCAAGTTTCATTAAAATCGGTTTAGTAGTTTCAAAGCCTATTCAATGCAAACAACAATCTTTCCTCTGTATAACATTAATATAGATTATTTATTACATAAATAAATTTACCCTTATCACCCCCGAACAGAAATACGTCATAATTAATTATTTGTTCAATGCTCAGAGAGACACGGAAGTTTGGGATCGCTAAGACATTGTTCTCACATTACCAACTCGTGCGCCGAGTCGATAAGGAAATAAGAGTTCAGTTAGATCATAAGTAATAGAAGTTATATCACGATAATATTTTTATACAGGGTTATTTTTTAATCAGTGCTCATATTTTAGGTACGCATAGATTAAAGAAAATAAAAATACTCGTATATTTTTATTTTATCACGTTTCATACAAAAAAAATCGAAATGTCGCCATTTTATGCATAAAATTGGTATTAAAATGGGAAGAAATTTGATACGCGCCAATTTTCTTGATACTTCGTATAAACACTCATTGGCATAATTAACTGGACACGTATTCTGGCGTTTTTTGAAATTCGTTCCGTAAACTGTATAAATAGTGTCATAATTATTTGTAAAAAAATAAAATAAAATAAATTTTTTTTTCGTCTCATGTGATCTAGTAACGATACTGACTATGTACACTTTATATTTTCTCGTGTCATATCTGTAGTGTTTCTTAGTTAGCTGGTATAGGGGGTAGCTGACTCTGGGTAATACACGCCAGGGCGCGAACTTAGTACAATCTCATTCACACACCGATTTATCGCATCCGAAGTCAAATACGTTACTGACGAGAGATTTCAGACCCCTCTAACATGCCCGGTCCACGCGTGACAGACATAATTTTGTCGTGCGTATTCTCTTATCTTATTGGAGGATATTTCAATAAGGCAGACTTTTTTGACGGGAACACCCAAAAATTACGAATTACTTATTCCCGAATTTGAAAATACTGAATTTGAAAACTACGAAATATTGTAATTTCGAAATTTTTAAATAACGAATTATAAAAATTACGAAATTTTAAATTCCTAATATTATAATCACGAAGATTTGTTATTCCGATTGTTAAAAATTACGAATACTTTATTATACCAAAAATAAAATACCGATCTTTTATAATCACGAAAAATTAAAATCCCGATCGGAAATGTGATAATTCGTGATTTTGAAAAAAGCTTAATAAAGTTCAAGGTTGAAAGAAAAATAGTACCCGAATATTAAAGTACCTGATTAGTTCTGGTTTTATAGTTTAGGATGCATGTAAGGATTTTTGGCAAAAATACTACAGGAGCGGGTGCGAGCGAAGCGAGCACGGGACTTCTGGGCACCCCGACACGGATAGGTTAGGTTCGAAGGGTATGGCAGAAAGGAGCGCGGCGAGCGGAGCGAGCCCGCTCGTTCTGCCATACCCTTCGGGATTAGGTTGACATGAATGCATGCCTGCTTGCATGCATGCATGCTTGAATGCACGCTTGCTTGCGCGCTTATTTGCACGCTTGCTTGCATGCTTGCTTGCTTGTTTGTTTGCTTGCTTGTTGCTTGCTTGCTTGCTTGCATGTTTGCTTGCTTGCTTGCTTGCTTGCTTACACGCTTACTGCAAGCAGCAGGCGTTTAATAATATTTCTTAATATTTGATTACTTGTAAGTAAAATTCGGGATTTTGATTTTCGGAATATTAAAACTTCGCGATTCGTAATTTTGAATATTTGATTTACTAAAAAATCGTACATTTGAAACATCGAAATTATAATATTCGGAAAATTGACTTTCGTATTTGTAATAAATCGGTTGTTTGAAATTTCGTTAATTAACTATTCGTCATTTTCACTATTCGGAAATTTTAAATTCGGAATTGTGAATCATTCGGAAGTATGAAATTCGGAATTTTAATAATCGTCATTTTCAAATTCGTAAATAAATTATTCGGAATTATGTAGTGTACTCCTTTTTTGACAGCTAAATTGTGTGACAAACTTTTGTCGTAGTACTGCATGTTACGGGGGCTGATGAGATTCTTATTCTTGTTCATTTGTGAGACGAGAGCCGGCGTTGGTTAATTCAAAGCTTTATTATATAATCACATCACAATAATATTATAAAGGCCAAAGTTTGTGAGTGTGTGAGTGTGTTTGTTTGTTACTTCTTCACGTCTAAACGGCTGGAGCGATTTCAATAAAATTTGGTATGGAGTTAGCTGACACCCTGGATTAACACATAGGTCACTTTTTACCACAGGAAATTCCTTCGCGGGCGGAGCCGCTGGGCGAAAAGCTAGTCTTAAATAATTTTCATTATGATTAACTTAATTTGACGTCAAAAAAGATTTTACTTTTGATTTTTATAAATAATAAGGGCAGAGGAATAATATTATTTAGATGTTTACCAAAACAAATCAAAATACCACTTCAGAATTAGCATGATCATTCACGAGTGAAAAGACATAGTTTTGCCGTTTCTATACTATAGTTTGTTTCATATTAATCCGGACAAAAGGTCATTGACGGCTGCATACAATGCGCACATTTTTGCAAACGATACGATAAAACAATAGAACTTACTATGGTTTCAAAACAAAGGGATATAAAACATAGCACCTACTCTTTTAAACGACTAGACAATTTCAGCCTATTGGCACGGTTTTCCGCCTAAAAATTTAGGAATCTCAACAAAGTGTGGGGGACTGATTGAAAGGTTATGGCTTACTAATGATTGGCACACTGGCATTGGCTTAGTCTTATATACCATTAAAAATAAACAAAAGTATTTCTTCTCTCAAAACAAAGAACCAAATCCGTTAGTCTACCAAAACGCGTCCCGGAATCTTCGCGTAAATTTCATTTTAATATTCCGAAACTTTCAATAGACTTATGCTTAAAGAGCCGTTGAAACTTCCTCCTTTGTGAATCGAGTTAACAATAGTCAAGAATTGAGTCACTCAAATACATAGGACTTAATTGGAATAAACAGGACCCAGTTTATTAGTTCTATAAATATTCGAGTTTGCTTCAATGGTTTTGTTCAATGGTTTTATTCGTTAACGAACTAGACTCATATCAAATTTTGTATCTATGTTGTATTTGGTTCAAATTTTGTTATTTAAAAGGCAAATAAGTTTCTTTTATAGGTAAACTATTTATATTCTGATAAAATTATTCATTCCGTTACTCAACAAGTTTTATTTTCTTTTTTGCATTGACTATGCTTCTGTCGAAAAATATGACGAATCAAGCTTCACCCAGATTAGTCATGCACCAACGCATCTAAGGGCGGCTCGAGGGAGCCTCGAACCTCGACCTAGTAAGTTAATATAGAAAACATTATTGACGGCCCCGTAGCCTAGTTGGAAGTGCATCTGCCTTCAAAGCACAAGGTTGCGGGCTCGAATCCTGCCCAGAGCAAACATTCGTGTAATGAACACTTGTATTTGCCTTGTGTCTGGATGTTGTGTTTATTTGGATTGGGATTGTTACCTGAAGTACTTCAACAGGTGTAATATGGTTAAGAATGGTGTAAAGTATAGTTGTGCTCTTGAGTCTTGACTAAACTATAATGTGCATTTACCAGCCAGGGAACAAGCTCCCCTCTCTGCTAAGCGTGTAATGAATATAAAATGTTCAGTGAAAGGCATACTTTTACCACTCACAGTTCCAATTTTTACATCACGTCTTGTCAATCGCCATCACAATCATTATTAAAAAAAATCTCATTAATGGCCATAATTTTAACCTATAGTTCTGCTACCTAACCTAAACCTAACCTACTCATTACTTGAGTCCTCTTCCTTGCAGAAACCGCTTTTCAACGGCGGCGGTTAGTCCGGTGAAGTTAATACGACAATGGGATGAATAAAGTATTTTTTTATTCGGGACACAAGTGTTAGACCATTAAAAAATTGCCCTTCAACACTCCCAGTCTACTCACAAAACTTCTTCCTCAAACATTTCCACTCCAAATAGTTTTATAGACGTATCAAAATATTTCACAAATCAGTACCAACAGTAAGTACTGGAATGTACCGCGGGACCGCATTGCGACAGCCAAGATATAAACCGTTTACGCGCTCTGGGCCTCTGATTGCTAAATATTTTATACCCCCGCGGGATTCGGCAGCGCGACAACCGCCATATTAACCTCGCTTTTTACTACTGGCAACACTGATTATAGGAATAAAGATGCGTGACAGAACTGGATAATGGGGGACGAGAAATTCCTCTCGCGACCAATTTGTAGCGAAACTAAAGCTCAGAATTTATGGCAAGAAATAGCTTTGAAAAGAGTGCCCGTAGTCTAACTGTAACAGTACATTAGCCAGCACATGCGACTGCACACATTGACCTTGACAGCAAATTTCATAACGTAAGTGTCCAACCGCATGTGCTGGCTACTTTACAATGCAAATTGGTTGGCCTTGCGTAATAATGTGATTTTTTAAATTATTATTTTTTATTTGTATGCAGATTTCATCACGATGTTTTTCTTTGCCGCAAAAGTGTCGAAGAAACAAACAAAAAATAATTGAAAATCGGATGTAAACCCATCCTTATGTAATGAATGAGACTCAAAAATGCGGGCGCCGAATTAAAAAACAACAGCCATAGCCTCTATGCTATAATAATTCATTGAATACTATTTTAATAGTAATTTTGTTGAGTAGTAGCTGTGGTAGTAGTAGTAAAGCGTCGGTGGCCAAGTGGCTAAGCCCGTTGACTTCCATTCAGAAGTTCGTGATTCAAACTTCGGCTCGTACCAATGTGATTTTCGAATTCATATGTACGTTTATTCGACGCTCTTACAGTGAAGGAAAACATCGTGAGGAAACCTGCTCACACCTGCGAAGAAATTCAAAGGTTGTGTGTGAAGTTGACCAACCCGCACTGGAGCAGCGTGGTCGACTAAGACCTATTCACTCTGACTTCAGGGTAGGCTCGAGCCCCTCGGTGGGGACGTATATGAGCTGTTAACAACGAGTAATTTTGTAATGGGAATTTATATTGTTATTTTAAAATGAAAAACTATGTTTTCTCTCCCATTTGAAACGTATCTCTGTTTTCTTTATTCCAAAGTCGTTTCAGCTACTTTTGTTTCAGAAGGGTTGCGAGCCTTAATACGAGGTGGCTTGGTATTGGACCAGAATCCTGTCATTTCATATTAGACCTCTAGCTTTACTGCGGTCAGCGGTATGGACATGGTATTGAGGAGAAAAATATCCGTAATTCTTTTATGTTAGTATGATATGAAGAAAATGGTTGTTGGTCGCGTCCCATGTAAAACAGGTTTCATTTGAATATAATCGAAAAACTTGACACACCATCGTTACGTACTTAGCAAGGCTTCAGGCATGGCAAACCATTCCAAATTTTTCTTTCTAATTGTTATTACTTTCTTTCACTGAGGCGTAACGATAACTATAGTCACCAAGGCGGAGTACTCCACTCTCTACTCTACTCCTTATTATAATAATAATAATTGTTGGAGGATAGGCCCCGGTAGGTGCGTGCCATCTCACATTTTAGAATAAATGGTACTAAACGGGCCTCTACATGTTGGCTTTGGCCCCATGCACGCCTCCCAAAGGACCGGGTCTCTATAGACCCGTGATCTTAAAGTGTACCAACATAATAATAATAATTAAATAAATAAAAATAAATAATTATTACTTTCTTTCTTTTTTTTACCTATGTATATCTCCTAAACAAAAATGAACTATAAAATGTGATTTGATGTCACGCATTTTTTTGTTTAGCGTTTAAGTTTGAAATAGCTGAACTAAAAAAACATAATGAAGGGTGAAAAAAAATAAAGGTGCAAAGGTATAGTTTAAAAGGCTTATAGAGCAATAGATAAAATGACAAGGACTATCCTGACTAAAAACACAGGTCTACAATTTGCATTAGTTTTACATTGAAACCCGTAGGTATTTAATTCTGCAAGCAAATTGATTAAGTTATATCTAATACCAATATCGATTTAACATACTAGTAATTAAAAGCAGTGCTTCCAATATTATTCCATCAGATTTTACATTTGGAACACAGATACCAAATCAATTGAACGGTTGATTAAATTAACGAACTTTATTATTTAAAGCCCCGGAAACATCGAAAACATTATTATTATCCGACAATCAAACAAATTGAAACATTCGTGATTCGAACATTACCGATTCCGATTATCGATTCCGGCCGGCGCTCGATTAACATATCGATAAAATTTATCGCATTCGGAGCGTATGACAATGAGACGAATTAACGAATTCGAGTCGCTGTGACGGTTAACCGTGCTGGCTGGATGGTCTGACCGAGTAATTGGCTGCAAAAAGTAAAATTGACTACTTGTCAAAAATTTAAACTGTCGAGTACTCGGACCAAGAAACACACTGAACAGAGCTATCCTAGGAAGGCGCTGTCCATTTTTTATTAGTATGCAGTTACAGATTTGTATTAGTGTGCGTAACTAGGGATGTACCTTTGCTATCAAACATATCGATAGAATTATAGTCGGCGCCGGACCGACAGAAGATTAGTTGAATATAAATTGTGTTCAAAATAACAGTATGTGTGTGTGTGTGTGTGTGTGTGTTTATTCGTTCGAGGTAAGTTTATAAATGAGCTGGCACATGACATTGGCGAAATTGTAAAGACGCAAAGGTCATAAACCTAGAAAAAAAAGTTTATGAGCCCTAGCAACTATACAGGGTATTAGTGACGGCTTAGTAAATACTGAATGGATATGTTCAGTCAATGGATCTGATCAACTTTCCCAAAGATGTTTTTCCATAAAACGAAGAAATCTTTCGATTCTCCATACCAACTGTTCGATTAAAACAAACTGTTTTCAGAATCTATCGAACAAGTATCACTTAAAATCACTTTGTAAGATAAATATCACTTTTTACGTAGGTAATTGTGATGTGCCTTAATGAAAGACACATACCTATATTATAATCATTTGAGCGTTTACGCAAGCAAACTACACATTTTCAAATATCTAAATAAACGCGGACGATGGCGCCCTTCCTATATAAAAGAATTTCAAAAAATCAAGGATGTTATAAGCAAGGATATTTCTTCAGAAATAAGCAGACCTGTTGTGTCATCTCTCTATATGTATTTGTCCTTTGTATGTTTATTATACAGTATGGTAGTACTTACAGCATCCCTGGTTATAAGTACAAAAATATGTACTCAATATGGCGGCCAAAAATCCTATTTCGGCCACGTTCATCTTTGTCGGAGTGTTACTTTAATTTTAGACCATTATCGATGAAACTCTCACTGTTCACTGAGCAATCTAATTGTTTAACAGCTTTCGTTGCTGTTTCAAAAAACCAAGGCGCCTCGCCGTTAAATATCGATTATTCTAGTACTACCAAATATTACATTTTACATTGAATGACTAATTATTTTGTTATAATACATTTTTTATTTACTATTATACGATGTAGTTTTAAATAATTAAAGTAAATATGTGTGAACATCTTACTCATGGCTATCTGACCCCAAACTAGGCAGAGTCACATAATAAATATACAACATCCAGACACAAGGCAAAAACGAAAATAAATGAGAGGATTTACAAACAAATTTTTATTTTTCTACAGTTTTAATAAATTAAAATCTAACCTAACTGATTCATATTAAAATTTCATACTTAGCGAACTGCTAACCTCGAAACCTGCACAATAAGCAAGCAAGAATGAACTAAAAATTATTTCAAAGGATTAAAACCGCAGAATAAGTAATTGCCAAAACTACAAATTCAACTATTCAAGTTTATATAACAGTGCAACACCAAATTTTGCATTTGGGATTCGGCCAGCTTAAATTGAAGAATGGCAAGGGGGCAAAACAAGAAATGTCACAAAAACAAAAAGTTCTCGAAAAGTTGTTAAAGTTGTTGGTGTTGGACCTTCCTTGTTTTGTTCCTATAAGTACATAGTTTTGAAATTCAAGTTACACATATGACAATGCTTGTTTTTACGCTTTTTGTATAGGGCCAAATATAAATACGCGGCGGGTAAATGTGAATGTTGCCATCATAAATCAACATTTGATTTTTTTGTGACATACCTGGTTTTGCACCTGTACTCTTCAATTAATCTCAAGTCGATAATTGATAATACAGATCCCTCAAGTGTAAACCATCCACTTTGTTACTCAACTCCATGTTATGTTCTCCAAAATTCACCACCGAAATGAGATACAGTCCCCATACTCCGCTCCATCACCTAAGCCGCGATGTTTATGTTTAACCAATCGATTTATTATGGAAAATGTATTACGCTCTAGGGATCAAACATCTCCTACAAGAGTTTAGAGTTGTTGTGTAAATTACTAGAGTAAACAAATAACTACGGCCATTTTTCTTGAGCAAACTTGTGTTTTTGACAGGCTTTTTAATGATGGCACAGACAGTTAGCAGACAGTATTATGATACTGAATAAAGAGTAGCCAATGTTATTAGTCAATTTTTACAAACATTAACGGACATTTTAAAAATAAATAACCGTCACGTGTCGAAAATTATGTCATAAATGAAAAAAAAAAACGAGATTAAAAAGATTTACACAACGATTAATTATTATTTTTGAATGTGATTTTTTTTTATTTGATCAAAAAGTTTCAAACAGTATAAAAAACCGTATCATAATATAATAATGTCCCCATCGAGAGGCTCGGGCTTGCTTGGAAAAGAGATATATATATTGAATAACGCACTGTCTAATTTGGCAACAAAACCAATTAGGAATACGTCGATGGACAGGGCATTTAGGGACATGTCACAGGCGACATGTGGCGATGACGGGAAAAGGTCCACGGGTAACGATCTGGCACAGTCAAGAGGATTGGATTGCTGAATTCATTTCTTCGTTGAATTATAATACGCAGCCACGCACACCGATACATAATTTATTAACCAATATGGACAGTCAAATAATTAAAAGGTGGTTCACTTTACAAAGAGATTCATTTTGTCGAGCTGCAAACACATACTCGTACTACCTTTTTAAAATACTTTGACACAGAACAGATTAGGCTGATTTTCATTTGGTTAAGATGGCATTACATACCTTTGTAAGGTTGGTAGCAAAAACTTAACTGAATTTAATGTTGGATAGGGTCTAATTCAGCACAATTTCACCAACTGGGCCTGTAAAACAGTTTTGCAACCTAGTTTAGTTAGTGATGACGAGTTAGCGCTTAGTATAATCTTTTTACTGCACATTTCGGACAAGTTACGTTGACAGGTCTCGCTAAAATTGGTTTGGAATGATTTATCCCTGTAAGATAATGGGCCAGCAAAGCCTACTACATGGGAGCCTGTAATATGTAACATTTCAAAACGGGATTCTACGGGTCGGTTAATTATTTACGCATCGCTGTTTGGTTGGAGGTGAAACTATTGAAATTTGTGGTAGTGTATTTAACTAAACCCCTAATATGGACAATGATTGATTTTCAAACATATATATTTATATGTTTAACTCTCATTAGAACACTATAATTTTATTTTACAGTGTGCCTTATTTTATAATCAAAGATTATAGTTAGGCTAGTTCACATGAAAGTTACTTTGAATATGTAGGCTCTTACTTTTATTTAGTACTAGGTGTCTGCCAGCGGCTACGCCCGCGTTGCTTTTCGACTTTTCCGTAGTAATTTTTAACTATCCCACGGAAATTCTTTAATTTTCCGGGAAAAAAGTATCCAAGATGATGACCAAATATAAAGAACCACCATGCAAAATTTCATTCAAATCGGTCCAATAGTTTCGGAAATTAGCCCGTTGAAATAGACAAACAGATAGAGAAACATAAGAAAGAAAATTGTCTGGAAAGGTTCTATTTTACTTCTTACAGCCTCCTGACTCGGATTTCATCTTTTTTTTCCTGTGTGCAGACATTTGACCTCTACAGTTTTATTACATAGAGATTGTGTGTTTATCTATGAACATAAATTTATTATAAGCTAAACCTTAATCCTCGTGCCCTCTGCCATTTGAATATTTTCGCCCACAAAATTCTTGATAATTTCCGAAGTCCGCACGGGTCATTAAACATGACACGTCAATCTGAATTTACGTGATTTCACGTCGTTGAAGCGTAATTTTATTCACGTCACCGCTAACGAGTCGCCTGCTAGGAAATTACGTGAATAACGCGACGTACCAAAATTATGTTTAGGCGACGATTTACCTTTAAATAGGGTTGTTCGTGAGGCGATCATAACCTTACCTCCTGGCCACAGCTCACAGCAGCGCGAGCGAATTGCGATGTGACGAGCCACGAGCGACGTAAACAAACGATGGCTATTGTAAGAAGCACGGGTTTGAAGCACAAAATATGTATGAAGTACGCCACAGCTATTGCCGGCGGCGCGAATTGCGAAGCGAACGGCGGCGGCGGCGAGGCGGCATAATGAGGGTACAGCAAATCTCGACGGGGCCACATTACAAGAATAATAGTAATAAATAACAGTACTAGGACTGAGGTAGAAGGAGTATGCTGCATCACACCTAGCAAGCAGCGGCGTGCCATTTCATAGCATCGCGTCGCTGTTCGCTTTGCCGCCCGTCGCTTCGCGATTCGCAAAATATCTGATGACGTAGGCATTTTTTTATTGAGAAAATACGAAGTGCCTTGCCAACTTATTTATTGTTTTTCATGTCATAATATTTTATTATTCACAAACCCAAAGTGCTTTGAGAATTTACAAACTCTTTACGATATAATCCGCTACTCAGCTATTTGTGAGCATAATATAAAACTGAACTTAGTTTTAAATTCAGAAACATATAAAAGTCTTGACGAATACTTTTGTTTTGCAAGTAGAAGAGTTTTTAAAGAGTTAAGGAAATGCCCATCCATCTTCTGAAACCCATTAAAATTTTAACTAGTTTTGGGTGTAGGTACATGAGGTCATAAAAACTGCCCGTACGATGGCGCCATAACTCAACGTCGAACTTTTAGATTATTTTATTTACCTCTGCTCTGGTCTTAGTAAGTAAAAACATGGTAAGTAAAAACATCACAAAAAACTTAAACACAACTTAAACGGTTGCCTCAAAATGTTTGTATAAAAATATTATAGTAATTAGGCACGTGCCCAGCGTGGGCTTATCTTTCTGTGGTAAAACAAATATAGTCTAAGAGCAGGGTTTTCATGTTGTGCCTTGTCAACTTAATCTTAAGTACCTACTAGTGTAAATTCAGTTAGCCAGGAACCGTTTATTCTTAATGTCAAATTTGAACTGGGGGTGGGGGGATTCGGAATAAAACAAAAAACATCACGTAGTAAGTAAAGGGTGGAAGGTGTAAAGAGATATCATGTACACATTATTCTTTTCAAATTTAAGATAAGGTCGATTAAAATTTTTGAAGCATAAATAAATACTCCTGATCTTGGTTAAGGGAGGAGATCGGTCAAACCTTAACCTGTATTACCAGGAGGTAGTGAATATAAAAAATATTTAAAAAAAAATATTTTCAACAATAATTGATTTGGAAGATTAGGTTAGTTTTTATCTTCAAAAAACTTACAACATCGCCTGTCAGCAAACATTGAATCTACTATTTGTTAGTTTTCAAACTGAGCGTTTATTTCACCTAACTGACAGCCCTACAAACGAATAAGTACGTCAACGTTGATAGTGTTCACTCCGCGATTGTATTTCTGTGATTGTACCGCTTGTCTACTGACTGATAGTGCCAATTAGTAATATGACAAGCATTTTTTTTAATACGTAGAAAATCGTAATGTCCTTATGTAATGAACTAAAATTTTATTTTAAAACTAGCGACTCGCCCCGGCTCCGCACGGGAAAATGGTTATTGTGGATTATTCTTAAGTATATTATGCATGTATTATACATATAAACCTTCCTCTTGAATCCCTCTATCTATTAAAAAAAACCG
This sequence comes from Teleiodes luculella, assembly GCA_948473455.1. NCBI lineage: Eukaryota > Metazoa > Arthropoda > Insecta > Lepidoptera > Gelechiidae > Teleiodes > Teleiodes luculella. The sequence continues at coordinate 4,069,614 of OX419606.1, forward strand.
CATCAAAATCCGTTGCGTAGTTTTAAAGATTTAAGCGTACAAAGGGAGGGACATAGGGACATAGGGACAGAGAAAGCGACTTTGTTTTATACTATGTAGTGATGATGATTTATCCTTTTCGAGATGATACCTAGGTACTTTAATCATACTATTATTACAAAGAGGCAAGATTAGTATTTGTGTGTGTGTGTGTGTGTGTGTGTGTGTGTATGTTTGTAATGAATAAACTCAAAAACTACTGAACCGATTTCAAAAATTCTTTCACCATTAGAAAGCTACGTTCACCTTGAGTAATATAGGCTACCTTTTACCGCGAGAAAATGCATCATTCCTACGGGAAAAACTGTTAACGCGAGCGGAGCCGCGGCGGAAAGCTAGTATGAAATATTTAATACTTTGCTTAGGAATAAATGTATGTGATGACGTGTTATAATAATATTCTGTATAACTATTTCTTCTTTACACTGCAATAATTAAATTGTCTTTAAGAGAATACGTTCTCCAGTCATAAAATACTTACTTACAGTTACGCCTCTTTCCCGAAGGGGTAGGCAGAGACCACTTCCTTCCACTTGCTACGATCCAGACACACTTCTTTCGCTTCATCCACATTCACCGATTTTGATTATTTTTTTTATTAGAATATACTCCGAAGTTGGTACGTACGACATAAAATTTTGAAAAAAATCACAGGAAAGGCAAAGTATGATTGTTTGTTCACTCCATGTTTTCTTTTGCTTTTCAGTTTTTTCTGCGCATTAATTTTTATATTGAGAAGTTGCTACCAAGACTTTCTTCTTAAATAATAAGCTAACAAACGCAATATTTTCGAATTCGACATTTTACGGATTCAGCTTCCTAGCTCATCGGCTTTCAACGATGTTTCAATGATGAAAAAGCTATTAAAAGAAGGAAAACAAATAAAAAAGTTGATCCGCAGTTCAGTTTTATCGCTCAGCGTAATGTGGCGAGAGCTGTTTAGACTTTAACGGCTTTAAGAGCTCTTGACGAAGACGGTATAAGTTATTTGTACTACGAAGTAACTGATTTCCTTCGCAAATTAAACCTATAAAAGGCAGTGGCCACTATATTGCCACCTTAATTTTAGCCTTATACCCTCAACAAAAAGTCGAAAACCAATGCATTTTAAAAGTTGTATTGCCTTATAAAGGGTTAGCCTGACTGAACTAAACGCACGTCATTTTCTTTCATTTTCTACGCAAATTTAATTCTGAACTAAATACACTTGGTCTAGTCTAGGCTATAAGAAAAGAATTTAATTTAACTAAAAGTTATTTATAAAATTATTATTTACATTATAAAAAACTGAAAATAGTTGCTGTGGAAGATAATAGTAAAACAAATTAAGCAACCAAAATTATTCCTGTATTTTCCAAATGACGAATAATGGGTTTTAAAGTTCTTGTAAAAATAATATTATAAATACACAGATATGATTTGATACCTCTTTCAACACTTTCTTAATATAATAATAATATGGAAAATGCCTCATTCCCCCGGGAAAATCTGATAACGCGAGCGGAGCCGCGGCGGAAAATAGTTAATAATAAACGTCTTTCACTTCACTACATAGCATAAAACAAAGTCGCATCCCGTCTGTCTGTCCCTAGATCTTCAAAACTAAGCAACAGATTTTGATGCGTATTTTTTTAATAGATAGAGTGATTCAATATGGGAAGTGGACATTTTGGGAAGTTGACCTTTTGGAAGTGGTCCTTATGAGCTAAAACGGTTTATAAAAACATGCATATTATACATAGAGATAGCCCACAATAACCATTTTCTTGTGCGAAGTCGTGACCGTCGCTAGTTAATTAATAATACTCAAAGAAAACTTATTAATTTCGTTTAAAGAATCCTAGACTTTTATACAAGACGATATAGTACAAACTTTCTTTACTTAATAAAGTGGTTTTGAGGGACTCTTGATCATCATAAAAACTCCAACAGCGCAGTTTTGTATGGAGAAAAATTAAATACTGTTCGCTCGTTAAGATGGTTCAGTATATTTTTTGCTATAATAAAATGTACCTATCATTTTACTGTGAAGGAAAATATCGTAAAGAAACCTGCACACTCCTGCGAAGAAATTCAAATCGTATGAAGTTAATCAACCAGGAATGGGCCAAGGTCGGCTAAGATCTGTTTACCTTTTTGAGAGGTCAAACCCCTCGGTATGAATACCTATGCATGGGCTGTTAGCGCCATGTAACAATTGCTGCTTGTTTTGGGATCTCGACACAGGATTACTTGACACGTTAGGTAACAGTACTTATCATACTTGTCATCATCCTAATATTACTTACTAGCGACCCGCCCCGGCTCCGCACGGGAAAATGGTTATTGTGGGTTATCCTTCAGTATATTATGCATGTATTATTTATACATATAAACCTTCCTCTTGAATCACTCTAAGTATCTATTAAAAAAAAACCGCATCAAAATCCGTTGCGTAGTTTTAAAGATTTAAGCGTACAAAGGGAGGGACATAGGGACATAGGGACGGAGAAAGCGACTTTATTTTATACTATGTAGTGATTCTCTAAGGAGGAAAGATTGGTATTCGTGTGTGTATGTGTGTGTGTTTGTAATGAATAAACCCAAAAACTACTATGCCGATTTCAAAAATTCACTATTAGAAGGCTACGTTCACCCTCAGTGACATACTACGGGTGTTTTACTGCGGGAAAATGCCTCATTCTCACGGGAAAAACTGTTAACGCGGGCGGAACCGCGGCGGAAAGCTAGTTTTTTTTGTGTGTGTGTAATGGATACACACACACAAATACAATTTTTTCCTCTTTATAATATTAGTATGATAAATTGATCTATTAGGTGTTTGCCGACTTTCGCTATTTGCCGACTTTTTATTATTTTCATACATTTCGTTATTGTTTCGCCGACTAATATTATGTCCCCATCGAGAGGCTCAGGCCTACCCTGAAATCAGAGTAAATAGGCCTTAATCGACCACGCTGGTTCAGTGCGGGATGGTCAACTTCACACAAAAACTTTGAATCACTTAGGTGTCCGAATATCATTTTATGAAATCTGAATAACATTTGTTAAATCAAATAAACCGTTAATATATAAGTTAGTTACACAAGATATTTAAACAATTTCTACAGTCTGGTATATTTGAATTGAATAAGCTTATCCATTAAATAGTATTAATTCTTGAATAAATAAAATAAACTTTATACGTTAAGAACAAGGCTCCACCATTTCCAACTGCTACTCAGTTTATAATCCCGTCAAGTATTCTAATACCACAGACCATATAACAAAGGACTAGGCAAGATTATAATATGTTCTTAAAATTATACTGATTCTAATTGTTAATTTTTCTAATTCTATTTGTTAATTTTCACAACTAAAACTACTCTTATGTTTGATTATTCTACGCTTCCATTGAGAGTGGGAAATGCAGTGTAAATGGCCTTGAATTGAAAACTGTCAACTTGATACCGACTCATCATCATCATCTTTTCAGCCGAAAGATGCCCACTGCTGGGGAGGCCTCCCCACGTCTTTCTGTATATAATATAACGACTTGATTCTCCTCCACGCGTTCTGAGATAAATGGTCTTGACGGACAGACAAACTGACAACCACCAACGAAGTAACATTATTAGGGGTTGTTTTTTTTATCCTTTCAAAGCCAGCGGCAACCCAGGTGGAAAACTTTAAAAGATTCTTAACTGAGAAAGAAAGTACAAGTATATTGTCTCTATTTTTACATAGATACGAGTTTGACCTTTATTTCAATGCAGCATAGTCTATTGTTTTTAGTCTTATCTGTTATGAAAGGCCGGATTAATAAGAGAACTCGGGGAACTTTCAATTATTTAAATTGGGGCTTAAAACTTGAAAGTGTTGCCCCGGGGCTGCCTCGGAAATCTTGGTCATTCGCGCTGGAGCGCTGTTTCACTCAACTACACGTTTATTTTTACAACTACAATAGGGATGTTGACTGGCTAGTCAAAACAGCTTCTTTTTATGAATTGTCAAAAAAAAATATTTTAGAAAAATTAAAGGGTTTACCATCTTATGACATCACAAGCTTGTAAGTATGGTCTTTTTTGTACGATGAGTTATACTACAGTAATTTCAGATGTTTTATTTCCTACATAGTGTAAGATAATTAATTTTGAATACAGTCAACATCCCTATTGGACAGTCTCATATTTAGATATTAAATAGATCCATAGACAAAAGTTAAGTAATTAATTACCAATTTCACACATACCCGTACTCGTATTATGGAAGTCCATGTTTTTGATGTCTATGGATCTGCATGATCATGCCAGAATAATAAATTTTATTATTGCTTATAAATGTTTTTGTTTGTTTTGTTATTAAAAATTCTTATGCTTTAACTATGGGCCCTGTCACTAGCTTGAAGAGAAATTGTGGTAAAAGTATTTTTTTTTTTTATTGATTTTTATTCAAATAAAGCTGAACAATGCAAACCAAATTGTGTTTGTGTTTTCGTGGAACCTGCCCTGATTGAGAACTGCTTCCGTTATTGATTATGAAATGAACAGATTCATAACGAGGATTGCTCAAATTAGCGCCTAAGGCGGGTATTGTAATTTGCAGGTGTAAATGGTAAGACAAATTGTCGGCGATGTTTTTTTAAAGTAAAATTTTGTTATAATTGTTAAAATATAATTACGAAATACTTTTTAACAAGAATATTTTTGGTTTCATTACATTTTTTTTTGACGTACGAATCTAAGCTTTATCGGACTTATTGTAATCTCAGATTTAATAATAATAATGTGTATGAAATGTTTAAATAAGAGAGATGTCAGATTTTATTAGTACAAAGTTCCAGAAGCACAGTAAAAATGAATTACTGTGTCCCTTCTTTGTAGATTTCTAAACATTTATTATGTAAAGTATGCAACCATATACATATTTACATATTATCTTTTCTTATCTTTCTTTCTCTCTCGCATACGCTAGGTTGTACACAATTTACAATCATGTAAAAAAATATTCTTAGGTTCCTTTTAACAATTTGTTTGCATGTATCACACTGCTCACAAAAAAGTATACTTACAGGTTTGCAAAGTATGCCATTTATTGAATAATGAATATACGCGCAAAGCGAAGAGCGAGTTCCTTGCTCTTAGAATATATCTGTCGTGGCCAAATCGCTGAATTGATCATTTCATGAAATGGTTGACCATTTCGTGAAGTGTTCACGTTTCATGAAGTGGCCAACTAATGGTAACCAAATCATTAAACGACAAACGTTTAGCGATTTGGTCACCCACGTTTGACCATATCGTGAAAATAGGGTAACCATAAAATATTTAATCAAAACTCAGAACAATTTTATTTTTAGTTGTTTAAATTTACTATGGAATATTAAAATAATTTTAAAATAAGTATAACAAACTTACTTAATCTAAAAAGGCACATGGACGGACGCGCTCACACGCACTGAACCACACGTGACATCTTTGGCGCGCACTAGAGTTTTATAGGTATCTCAAGTTTTTGGTAGGAATGTTTCTTTACCTGAGTCTTAATCGCATACTTACTAATTAGGTAACTCTTATATTATTTATAAAAAATATAGGTAACTTCGCTTACAAGGGCCGCCATCTTGACACAAACAAAGCGCTTAGGCGCTTACGGCGCCTCTACCGGTAGTCAATGAAACAATTCCACGATATGATCGATTAAGATTGATTATTTCATGAAATAGCAGTGCGTCCAGCTGGCCCTATCGTCAAACGATTTCTTATCATTGATCTGGTCTGGGCACATCATGCTATGGCCAATGGACAGTGAAATATTTCATGAAATGCAACCATTTCATTAAATGGCCGATCATTTCATGAAATGGGCAATTCTACGATGCGGCCACGACATATCTAACTAGCTTTCTGCCACGGCTCCGCCCACGTTAACAGTTTTTCCCGTGGGAATGAGGCCTTTTCCCGCAGTAAAAGGTAGCTTATGTTACTCAAGGAGAATGTAGCTTTCTAACGGTGAAAGAATTTTTGAAATCGGTTCAGTAGTTTTTGAGTTTATTTATAACAAACATATACACACACACACACACACACACACACACACACAAAAACACAAATCTTTCCTCTTTATAATATTATTACTAGCTTCCCGCCGCGGCCCCGCCCGCGTTAATAGTTTTTCCCGTGGGAATGAGGTATTTTCCCGCGGTAAAAGTTAGCCTATATTCTTCCGCAAGGTCTATTCTTTCTTTGTGCCAACTCCGCCCGCTTTAATTTTTTTTTCCCATGGGAATGAGAAATTTTCCCGCGGTAAATTGTAGCCTATGTTCTTTTCCAAGGTCTATTCTATCTTTGTTCCAAGTTTCACCAAAATCGGTTCAGTAGTTTCGGAGCCTATTCAATTATAAGGAATATTTTTGGTATTTTTTTTACACCTTGGGTTACATTATTGAAGTTTTAGAATGGATCCCAAATTTTTTTGAAAATAAAATATAGCCTATGTTACTCAGGGTGAATGTAGCTTTTTAATAGTGAAAGAATTTTTGAAATCGGTTCAGTAGTTTCGGAGCCTATTTGATGCAAACAAACAAACAAAAAAACAAACAAACAATCAAACCTTTCCTCTTTATAATATTAGTATAGATTAGTACGATAGTATGATATCATATTCCAAAAATACCCGCAAATGACAAAGTGTGAACCCTAAGCCTTCAGTAATAAGACCTTATTTCTAAATCCATTGCGTGGACGCCTCGGTATCAAAAACCTACTGCGCCTTGCTCGATAAGCCTGTTGGATTCGCGGATTTCACGTTGTCTTATCTTATGAAAGGACCAAAATAGATAATCTCCGAAATCTCCTTTCTGCTCCTTTTTTATCCTATTCTTTGGAATATAACATCTGGTTATGATAGGGCAGAGGTCATCAAAGTTTTCAGTCCATGCCACACTAAACACGTTTTGAAATTTAAATCAGACAAAATCAAATTTATGAAACCTATTTTGACAAAATTTAGTAATGACATTTAATGTCTGACGAGAAAAATAAAAATTCTACGCTGAAAGCGCCAAATATTTTTTGTTTATGGCAACATTCACTATTATAAAATTGCTATTTAGCAACGTTTTTTATTTTTCTATTTGGTCTTTGGATTTTATTAACTCCACAATGATATCATTGTTCGTCTAAAAATGTTAGCTGAAGATGAAGTTCGCATTGTAATCAAATTATGTTCCTAATGTGGCTAAAATTAGTGTTTATGTTCTTGTTACATTATTCTGTTATAAGCTTAATGATAGGTGTAAACTTACCGAGTAGTGTGTTATTTAGTGTTTATTACAACCTAGGATTAACCTACACTGGGTATATATTTTTTATAAATTATTGGTAAATAAAGACCTTTAAAAATTAAAATTAAATTAATCGTTAAAATTTGTATAAAATTATCAAAAGACGTAAGAGACGTTGTTACACTTTTAAAAGTATTACAACAATAGATAGACAACTACATCCAAAGATAGAAACCGGGAACAACGGGTTTAATACCCAAGATCAAATAGCAATATATCGACTGTCGTTTAATCGATGACAGTTAATCGAAAACTTGATAGGTCGACGGTTCATTAGAACGAAGGATAATTAATCAAAAAGTCAATAGATCGATGGTTCATTGGAACAACGGCTTTACGTGCCTTCCGAAGCACGGAATCATCTTTCTTTTCGGTCAATCAGGTGATTCTGAAACTGGGGAAAGTCTCACAATGTGATATTTGTCCGACGAGTACCCACCGGTATTCGAACCCGGAACCTCTGTATCGTGAGGCGAATATCAAATATTCTCCACTCGACCACAGGGGCTATTCTTTAAAATTTGCATTATATACGCGACACGACAGATGCAATATAATTAAAGATCGACTCATATCTCTTCAAACTTTCAGAACCACTAAGCAAAAGATACCTTATAAAAATATTAAGGTAGGTATTTTGCCATCTGCCTCAGGAATCTTTTTGATTTTCCATCAAGCATAAGATTCCTCAACCCTTGGTATAATATGAAAAGGGATTGTGTTCAAGATTGAGATAGTGTTATAATATTTTGGACATAGGGTTATTTATTGTAATAAACAAAAACAGGTAAAAAGAAAAACAAAGTAAAGATAAACAAATAAAAGAATTCTGAAAATTACATACGAATTATAGGATACATACAATATACATATATCTGCAGGTTCTCTTAGATTTCGTTTTTTTAATTTTTTGTATAATTCATAATGTCCAGGGCTTAAGTTATAAAAAAGCAATCTTTTAAGCTATTTAACGCGAGCTTGATGTAGGTTTAAGGATAATTTATTCACATAAAAGACCTAAGGTCATTTACATGGGAATAGGACTTATAAGATTTCACTGTCTTTCGTTAACAGCTCATATATGTCCCCACCGAGGGGCTCGAGCCTACCCTGATACCAGGGTGAATAGGCCTTAGTCGACCACGCTGGCCCAGTGCGGGTTGGTCAACTTCACACACAACCTTTGAATTTCTTCGCAGGTGTGTGCAGGTTTCCTCACGATGTTTTCCTTCACCGTAAGAGCGTCGAATAAACGTACATATGAATTCGAAAATCGAAAACACATTGGTACGTGCCGAGGTTTGAACCATCGAACTTCGGAACGGAAGTCAACGGGCCTAGCCACTTGGCCACCGACGCTCTCTGTCTTTCACAGTAATTGAATTATAGGTAAATAAGTACAATCAGTGTCAAAAACTAATAAAACCAAATTAAAGCCTGTAAAAATACAATCGACAAAATTGTACTCCTATAACAACCTCTCCAGCAACGTAAAATAATTAAATTTGGGTACTTATGTACTTCCGTAGCCGAGTAGAAAAAACTACTTTAATACTAGGCATTATAAATATTCTGTGGTAAAAAGCTTGCTCCACATTATGAAGATCCCGGTTTTCCCACACGGTGGGTCATCATCGAACAAAATTTTCGCTTTGTGAAACTATCCCCAGTTTGGTTAGGACATTGTAGGTTGAAGCACACAATTAAATGTCTGAATGATTCCGTGCTTTGAAAGTCACGTAAAGCCGTTGGTCTGGGCAACTTCTATGCAGTCTCTACATGAGCCATGACACCAGGACTTGTAAGGTAGGGTAACCTCTAAACCCATACGATAAACAAACTATCACATCGCCTTTTTAAATTATCAAGTTTATGTTTGTGTGAGACGAGAGCCTACCTTGGTTTGAGCACAACTTGTCAACTTCTGATCTCATGTCATTGTTTTTTTTTTTAACTTATGGCTCTGGGTTCTTGGGGCCCTGAGGCTAAGCGAGGTGTCAGCGCGTCTCGTCGAGGTGTCCGGTGATCGTAGAGCGGGCAGCTTTACTGTGCAGAGGGTGTAAACGCTGCTTGTCTACTGGGGACGATGCCGCCGCGTGGTGACGCGCTTGACACAATTTTTAAGCTATTGCATAGCTTATATCGTGGGACTTGAGCGTGGAGACCGAATCCAGAAATTCCGTAACGAAAATAACCTAACGCAATAGCTTCTAATAGAAAAACTTATGATGAATAAAATATTTTTACTTTGCAAGCAAGCCAAAATATCTCTACTATTGGACAAAATCCTTCCAAAAATAATCTTCAATCTTTTTCAAAACAATACCAACACCAACCAACATAATATAACCATAGACGTGTAACTCGAATGCATTGTCTGAAGATGTCATGTGCTGATAGGCGACAAACAACATAACCCTCGGAACAGCAGTTTCGCCGGTTTTATTGCGGCTTGTACAGACTAATCTACCCTCCAATTCCACCACGTACTCAGCCACTGGAACGCACAATAAAACACTGTTTATCACCACTACTTTTGCCCAATAAAAACAAGAAAGTTTTTATGTTTGCTGCGCTACCTAGGGGGTCAGGCTGTGGACAAAATAAAGATATGTTTCGTACTGCTTGCTTATCTGTGGGTTTCGAGGTTAACCTACCTCACAAACCCTGGTGTCGGAATTATAGAACCGCCTTAGGCTTCCGACATGGCTCCAATAACGACTACATCCATAGTAGCCGGGACTAACGGCTTTACAAGCCTTCCGAAGCGCAGAATCATCTTTTTTTTCAAACAATCAGGTGATTCAGCCTGCAATGTCCTAACCAAACTGAGGAAAGTCTCGCAAAGTGATATTTGTTCGACGAGTCCCCACCGGGATTCGAACCCGGAACCTCCGTAACGTCAGGCGAGCTTTTGACCACTCGACCATGGAGGCTGTTATGTAAAGAAGCTAGTACATTCGCACTACGAAGTTCTCTTCTACCGCTACGGAATACGGGTGTTCTCAATGTCAAAGTGTTCAGCCGTAAGCGCTGGCTGCTGTACAATCAAGAGCAGGTTCACTTGAACACGCGCATTGTTATTCTCGCCTTTATGCAATGGACATAAGGACAGTGTATATTCCAAAGTATTCCACTTGACGTACTCCTAGACTCTTAACTTTGTTGGGGAAACATATTTTATTCTAAATAATTTTATTTTTAGAGTATTTTAGTAACTATCGGACTTATTTAAACTAGTTTATTCAACTAGACAAGACATTTCGTAGTTAACAGCATCATATTTACTATTTTTATAGCTTTGAATAATTTTGCTACTTTTAAACAAATTTTAATGACGAGTGTTTAAATAAGAAGTGGTGACCCTTTTTCCACAAAAAAATACTATGTTCGTTCAGGCTTGGCTAATCAATCACCATTAGTATAATATTGTCTTGACATATCTATAGTTTCATAAAACCAGGGGATCTGAGGAATAATTTTGGACAAACACGTAGTAATAGGTAAAGTTTTAGCGGGAAAATATCAGACTATCTTCGCGGGGGCCTTGGGTTGGGTAATAGAAAAACGTGACTTTAGCAGAAACGATTATTATTAAGGGTTTCATCCTAGTAACAGCCTCGAAAAGGATGGTTTTGTATGACCCGGGTTCAAACCCCGGTGGGAAAACTGAGAAAAATACCTCGTTGTTATAGGTCCTAGCTTCGTGTTATACCTTGTTGTTGTGTATATCAGCTGTCTGACACCCATAGTATAAGTTTGGGGTCAGATAGCCGTGTGTGAGATGTCCCCACATATTATTAATATTATATTATAAAGAATACATGGTGAGGAAACCTACAAACACCTGCGAAGAAATGAAAAAGGATAACCCCTGACGATATCTTCAGTCATTTGAAGATTATCAGCTCTTTTCTAGTATTTGAAATGATCAAATAACGGTTTTGTGGCGGGGATTTGTAAGATTTTTAATTTAATTTTATGTGCAATAAAGTTTAATCACTACATAGTATAAAATAAAGTCGCTTTCTCTGTCCCTATGTCCCTATGTCCCTCCCTTTGTACGCTTAAATCTTTAAAACTACGTAACGGATTTTGATGCGGTTTTTTTTAATAGATAGAGTGATTCAAGAGGAAGGTTTATATGTATAATACATGCATAATATACTGAAGGATAACCCACAATAACCATTTTCCCGTGCGGAGCCGGGGCGGGTCGCTAGTATTGTATAAAATGCACATTAGGACCACAGAAGTACGTGATGAATTAAATAGGTAACGCAAAACCTCTCGGGTGATAAGATACCTAACTCAGCTCACGAGACTGGACAACTCTTTTTCTGCAAGTATTCTGAAATTGCATTGTTTTGTTTCTTTTCAATGTAATTGTTCAGCTGGCCAAGTCAATTTGTATGAAATACCTTGATGTTAGGGTAGGCTCGAGCAAGTCGGTGGGGACATGTATGGGGTGTTAAAGATTAAAGGCGTGGTCGATTAGGGATATACATATAATATATACCCATATTATTGGTTAAAAAATATTCCTCCTTATAAATGGATCTACGACCGATCCACACAAATTCATTTCTAAAACTCATTTCTTTAAGTATATTTCTTAGAACAAAATATTATGTAGGATTCTGCAAAAGCAAGAAAAATCTTTGTTACGTATGAATCACATTTTAAACTACATTGCAGACGGCATCTAACAAGTTTAGCTAAGAACATTGTCTATTCATGGTATAGTATTAATAGTACAAATTGGCTAGTGGCGAAAACATTTCTTATTTTTTGTATGCAAGTATTTCTAATATTCTGCGAACCCTACGTTCCTATCCAGGGTTTAAAAGACATTATGATGATGCAAATCTAATATTATCTGAATCATAAAAACATTAAATTTATAGAGTGTGTGTATTAGAGAGTAGGCACTGTAGTAGACTAGTAACTTCTTTAGCTTATCATGCTAAGCAAAGTAGAAGGGTAAAACTTGACTTAGGAACATTTAAGAGATAACCGGAATAGCCAATGTCGCAGAGCTGTTACGAATAGCAAGGTACAGGGATACATTCATAAAGCTGACCGAGAAGCTGTCATATGCGACAGAATGACATTAGAGCCATAGTAGTTCTGTCATCATGTCGTGTTTGACAGTTTCTCGAGGTCCACGCGCTATTCGCAGTAACATACTGGTATTCTGTCGTAGTAAGCCGTCTTCTGCAGAAGAAGAAATTGACGTCGTCGGTGGGTGTAGTCGTTATAGGAGCCAAAGCCATATCTGCAGCCTTAGGCGGTTCTATCATTCCGATACCAGGGTTTGTAAAATAGGTTGACTTCGAAGTCCACTCGATAAGCAAGAAAGAGGAAAAAACCTTTTCAAAAACCACACTCCCTCACTGTTTCTCCTCTATCTTCCTCCTTTTGTAGAATTTGCCAACAAACCGTTTGGCGGCGTACAGTTTGGCGGTAAACATGTAAAATATGAACTGCTTTATGAAGAACCGCTCGACCCCCAAACCCCGACCTTCCGGAGCCGTTTTCCTAGACGTAGCGAAAGCGTTTGACAAAGTCTGGCACGAGGGCTTGATTTACAAGCTCTATAGTCTTGAAGTGTCGGATCGCCTCGTACACATCTTACGAGACTTTTTGTCGAATCGCTCATTTCGCTACAGATACGAAGGCGTGCTCTCGACCCCACGACCTATCCGGGCCGGAGTCCCTCAAGGCTCCGTCCTCGCTCCGACCTTATTCTCACTTTATACTAGTGACATGCATTCCGGCCACTAGTTATACAAAACTCGCACTGTACGCAGATGACACTGCGTTATACACATCCCATCCCAATCCCACAAAAATCGCCGAGAGACTACAAGAAGCGGCCGACGCCCTCGGGCAGTGGTTCCGCAAATGGAGAATCGAGGTGAATTCCGACAAAAGTTCCGCGATCATTTTCACTCGCGGACCTTATCCTACGCTCCCCCCAATTACTCTCCTCGATCAACCAGTTCCCTGGGAGAGACAGGTGAAGTACTTGGGTGTCATCCTTGACTCTGCCCTTCGCTTTGGCCCTCACATCCAGTCTGTTCGCAATCGTGCCGCCTCTGCTCTCGGCCTCTTGCACCCCATGATTGGGCAACGCAGTAAAATGTCGCTTAGAAATAAGCTTAGACTTTACTTAGCGTGCATCCGTCCTATCATGACTTACGCCAGCGTAGTCTTTGCGCACTCTGCGCCCACGCACATCCATAAGCTTCAAGTTATTCAAAACCGGTTCCTCCGCCGGGCTACTGGTTGTCCTTGGTTCGTTCGTAACATCGACCTTCATGTCGATACCGAACTCCTTTCCATTAGTGGCTTCATGAAGGAAGCATCCAAACGTTACTTTGATGAAGGCCCTTCTCATCCCAATCCGTATGTTGTCAAGTGTACCCCACTACGCGGTTCCGCCGCCGCCGTCCCAAACATATCCTTTCCGAACGTGACGACGAAATCACTGATGCAGTTAAAGCAGTCAAAGAATTTAGATTACACCTTACAGAATGCCCTTCTGGTAGTGAATACCCTTCAGGTAACAATTACCCTTCAGGTAACAACGCCCGCACCCGCCGGCGGGGGCGCGGCCAGAACCAAAATCAAAATTGAAAATCAGAGACGGAGCCCCTCAGGCGTCGTCTCCTTCACGATATTTTTCAATATCAACGCGCTAGGCCGTGGTCCGAGGCTCCCTCGAGCCGCCCCTAGACGCGTTGGTATATGACTTTTTTTGGGGTAGAGTCTTCCACTCCCCCGCCAGTCCGGTGAAGCTTGATTTGTCGTACCTTTTCGACACAAGCATAGGTCAATACAAAAAAAAAAAAAAAAAAAAAACCGCTCGACCAATTTTGTGCAAACTTTACATAAACCATCTACTAAATAGTCCGTACAAAGCCTAAACGGTTTGAATAAATGAGACCGTTCTTGAGTTATAAAATTACAAAAGAAAAGTGGCATTGATTTTTATATACTCGTATATTGATTTTTTTCAACTAGCCAAGTCTCACTGTCAGCTCTATAACAGTATGTAATGAAAGAAGGACCGCATGCGGCGAGGCAAATTGCTTTCAGACGACATATTGCATTAGAGCCGGCACACACGTACCGCCTGATTATGTAGTGTGTATCCAGCCTAATGGCAGTTTTGTGGGCCAGTCTTTAAACTGAAAGGGTTGTGTGTATAAAGCCCTTTATCGTCACCCTGCCAAGAAAACCACTTAAATGCTTTCAAAAAAACTTTACAGGAGACACAAAAAACTATTTATTGAAAAAAATAAAATAAATAAAATAAAATATGATAGGTATATATTGAATCTGTTATTTTTTTAGTTATTATATGATTATCTTCAGAGCTTTAAAACGAATGCGTAATTTTTATAGTGCAAATACAGAGCGTTTTATTGCCCAATTTGAAATAAAAGAATTAGACAAAAGCTGTCCTTTACGAGGTTTTCTCAGCAGGAGGGTGACGTTGTAGTAATTCTTCTTCTTATCGTGTCGATGACAAATTCCTTAGATAATTTTGGCCCAGAACTTAGCCACTTCAACTGCATTATCTGTGGCATCCATCAGGTCCTGCTGCGAGCAGGTGGCAGGGCAAGCAGGGCAGGACACTAGGTGGGCCATAGACTGCACCGTCCCACACACACACTCCAAATTTGGGTTCTCCGAAAATCCCCACCTGAACATATTTTCCTTACTGCGGCCAACCTGAGTCCGAAGTCTAATAGTAATTGAATCGAGAATATTCTAAACGTGAACAAAAAAACACAACATTTTTTTTGTGTGTGTCTTTCGTGTAAAAAAAATATGTCGGATTTAAGCTGTTGCTGCTGCTGTTTAAGCTTCTGCTTATTAGTGCAGGCTCCCACCGGCACCCCGTTTAAAAAATTTGCGTACCGCCAACTGTTGATTGATTTGTGTTCTAGAGACCTTTAGCTATATAAAAGTACATGTTGCCACGAGCGAGCGTGGTAGGTTTCCGTTCTAGCCGAGCATCCTCAAACCTCAAAAAATTAAAAAAATAACCGTGTGGGGTATCAAATGAAAGAGTATAATGAGTAGATTATAACATGAAATATATAACATGTTGCTATATCCGCCTTTCCTATTCAATGTTATTTAAAAAAAAAAAATCGAAAGTAGCGTTTCGAGCATACTTTCCATAGCTGTAGATTGAAAACTTCTGAATTAATATTTAATAAAATACATTCTTATCGATCGTTACAGATTTGATGTCATATTTGAAATTTTAAATAAGCCAACACTAGACACCTTAGATATATCTGTTGAAAACGTTGCATTTATAACTACAACAAAACACTCTACCTCCTGATGGATTTCGCGTATTGAAAGATAGATATTGTTTTTGTCATATTCATAACCGGTGTACAAAATAAAGGGCTGTTATTCAAACACCGATAGCCGATGGACAAACGGCCAAGAGTAAACGGGATTCGAAAAAAAAAAAACAGTTTCCGGACAGCAAGTATCCGGTTTGACTTGCAAATCCAAAAATAGAATCTATTCAGTTTTGGCATGGGCAGTGGGTAGTTGGATATCACGAATCATGCT
Source organism: Teleiodes luculella (assembly GCA_948473455.1). Lineage (NCBI taxonomy): Eukaryota > Metazoa > Arthropoda > Insecta > Lepidoptera > Gelechiidae > Teleiodes > Teleiodes luculella. The sequence continues at coordinate 4,085,584 of OX419606.1, forward strand.
CCAAAAGCGAATGGTGTAAACGAGATATTCACAGCATGTGGATTCGAAAACTTGTGGTTTGGTTATGCCAGTCTTTGCGTCTACTGTTCAAACTGTAGGTCAACATTCAAAATGGGAATTCATTTTTATCCGAAGTAAACTGTTACTAAACAAAAAATCTAACCAATTCAAAATCGAATTATTTTAGTACTCGCTTTCAGCTCCGCGGCTCCGCCCGCGTTTCAAAAGTCAAAAGTCAAAGTTTTCTATTCAAAGTAAGATTTTACAAATCACTTTTCGACGTCGAGGCGAGTTCACGATTTGGCTTTCTTCTGTGGCTACTCGCCGGAAGAAACTCCACAGGCGTTGCATCTTTTGAAAATATTACAGAATTATAAATAATTATTAAATACAATTTTATTAATATAACAAAGAGTTCAAACGAATATACAATTAGAGGAAAGCTAACGTGACGGTAACACGTTTTCCCGTGGGAAAAAAGTATTTAAATGTAAATTACGTAGTAACAGAAGTTCTTCAGGCAAGAACTTCAACCAAATCTGACCATAATCCTCTTGCAATAAAGTAGAAAATCATAGTTTATCACGTTCATTCCACCTGTGAAGGCACTTAGCCAGGATTCCAATCCGATAGTCGCACATTTATCTTATAAATGGTCGCTCTTACTAACATTTTGCCGGATAACTTATTCTACGGCCGACTCTTGTCCTATATTGCCTTATAGACATTATTATGGCGCTCATTTTCCCGGTGGTAAGGGAAACTGAAAGATGTTGGAAAACAATTCAATATTTTGTTAAAATTTCCGGTACTTGAAGGCCCAGCCCTTGTTTCGGAATTTTCTTTGTTTTTTAAGTCGGAAAATTGTTAAGTCAGAAATTGTTTTTTTTTTGTGATCTATTCGACATATTTTTTAGTTGTTGAAAAACCATATTCAAATTAAGAAAAACATACATATTGTTTAAACAATAGATTTTAAACCCTTAAGGCAAAAAAAATACGTTTCTTAAAGAGGGTGTACCTTTGGTCGACATCACTCACTTATTTTTTACTTATCTATATAATAAAACTGTAGAGGTCGAAAATCTGTACATAGGAAAAAAAAGCCAAAAACCAAGTCAAGGAGATGTTAGAATTTTTTTTTTTGAATTGACCTAAGCTTGTGTCGAAAAGGTACGACCAATCAAGCTTCACCGGACTTGAAAATGTAAGAATTTATATAGAAAATATTATGCAGATATTTTTTTGTTTCTCTGTTTCTTTGTTTGTTTGTTTGTACGCGCTAATCTCCGAAACTACTCGACCGATTTAAATTAAATTTTGTATGGTGGTACCTTATATCCCCGGTCAACATCTTAGATATTTTTATCCCGAGAAATTAAAGAGTTCCTTGGGATAATTATAAAACAATAATATAGTAACTTATATACATTGCACGGGCTAATCTCCGTAACTGTTTAACCGATTTAAATGAAATTTTGCATCCTTATATCCCCAATCAACATCTTATATACTCTTACCATGAGAAAATATGTCATTCCTACGGGAAACTGTGCAGGGAAAATTCAAAAAACAACACGGGCGTAGCTGCGGGCAGACCGCTAGTACTAGATATAACAACAGGGGACCGATGGGGGGGGGGTATCGATGTCAGGGGTGATAACCTGAGTTACGGAGAAGCGCTGAAGGAGGGTTATATGAAGAACACAATTCTTTATTTATTTATTTTATTTATTTAACCATTTATTGTACACAAAAACATACAAAGGACAAATACAGAATAGAGATACGACACAACAGGTCTGCTTATTTCTGTAGAAATATCTTACAGCAGACCCAGGGAAGTGAAAGGACATATAAGCAAGTCGCGAGTAAACGTGCACAAAACAGAAAATACAAATAAGAAATACTACACCTATGGGAACTAATACAATACATAAATTGATACAATACAATATACCTACTTAATCAAATAAAAATACATACACATACCTACCATAATTATAATATACTACTTAAATACTAAATAAATACAATAAAATATAATATACCATAAAGAATAGAGATACGACACAACAGGTCTGCTTATTTCTGTAGAAATATCTTACAGCAGACCCAGGGAAGTGAAAGGACATATAAGCAAGTCGCGAGTAAACGTGCACAAAACAGAAAATACAAATAAGAAATACTACACCTATGGGAACTAATACAATACATAAATTGATACAATACAATATACCTACTTAATCAAATAAAAATACATACACATACCTACCATAATTATAATATACTACTTAAATACTAAATAAATACAATAAAATATAATATACCATAATTATAATATACTACTTAAATACTAATTAAATAAATATAATAAAATGGATCACTTCGACAACGAAAGATAGTGATCTTTAACTCGTCTCTTAAAGACAGCGATAGAGGGACTATCACGGACAGTGTGAGGGAGAGAGTTCCACAACCTACAGGAGTGGACAGTGAAAGAAGAGGAATAGAATTTAGTCTTGTGAAAAGGAAATGACAATAAGGAGCGGACAAGAGAACGACAGTGCTGGTCTCGGGGGTACATATAGCTGAAACGTTCTCGCAAATATGAAGGAGCGGATGGATTATGTAGGACATTGTAAAGGGCCAGTAGTACATGAGTATTCCTGCGAAAGCGAATTGGGAGCCACTTGAGCTGTGAACGAAATTGTGATACATGGTCGTATTTTCGCAACCCGAAAATAAAACGAATTGCCAGATTCTGGAGACGCTCAAGTTTATTAAGGAGCTCCTCGGTGGCATCCAAATAGCAACAGTCGGCGTAATCTAGTATGGGGAGAAGTAGAGTTTGTGCTAAGGTAATCTTAGTATTCATGGGCAAAAAACTCTGGAGACGTTTGAGAGAATGAAAAGAATAATGAATTTTCCTGCTGACCTCATTAACGTGCGCAGACCAGGAAAGATTTGAGTCCATAACTACCCCCAGATTTTTTGCAGTTTTATTAAAGTTGATAGGAACCTGGTTATAGACTAAAGAGGGTAACTTGTCATGATCTACCTGACCGCACATGTAGGGGCTACCAATAAGCATGGCTTGAGATTTTTTAGGGTTAACCAGTAGTCCAAATGAATAAGCCCAATCAGAAATGCGTTTCAAGTCAGAGTTCATTGCACCAATAGCAACATCAATGTCATTAACCGGAAAATGGCGATAAACTTGCAGGTCGTCTGCATAGAGATGGAAATTAGAAATTATCACAGCAGTAACTGTATTAATAAAGATAGAGAAGAGAAGAGGAGAAAGAACGCCGCCTTGCGGTACGCCCGCAACCAGATCACACCAGTCAGAAGTCAATTCATCGGAGCGGACCTGCTGAGAGCGACCACGCAAATAAGAATCAAACCAAGCTGTTGCTGACAAAGAGATATTGAAAGAGCGAAGAATAGATAGGAGAACATCAAAATCTACCGAGTTAAAAGCGCTACTGAAGTCAAGCAGCACAAGGATAGTTAGTGATTTATTATCCATTGCAGATCGAATATCGTCAGTGACTTTCAGCAAAGCTGTAGTAGTGCTGTGACCCGGTCTAAATCCAGACTGAAAAGGAGAGAGAAGTTTGTTAGATGTAAGAAAATCTGATAGCTGCTGATGGACAATGTGCTCAAGAACTTTGGAAAGGAAAGGTAAGATGGAAATAGGTCGAAAGTCAGAAAAGGTAGCTGGATTACTGGATTTAGGGAGGGGGATGACATGGGCTTGCTTCCACATTGAAGGGAAGAAGCCTGTTTCTAGGGAATGATTAAAAATATGCGTTAGAATGGGTAGGATTTCAGGAAGGATAAGAGAGATCATACGGGAACTAAGGTTGTCATTGCCCACAGCAGTGGAAGAGATAGAGAGAATATGTTTTTCAACATCCTTCTCAGCAACAGCGGTGAAACTGAAAGAGGCGCATGCAGGCAAAGATTGGCTATTGAGATAGGAAATAGTATTGGCTTTCGCTACTGGATCCAATAACACTGGAGGAGATGAAAAATGAGCGTTAAGCGAGTTAAGGTTGATAGCACCATTAGATGACTCAGAGGATTTTCCAATGCCTAGCGACCTAAGAAATTTCCAGAGTTGTGCAAGATTACACTCAGCAACAGTGCTGTGAATATGGCGACGTCTTGCATCCCTACACAGACGACTACATTGGTTCCTAAGATACTTGTAGCGAGACAAATTTAGGTCCGAGGAACACTTCTTGAAACGAAGTTTCGCTTTGTCACGTTTAGCCATTAGATCTTTAATGTCCGGTGTCAGCCATGGAGCAGGAATATGCTTAACCCTCACTTGCTTCAATGGTGCATGAATATCATACAACTTAGTAAGGATGTTTTGCAACTCTACGACTTTTTTATCAATAAGGTCAGCTTCAAGAACGGGCGACCAGTCTATACTAGCTGCATCACATCTCAACGCCTCCAGATTAATGTCCCTGAAACTACGCAGAAGAAGGAACTTAGACTTACGCCGGGGGGGACGGATTTTATAGGATAGGTAGATTAAGTAGTGCCAGGAAAAGTTGGCAGGAAACTGACCATGAAAAGCCTTCTTCTTCTCCACATTTCTTCTTCCAACTCCACAGAATAAATAAGCAATGACATAAAGTATTATAAGCCACTACATTGTTGTAAAGATATTTGAAAAGATGCGACAAGATGTGGAGATCTTTCTGACTATTTGTGTGTTGTTGGAAGTGATATAGAACATATCCAGTATTTTTATCAATTTTTTTGTTTCTGTTTATCTGTTTGTACGGGCTTATCTCCGAAACTGTTAGACCGATTTGAATGAAATTTTTCATGGTGGCACCTTATATCCCCGGTCAATATCTTAGATAGTTTTTACCGCGGAAAAATATCTCAAACTGCCCGGAAAAGTCGACGCGGGCGTAGCGTAGATAGCTAGCAAGCACTAAAATAAATTTTAAACACAATAACAATGTGGACAGCTTTCAATTTTCTTTGTCAACCTATTTTGCTCTCAGGCTTGAGCTGCAATCCGTATGATTTTCCACGTACGGTTTGGTCCTTTGGTTATACTGTTTATTTTGGTCACATTGTTTTTTGGTCTCCTATCTGTTTTATTTTACGATGTGGAGGCAAAGGGAAGATGTTCCTTGGGGCATGGTGGTGAGCCCGGGGACCGCGGTCCAACTGTACTTCGTTGGAACTTGTATTTGTTCAATGTCTTGCGAAAACTCTGATAGCGCGTTTCAGGCCTCGGCTTCTAATTGGTCGCTCTTCTAATGACGTAGCATGTAGAGCGTCGCCACAACGATATTGTCACCAACATCATCACATTTATGAGCCGCGCTCTTGTCAGTGGAGTATATGCGCTTCCATTCACCATAAATGTCTAATGTTTGCATGTATGTGTAGCCTTCGACGACTGTGTAATTCAGACGCCAGGGTTTGTGAGGTAGGTTAACCTTGAAACCCACACAATAAGCAAGAAGGTTTATAAGCTTATTGGGCTAAACCAAGCTTTTAATTTTATTATAAAAACGAATGATTGTTAGAATTTTGTTGTTACTTCATCACAAAAAATAATTCTTGTCTTATTTTGATAAAACTTTACAATGTACCCGTAAGTAAATATCTTATTGAATATATTTCATACCTTAAAATTAACTCATCTTCTGTTGAAAACAGTGCAGAAATCTATTTATAAATTATTTTGGACAATAATTCGTCAAAAAAACATGACCGAAATTTACTATGACCACATAATACCGCAATGAAATACTCGGTAAAAACCGGTTCCACCCCACAGCAGCGGGGGTTAGCACACAATGAGATCGAATTTCCGCTCAGGATATGAAATTCTGCAGCACGGCCAACTGTGCACTCCTGAGGCTGTTGTTCTCCTGGTTTGAGCCATTGTTTGAGTTGGTCTTCAAGTGAATGAAACGAACAGGTGAATATTGTAATGGTGGAGTAATTGCTTTTTGAACTATTAGACCGAAGCACTGCTCCTTATGACCGACATGACCGTTTATGCACAGATAATATAATACTAGTTACACTAGGTTTATGCGAGCGTGACTGACATAATTCTGCCGTGCGTCAAGTCCGGTGAAGCTTGATTCGTTGTACTTTTTCGACTCAAGCATACTATAGCCTAAAGCTTCTGACATGGCTTCTGTAACGATCCGTAGATCATAGCCGGGACTAACAGCTTTACGCGCCTTCCGAAGCACGGAAACATCTTTCTTTTCGGACAATCAGGTGATTCAGCCTGCAATGTCCTAACCAAACTGGGGAAAGTCTCACAAAGTGATATTTGTTCGACAAGTTCCCCACCGGGATTCGAACCCGGAACCTCCGTAACGTCAGGCGAGCTTTTGACCACTCGACCACGGAGGCTGTTACAGGTTTAATTAAATGATGATGATGAAATTATATATTTTACCTGGTAGAAATTGCTACTCAGCAATAAGGCCGCCTACATGTACACTTTCGTTCTTTTTTTGTGAATTTACTGATTCTATTATTTCTAGTGTGCAATAAAGTACATTCTATTCTATTCTATTCCATGTATTCTAAATCTCCCAATACAAAATCCGCTACCACTACACTACACTGCCTCCCTTTCCAATAAATTCTAGTATTAGCTAATCCATAAGCATGTATGTTAACGCGGCTGCCCTTATCTAGCTGTATCCCAGTACTTAGCGAATTAACTTCTTGCGTCCCTGCCTCATTTTTACTCAGTATTGGCTTGGTAGGGCTGCCACTTCTGCCTTTAATTTTTCTTTTTTCTTTTTTTGAAGTGACAACGTCTTATAATTCGATGGAGCCGGCTACACGCACGAAAAAACTTGACGCAGAGCACAGGACGAGCGACAAAGAGGCACAATCGTGGTCACGTTCAACTATCGTCAGTAAACCGACTTTACATTTTACTTTTTTTGTTTTATAATTTGTATATCTTTAAAAAGTTTCATAATATTTGTAAATTGTCTATTATCAAATTCTACGACAACTGAAAATTGTGAATAAACAGACAGATACATTATTGTAATAAGTTTTTTTTTCGACGAATTATTAATTCTAATCTGTTTAAATATTTCTACAGCTTTTCCGTCCTTGTGTATATTCGAACATAAACAAAACAAAACAGAACATTTAATTGAATAATTTTTTTCAGATAACTACGGAAATAAAAAAGTTTTTCCGTAAAATAAACTAAGAAGTAGACAACCCTAGATCGAACGATTGGTTCGACAGAGAAGAGGAGTGAAAAAAGCAATCCCGTTACTGAGATAATATACTTACGTATATACAATAAATAAATATATATGCAGGCAATATATTAGAAAGTGCTTCGTATGGCTGGAGTCGTCACAGATGCGACCCATTATGTAGATTATAAAAATAATTTATTTTACTAATTATGTACTCTATAATTTATTAGTTTCGGTGGCGCAGTGTTTCATGCTATTGGTTTCCATTTGAATAGCGCGATTTCAAACCCGACAAGAAAGTATCAAACCGATATATATTTTTTTTTTTTATTAAATTAGGTATCTCTTTCAATGAATACGTTTTTAAGGATAACATTAAATCAAAAAAATTTAAACCCTCGCCACAAAACCGTTACTTGATCCTTTCAACAACTAGAAAAGAGCTGATAAACTTCAAATGGCTGAAGACATTTCCTTGGATCATAGCTATGAACACTCTCGATTGTGACACTTTGCAATCGAAAAAAAAAACTAGATCAAAATCGGCGCATCCGTTTGGGAGCAGCGATGCCTCGAACAGACAGACACACACGTCAAAACTATTAACGGGACGGAGCCGCGGCGGAAAGTTAGTTATTTATACAACAGTTGTTGAACCTTGAACCAAGTCAGAATTCGGTAGTTTGACATTTGTATGACCGTACCTAAATAATATAATTCATCCTTTGGGCGGTTCATCCTTCCGTATTGTTTTTTATTACTCATAAAATATGTGAACCGTGAATAAGACAAAGAAACTTCCTTACGTCAGTTTTGTGAGCAAATGAGCAAACAGACCGTAAACCTTTTTACTTATTAGAATTAAGATCTTATACAATAATTGACTTTTCCTTTAAACTTTCACGGAGGCCTCTCGTTCAGCTCATATGGCGCCACCAAGAGGCTCGAGCCTACCCTGAAAACAGGGTGAATAGGCCTTAGTCGACCACGCTGGGCCAGTGCGAGTTATCCAACTTCACACACAACTTTTGAATTACTTCGTGGGTTTCCTCAATAGTTTTCCCTTCACCGTAAGGGCGTCGAATAAACGTACCTACTTACGAATTCGAAAATTTAATTGTTACGTGCCAAGGCTTGAACCAGAGAACTACCAAATGGAAGTCAACAGCCCTGCCCACTTAGCCAGCGTCGTTCTTCTTCGCTTGGCCACAGGCGCCTATACTCTCATTATCATCTCATTTCAGCCAGTAGACGTCCACTGCTGGACAAAGGCCTCCCCTAAAGATCTCCACAACGATCGGTCCTGCTTGGCCCGCATCCAGCGGCTTCCCGCGACCCTCACCAGATCGTCGGTCCACCTTGTAGGGGGCCTGCCCACGCTACGTCTTCCGGCGCGTTGCCGCCATTCAAGAACCTTTTTTCCCCTACGACCATGTTCTACCTCTACGCGTCGGATATTTATTTCGCAGAATCCTTTTTTCGACAGACTCTTGTTTCGCCGGAATGGAAATATCGATCTCCCTAAGTAGCAACGGAAAGTCGGTAGATATATATAATCATGTCGCATATTCATATTCATTTATTAACATTCAAATGGTACATTATATTAGGTCTTATAAAATAAAAGTTTCACATTTGATACCTTATAAGATGTTGCATGTCATTTACAATCTGGTGGATGTAGCCGTCTATTAATTATTTGTCTAGGTAAATAATTATATGCCGACTCATAACTGTGAGACTACAACAACTACATTACTAGACTGCGAATCGTGTAATCTACCTGCGGTCGCCTCAATGTTATTTGTGAAATCGCAAAAAAATGACTTTTCGTACAAACTGATCCAGTTGATAGAGAATATTTGTATGAAAACTAAAATTAAAAAAGTGTGATTACTAAAACCTTTCTAAAACAAAAATTGAGCAGTTTCATAGGCCAAGCTAACATACCTTTGCGCTACTAACACATATAACATTTATTTTCCTTTTTCTTTCAATTATTTCCTTCTAAGCAAACTCAAGGAAATGTTTTCCACGGCCGCAACCTTATTGTTTGCCCAAAAATAATTCCAAACGGCATTACTTACAAAAGCTTCAGAATCTATTGCAGAATTTTGGGTACAATAATTCCTTGTCACCATACTATTGTTAGGGTATCAAAAGGGTACGAAAGGGTACATTGTACGTAATGCACAGGGGAATAAGCTGGAGGAAATTGAAATAGTATTGTCCACACGATAAGCCTTCGGATTTAGCTACTTTTCTTGTACCGACTGTTTTTGGAGTTTATTTAGTAGGATTTTCTTTTATTTACTTTCGTTTGTTTGTTTTAGGTGTGTATCATTATAACAAAGAATATAAAGAACAACCTCCGTGGTCGAGTGGACAAAAGCTTGTCTGACGTTACGGAGGTTCCGGGTTCGAATCCCGGTGGGGACCGTCGAACAAATATCACTTTGTGAGAATTTCCCCAGTTAGGAGAGAAAGATGATTGCGTGCTTCGGAAGGCACGTAAAGTCGTTGGTCTCTACTATCTAAGGATGTAGTCCTTATACGAGCCATGTCAGAAGCCACAGAACATCTCTTTAAATGTTCTGTGTCAGAAGCCATAGGCGGCTCCACAAATCCACAAACCTCGTAAACCCACTCAATAAACAAGCAAAAAAGAATAAGGTATATTTGGGTAAGATCGGATGTAGTCAAAGATCGTATCACTTAAAAATAAAGCAAATTTGTGAATATTTTTAAATACTGGCAACGTAAAAAGGAAGACCATAATAGCATCCTGCCCCTCTTCGTAGGCCGCTTTTATCCCTAGGCCTAATAGTTTATGTGTAGCGATGAGTTAAACAAAAAATAGCATTCACGTTTTAGGCAGTGATCCGGACTTTTCCCTGGTTTGTTTTTTAGTATATTCGTGTATCTAATTACATGTTTTTATAAATATTTCAACTAAATAATATAAATAAATAGTCAGAATTTGGAAGCAGATATAGTCAGAATCGCGGCTCATTCATTAACTTTTCGTTCGTCCGTCAGCCATTGTGGACAATTCTTTATTTTATTTAATATTACTTAGGTATTGTATCTTTTATACAATATACATCTTAAGTGTGAACCCTACACCAGCGTCTTCTCATTTAATCATCATTTAGACCTTAACAATTCAGTTTATGAATCTTTTCGCAACTCACTTTTCTAAAATAACGCTTTTGAGCTCCCTGCACGTAATTTACACTATACAATACATATAATATACTTAACTACAATACCTATAATACTTCAGTATTATCCTAAGACTGATTACTAACTCACTTCTCTCTCACACTCCCATCCCTCACTCTATTTACAATACATTGAGGTGTATATCATGTGCACACTTCACTTGGCCTAATTTTGTGGCGGAAAACAAACAAGGTGAAATAAATAATGTTGTTGTTCCGTTCACGAACTATCGCCAGCTGGATGGAACTACAAATTAAAAAAAAATGTGCTTCGGAGCAAAAGGTTCAAAAAGCAAAATGACAAGTGGGAGTGGGAGTAAATGGACAAAAGAGCTAAATGTGAAAAGCGCATAATGTCAAAGGTCATAATGACAAAATCGCATGTCAAAAATCTACTTATTAAAAAAACTACTTGGATATCGATTCTTAATTTTTTTTAGTATAAGCCAAATTTAAAGAAGTGAAGCAGTATAAGTTAATAAACAACCGCCGCAATTCGTTAACAGCTCATATATGTCCCCACCGAGGGGCTCGAGCCTACCCTGATACCAGGGTGAATAGGCCTTAGTCGACCACGCTGGCCCAGTGCGGGTTGGTCAACTTCACACACAATCTTTGAATTTCTTTGCAGGTGTGTGCAGGTTTCCTCACGATGTTTTCCTTCACCGTAAGAGCGTCGAATAAACGTACATATGAATTCGAAAAACGAAAACACATTGGTAGCCGCAGCATTGGCAGCGATAAACACTAAAGGTTTTCGTGAAATAGTTAGACAATAACATTAATTTTTTTTTAAATTAGAACCCCACCACAAAACCTTTCTTTGATCCTTTCAACAACTAGAAAAGTGCTGATAATCTTCAAATGGTTGAAGATATTCAGATTTTTCCACCTTGCAAACAAAAAAACTAGATCAAAATCGGCGCATCCGTTTAGGAGATACGATACGATGCCACAGACAGACAGACAGACAGACAAACACACACGTCAAACTTATAACACCCCTCTTTTTTGTCGAGATTAAATAATTTAAATATCAAATTACTTGGTAGGATGTTGATTTGACTCGCCTTACAACGCCTTCTTATGAATATTTGGATTGTAGTGTAGACAAAATTTTAGATTTCAGTGAAAAATACAGATAAAATCATATAAAAATGATATAATCTCGAAGCAACAGCATTCCCACTAGCAATAAATCTAGTTTACACCGGTTGAGAACGTCTAGGAATCCAGAAATTCCAACGCAAGGCATTGTGTCCGTATAATAGCGCTGTATTAGGGTGAAAATATACCATGAAATATGTTTGTGTCGAGTCTAGGGAGTTCGCTGCATCGATATTATTTGCGGTGTAAAGAAGGAGCGATGGTTACAAAGTGCTTCGTTCTTTCATATTCTTTATGTTCGGTCACGTTTTGCTGTTATGGTTGGAGAGATTTCTTGTATTTTTTTAAAGTTCGCCACTTTAAATCGCCAGACTGGCTGAATAAATTGCATACTAGCAGAAGAAAATCTACAACATTGGCAACAAGCGTGTCGTTCTAGGGTAAAAGTTAACAGGGGCATACAACAGGGTTTTTTGATGCATATCTTCCAAATTTAAAGATTTTTGTAAGTTAATATTTTTATCTTTTTAACCTACACGTGAGCGTTCGCGGAATTGGACGTTGGGTTCTTTGAAGTAAATATTTCTTTTTTTTTACAGAAACTTTATTTCTACTTGTCGCTCTAGGATAAAAGTTACCCTCTGGTAACGTTTATACCTTTTTGTAAAAATTTCAACTAGCAATAATCTTTCGATTTGGAAAACATGCATTCTTCCTTGGGCTGCAGCAAAAGTCCTGTTGTAGGTATATCAATGATTTTTACAACTTTCTGTCTCCATTTAAAATATTTCGGTCCTCTTATGACACACACTCTGCCATTAAGGATTCCGATCAGGTAGGTTAGACGGTCGATACAGAAAATTGAGTTGCATACCCGAATCTAGTCGGACCGGGGTAAAATATTATTCGTCCAGCGATCGCACGGAAGAAGGAACTTTTCATATTTAAGTGAAAATATTTAAATATTTTTCAACTCATATAAGATTTGATGCACTATTTTGTGTGCCGAGATCTTTGAGGGAAGCCTTAAAGGAAGGCGTGAGAATCATGATGGCATTGCCACAAATGGATATTTTTCTATGTCGAGATCTGTTAATAAGGAAATGGGAAATGTTTGCCCAGCATGTTGATAATAATGACTATAGTAAATTTGATCACTGATGAATCATATTAATTGAATAAATAAACTAACTGTCAGCCCTGCGATTCAGCCCGCACTTTTTTTCTATTTTTATTTATTTTATTTTATTTTATTTTATTATTTATTGCACACAGAATATTTTTTCATTTTAGACATAAGTAATTTTGGGTGAATTGTTTATCTCTATTTTAAAAACTATTTTGAAGGATTCAAGTTAAAATTGAGTAATAGTACGGCTTGCTAGCTAAAAAATATAAGGATATCGGTCCCATCTGGCAGAAAGTACGAAACTTGGCATGAATGTAGCTGTCATATATGTGCTTCAATATCGATATGGAAACACTTCGATAAATTATTGTTTCCCCCCTTTCCCCCCCCTTTTATCTCCCTCATTCTGGTTTTTTGAATTTTATACTAAAACAGTACGTCTGAGGAGTTTACTTTTCAGAGATCAAATCATCGTCGATAAATTGCCTACAAAACGATACTACATTTTATAGTGCTAAGATTTATATATTTCTATATACAGCCATCAACGTTTTATGAAATTTTAAAAACAGGCACACTTTTTTCTTCCTTACTTCATTTATAGGAAAACGACAAGAGTGGTGATAAAATAGACTAAAGAAGTCAACTACCTTATACATTAAGCTAAAAAATGACATTTACTTCATAGTCGTAAACGCATTACTTCTAGAGTTACAGCTCACCGCGTCTGACTCAAGTACTCTTTTTTTTACCTTTTTAGAATACATCTTTCTGTTAACTTTGTTTAGCGTAGATTAGATTCAGATTTTCCAATTAGAAATAAAACAGTCCATGTACTCATCCAGGCCACAGTCTATTTACATGTAAAACTAGCTTTCTGCCCGCGGCTACGCTTGCGTTGTGTTTCGACATTTCCGTATTAATTTTTAACTATCCCACTTTTTTCCGTGATTTTAAAGTATCCAACATGTTGACCGAGTATATAAGGTACCACCATGCAAAATTTCATTTCAATCGGTCTAACAGTTTCGGAGATAAGCCCGTAGAATGTACTGCGCCGTATGAGTTACTAAAGTTTTTTAACTATCCCACGGGAACTTTTTAATTTTCTGGGATTAAAAGTATCTAAGATGTTGACCGGGATATAAGGTACCTCTATACAAAATTTCATTGAAATCGGTCAAATAGTTTCGGAGATTAGCCCGTACAAACAGACAAACAGAGAAACAGAAATATTAAAAAAAAATCTGGGTATGTACTATATCGCTTCTTACATCCCCTTGAATAGGTTTATAGCTTTTTTTTTCTATGTACAGATTTTATAGATTTTTTTTTTATTTTCTTTGCACGGGCTAATCTCCGAAACTATTCGACCGATTTGAATGAAATTTTGTATAGTGGTACCTTATATCCCCGGTCAACATCTTAGATACTTTTAATCCCAGAAAATTAAAATGTTCCCGTGGGATAGTTAAAAAACTTTAGTAACTCATACGGCGCAGTATATTCTACGGGCTTATCTCCGAAACTGTTAGACCGATTGAAACGAAATTTTGCATGGTGGTACCTTATATACTCGGTCAACATGTTGGATACTTTAAAATCACGGAAAAAAGTGGGAAAGTTAAAAATTAATACGGAAATGTCGAAACACAACGCAAGCGTAGCCGCGGGCAGACAGCTAGTTTTACATGTAAATAGACTGTGGCCAGGATTAGTACATGGACTGTTTTATTTCTAATTGGAAAATCTGAATCTAATCTACGCTAAACAAAGTTAACAAAAAGATGTATTCTAAAAAGGTAAAAAAAAGAGTACTTGAGTCAGACGCGGTGAGCTGTAACTCTAGAAGTAATGCCTTTACGACTATGAAATAAATGTCATTTTTTAGCTTAATGTATAAGGTAGTTGACTTCTTTAGTCCATTTTATCACCACTCTTGTCGTTTTCCTATAAATGAAGTAAGGAAGAAAAAAGTGTGCCTGTTTTTAAAATTTCATAATACGTTGATGGCTGTATATAGAAATATATTAATCTTAGCACTATAAAATGTAGTATCATTTTGTAGGTAATTTATCGACAACTATTTGGTTCTTGAAAAGTAAACTCATCAGTCCTACCGTTTTTGTAGAAAATGAAAAAAACCAAAATGAGGGAGGTAAAATGAGGGAAAAAGGGGGGGGTAATCATTTCTCAGCGTGTTTCCATATCGACATTGAAGCACATATATAAAAGCTACATGTATGCTAAGTTTCATGCTTTCTGCCAGATGGGACCGTAATTCAGGTTAACAAGCCGTACTATAAGTAATTCAAAAACTGAATTTACAGGCGACTTGTTTTATCCATATTATAAATGCGAAAGTGGATATGTTCTTTTTTTCACACTGCAACCACAGCTGAAACTAAGCAATGAATTGACCAGATTTTTTCTAATTGATAGATTTTGTAAGCTGGTAAATGTCGGGAAATTAACGCGAGCGCAGCCGCGGCCGGACAGCTAGTATTTACATAAACGAGACACGTTTTTTGCCGTAGCAGTTCGATTTGAAATTTCATGTAAATAGAGTGTCATTTCTATCCATATTCGTGTTCTAAGGCGGGGATACGGTTGCAAAATTACCGGGCACCTTCGAGTGGGGCGCGATTGATATAAATGTGCCGTTTCTATGATCGATTCACCCGAGATTGTTATTATAAGGGATCACGTCTGAGCCCCAACTCACGATCCTGCACAATTCAAAGTTCATTGCTTACGTGATATGACAAACTTAACATGGTTTACACTTAGGCTAATTGGCCACGCAATGTATATGGAATAGTATTTGTTCTGCAAATTGTAGTTTGCTGAAGTAGCACCCTTATTGAAGAATTTTGCTGAGGCGTTATTGGGCTCAATTCTGCGTGGCCGCTAAATTATCTAAATTTAAGTTGTTATGTCTCATTCACGTTCTTATTAACGAAAAGGGACAGGTGATTGCCAACCTAATTTAGACACGTCAAACTTCGATTTTACGTGTAATTTAAAAACATCCCAACTAAATTTAGTTAGCTATTTGACAGCTACGCTGCTTATTTTAGATATCATTCATTCAAAATTAAATTCATTCATCTCCCCATCCTTTTCGATTCCCATTTGAATGAAAGAGACCAATAGAGATTTGAGCGGCCACGGCAGAATTGAGCCCATTGAGTGATTAAATAGGAGCCAGGTGTTATAGGGTCTGATAACAAAGAATACTAATAGTCTGCGACTATTGATTTTTGTTTATAATACACATCTCATCATCATTTCAGCCAATCAGACCACACCACCCGCTGCTGAACAAAAGTATCCGCCAAAGATCTCTACAGCTATCAGTCCCGCGCTTCCCGCATCCATCGGCTTGCTGTACGGAACAAAGCGGTGTTGTACGGAACAAAATCTAAAATAATTGAAATTTCTGATTCAAAACTAATCGGCAGTCGACAGAATAATAGAGAAATGCGAACGTGACTAGTGTTAAGGAATCAGATTTTATGTGGAATACTAAATTTTTTTCTTCTTTTTTCAAACTTAAAAAAGATGAATTTACCTTTTAAAGTAATAATATTTTCGTCTTTATTTAATGCAATTTTGATTCATTCAAAGTTATAGGTTCCTCAAAAAAAATCTTGCCTAAGTTGACTAGGTAGTTAAGTAAGTAAGCATATCAATCACAATTTCAAGTCTTAGCCTCTCTCTTTTGAGAGTTTTAGTATGACAGTCATCTTTTGGAAGACACAGGTCAATCGAAAAATGCAGAATTAGTTTAAACCAGTGTGGAGAAAAAAGAGCTATCTGGCTCTATTCCAATGGCTGACTCGGGTGGAAAATTGCACGTGCTCTGTAAGAACTTGAGGTAGCAATATCGAACAAAATTACGAAAATTCGAGAGATGGCAGGCTGGCAGGTTGAAATCTACTCTGATTCTATTTATTACCTAATTTGAGGTGTTAAATGCGTAGGTGATTTAAAGTTAATTTATTTGTAAGAGAAAATGTTAACAACCGACCATCTAGTCATTCACAAGTGCTTGAATTATGGTAATCGGTTTAAGCACATCCTTAACCATAATTAAATCTTAGCGGTACTTATACACGTGATATTTATTAAGATCAAAATCAAACCAATATAATCAAAATAACAACATTAATATAAAGGTTTGTCAGTTTAACTAATGTCTGCTATAAAATGCACTGAAAGTGAATCTATTGTAATGAAACGTTTTAATCAATAAATGCAAACTTGGCTCTATAATAACTAAAAAACCAGTCTACAAAACTTCTACGTAAAAATTTTAGTAGCACAAAATTTTAAATAGTCAGGATGCAGGTGCCCCGGTTTTATGTTGAAACTAAACGTTTTTTATTATTCGACCTGACGCAAATTCAGTTCCGCGAAAACCGTTTTATTTCATTTTTGTTTATGAAATTGTATATTTTGTAACTGAATTTCATGTTAAATATAACGGAACTGTTTGATAACGATTTTTTTTTCTTTAGCCTAGTTATTTGGTACAAATTGTTGTCCAATACAGTACTCTAAATGGCCTTCAGTCACTTTAGGTCTAATTTACCGGAATGTCCAGTCGGGTTAGTTCTCAATCATGCTTTTTTGTTTGATATTTTTCTAACAGGATAAATTAGATCGATAAACCTTATGAAAAGCAGTATTTTTATATTTTTTAAAACTTTGAAGCATAAATTTAAGACATTACCAGCATTATTATTGTCAATTTAATTACATACGTTGTTCTACTGACTTAGGTTAAGATTTTACTGACGAAATGTGTCTTTGTTAATTGAATTTAAGAAATATTATTCTTATTGTTACTATTTACTTTTTTCAATTGAATAAAACCTTATAACTTAAAAATCGTTTTTAATTATTTGCTACTGTTACATTCAGTATTTATTTACCTATTAGGTACTATATCTTTAGTTTTCTATATCAAGAATTTTGCAGTTACTATTTAACTTATGTTACTGATTGCAGGTAATCCTTTAGTAACATTTATATTTTTTACCGTGAAAATGAGGTATTTTTCGTCGAGAAAATGTACCCTTTGTTACACTTATTAGCTAAACTACCCATCAGTAAATTGAAGAATAGTCAAATTTTAAAACAGGGCATCGGTATCTACAGATGCCCTCCTCCCCCTAGCATGACCTATCTCGTATACAGACATAATTTTGACTTTCAATAACAAACACAATAAATAAAGAAAGATTTTTTTTCATAATTACGTTCTGAAGTGATACGCGTACATAATAGTTTTTTCATTTTATAACTTTCTTGTGCACGTCAGATCCGCTTTTTTGTGTTTTCTTCTCTTTTCCTTCCTAGATCTGCTGTAAGAAATTTCCTAGGAAAAAGCATTAACTGTCGTGTTTTGTATTGTACCAGTAGGCCTACTATGTAAGTAGCGACAGGCTCGAGAAGCTGTCAAACGCGACATAGTGACATTAGAGCCATAGTAGTTCTGTCACTATGTCGCGTTTGACAGCTTCTCGAGCCTGTCGCTACTTACATTCATAGTAGGCCTACTGTCTATTATTTCACGTGTACAATCAATCCCAATTAATTATTATTATTTCGAAAGTAACTCTGTCTGTTTGTCTGTTTGTTACGCTGCTTTCACGCCAAAACCATCGATTTTGATGAAACTTGGTATAGAGATAGAAAGTTGCCGAAACGGCGGTTACGTCTATCAAATTGTATAATAGAATAGAGCGGCCCGCTGCGCGATTTTATCCGCGATGCGCACGCGACTGCTCGATCCTATCCGGATCTGGAAAACATTTAAATTTTATACGTTCGTCCTATAGGATCCCCTGCTGCGCGGCTCTGTACAAAATTGTAGTACTGGACAGACGAACTGCTGATTTTACGTCAAAAACACGCTATGTGGCATCGATTATGCCGTCTCTTTTGCTTGTGGGACTGGCCACAAGTTCGTTCGAAATTTTAATTTTTTTCGATAGAATTGATTTTGATAGTTTGAGTGAGTTATATCGTGTCGCTTTCCTGGAGTAGACTAAATCTGTCCAGGATTGCCCGAATCGGGAATTAAACTAGGATTAAGTATTTTTCTAATGGTGTGATGTCTATGGTAACAATAAATAGCTAAAAAGTGATTTGTGGTATAATTTAAATATAAATAGTGCGTCCGGTGCTATAGTATACATACAACGCTTGCTTGCTTATCGTCTACCTCATCACCGTCAGAATGGTTAAGCCGCTTATGGCTTCTTATTTTGTATGTACAATGTAGTTTTTGCAACCTTTTTTTGTGTCACATGAATTTTTGCCCTAGGCGGGATTCGAACCCGTGTCCATGATCTTCGAAGGCAGTCCTACCAAGTACGCTACAAGACCGTTAATTTTTACTGTTACAATCTCTTTACTTTGTATTTATATACTAGAGAAAGAAGTAAGTATATTTGATCAAACTTTCTATTTACTTTGATTTCGATGCCAGCTTTTCTGCAGCAGTTTTGCAGTCGTAGTGAAGTCAGTGTGCATAGCCGACTCACATTACTGATTCTGGCCGTGTCGGGTGTCCGGCGCTAAAATTGAGTTGCATGCCCCGGGCTATCGGAGTACGATACAAAATGCACCAGCGGCCCTGGCAACACCATACTGACATTTTCTATACGGCTGAAAGAACTTGGATCCAGGCCAGAAAAAAATCGAAAATCTCATAAAGCTTAACCTTAGTTATGGCAGGCGTGTGTCACTCCGTTGTTTAAGTATGATCAGCCGATGCATAACCCCGGGTGGTATTAGATAGGGAACTAAACGTGTTAGTAGAGAGGCGCGAATCGGCGCAATATGCGATGGAAAGGGAGGCAGCTTCAAACTTTGTATTTTTAGCTAGTGCCGTTAGATCTGAATTGCACTTTAATCTAACAGATTTAGGGTTGCTATTAATTTGAATAATGTCGCTAAGTGAACCTTCTCCAGAGACTACTATTTGGTACTCTGTGGATTCTGAGCCGTGAATGTGTAAAACAAATTACTACGATTTTAATAAGTACTACCGATACAATCCAAGAAAATCTATCGATTTTCACCTCTGGATTCTACTGAAGCTATTCAAAGTAGATCCGATCAAACAGTGTTTCGAAGTCCCCAATGTCGAGTTTGATTCTAAAATAAACCACTTTTTTGAAAAAGGAACTACCCATTAAATAACTGAATTTGTTCTGTTGGATAAACTGGGATACCTATTTCTTGAATCGTAATAACTTTTTTATGATATCATTCCGAATAAAACAGAATAATATGATGTTCGATGCAATGCCATTAAAAAATATTAAATTTTTATTCGTAATTTATAAATAATAACTTCGTGTACATTTTGTAATCTTACCTAGACCTGCTGACGACATCTACTTATCCCAGACTTCCATAGCGCATAGAAAACACTATATTACAACGTAGGTATACCAAATAAACCTTATACCCGTACTAAAATGGTTCAAACTTGAATTCTTAAAGGTGAATGTGATTTATCTTGAGTGCACTGAGTCGTAACAACTCAGATGCGAACTGAAATGAAGGGGCGATAATACGAAGAATGAGAAATGTACTGGATATTATTATTGAATAGTATTTTCTAGTAGTGGTTTTGTGATGAATAGCATTGTAAGTTTGTATGGAGAGCACGTTCAGTTGCTTTCATTCAAAGTTATGTTTGATGGTTGAATGGAGTTAGAGGAGTTTACAATAGAAGCCAAAGCAGCTACAATGGATTGGTTACATGTTTGGAAAAGGAACGTTATATTTTCACGTTACGTCTCTTCGTTTTATTACATTGATCGCGCAAAAATCTTTTCTGAGAAGTTCAGAACATAGATATCCCGTTGTATCGTAAAATTTCTTTATGGCAAATATTCCAATACTAATTTAAATTATTATCAGTACAATTACCGATATCGAACTGAACAAATTTTACTGCCAAATTAAAGTTAAAGAAAACTGCACTACCATACCATTTTCATGCATAATTTAAGCGATGAGTAACATCCCTGGCACATTTGGTCTGGGTCTCTTTGCTGAGAGCTTCAATACCCTTGACTTATCTTGGGAAAAGCCTTTGATATTGATAGAAACGATACTACACTAATGCAATTCGATATAGGTTTCGATTATTGCATGAAAAAGTCTGGAAGCAGCTTGGTTCGGTGACGCAGAATCTACGTAGTTGACCGAATAATTCTAACACAAAGGTTCAAATCAAATCTGGAAGGAAATGGAAGATATCTACCCCCAAACTCTATTAATTATTATCATTGTGCTTCAACCATGTTGCTGGCAACGAATTTTATTCATTTCAAAGCAAAAATATCAGGCAGCTAGTTAAACAAACAGCATTGTTTGCGAGAGCAAGCCCATTCGCTGGAAATTTCCCGCCCTTCACCACCGACCCCGAAAATCCGAATACAAACAAAGAAATCCGAATTTCAACACGAAATTTCAACGTCGCAATTTTAATACAAAACAAACACCTCTTCCAAAGTAGGTTGCTCGTAACTTAAGGAACAGATGAGGCCGGGCGAAGTCAAACATTTTCATGGAGCACAGAATAAACAAATAGAGATAGTTCTTAGAAGTGACAAGGCTTTTTAAAAGCATTTCTATGACATCGATTAGACAAGATTGGACCGAAGAGAATGGCATGATCCTTTCGCGTAGACATAATAATACTGATGCTGGTACTGCTAAACCACATAATTTCGTCATCTATAGCCTCCGTGGTCGAGTGGTTAAGCAATCACTTTCATATTACGAAGGTTTAAATCCCGGTAGTTAGTCGTCGAACAAATATTACTTAGCGACTCTTTCCCCAGTTTTGTTAGGATATTGCAGGCTGAATGACTTGATTTTCCGAAAAAAAAGATTATTTCGTGCTTTAGTTCAGTTTATTTATACGAAAGCCATCTATTACAGCCACTGGGAGAAATTCCCATTTATTCATCCTAAGCCAAGAACTAAAGTTCTCAGAACAAATTCTGATGTCGCTTGAAAAAAAAAGGTTTGATGAAAATAAATGAAGTGGGAAAGTAGCAGATTTATTTTAATAATAGAATCTACAGATCCATTTCTACTTACAACTACATCTTTCTAAACATTCTCACCAAGGCCTAAAATCTTCTTACCGACCACGCTAGGTGCCCTAAGCGTGATGTATGGCCCCCTGGGTATATAAATTCCGCGCGATGCAGTTTTCTAACTGCCAAAGTTTATACTTCAGCTTTACTGGCAGCGCGAAGCAAAGAGGATGAACATAATTGTATTTCACCTTGTAGCTTTTACTCGACTTTTTCGCAGCTTCATCGTTGGTCTTTGAGTTTTTTTAATGCTGATTTTACGTAAATGTTTGGCTCTTGTTTGTTTGTTTGTATAGTTGTTTTGATCAATGAATGTGGATGAGGCGAAAGAAGTGTGTCTGGATCGTAGCAAGTGAAAGGAAGTGGTCTCTGCCTACCCCTCCGGGAAAGGGGCGTGACTGTATGTAGGTATGTAGGTATAGTTGTTGCGGTAAAGATACTACCGAAAAGTAGTCGATAGTTTGATAGTATTATCGAAACTGTCGAAACCCTGGTTAGTATCGATAAGTTAAAATTGGTCGATATTAGACAAATGTATTATTATCATTATATTATCGACACGGTTCAATATTATTGCTATCTAGACTTTGACGCTAAACTAGTATCGACCAATTTTACTATCGATACTCATTGATGGATTCAATAGCACTATCAATTAGTAATTTAAAGTCGATCGATAGTATATCACTATTTGAACAACACTATTTGGTAGGTAATTGATTTACATTTTCGCTAAGGAGTAGCCATTGCTTGCCAGCTGCACTTTTATAAATATAAGATGTGCACACTCTGTGACTGTTCGTGGGTTGCCAGACCTCACCCTCTAATGCAAAGGGCGTGTTTTATTTATACCGAACTGTACGTGCGGAACCACAGTAATAATAATAAATGGTCTAAAAAGTTTTAGGTTAAGTTGAATTTCATATAACTTGCATTACTAGAAAAACTTTTTTTACGGTACACTGTAGTATCATTGTCATTATCATTACCAATATCTACCAGTTATCTATCCCTACCTGTTTACTAAATAACAGGTAAGGGTTGAAAAAGAAAAAAAACATCATGCATAGTCAATTTTCTCAACTGTTCTTCATTCGAACTTAATTATTTTTATTAGCTTTATTTAGCTGTGTGATAGATAAGACGCTAAAGTTGTAAATACAAGATCGCAAGCAAGAATATGACAATTTGTAATTTGATGCCTAATCCTTTGACCCCATTATAAAAAATGCAAATCGTCTCATAGCACATTTTAAAGTCACAGAATCAATATTCGAACTGTTAAGACATAGCAGCCTCTTATAAATAAAATAGAAATACAATTTTCATTCTCCAACCTTAAAATAATTACACCTCATCCAATTTATACCATAAATTGTATTCCCCTCTCTCGAGGCCCCAAAACCAAATGTCCCATGCAAAAACGCAATATTCCATTTTAGGCCATTTTCCATAAATTATTGCCTAGAATTTCCCAAAGACAAATATTGCTACTTTGTTAATTAAATTTGAAATGTCAAAATGTTTATGGCGCTACAAAATGGACTGTATTTGATGACGCTAAAGTTAATTTTGGAGTAGTTTAAACCAAGAAGAGGGGTGAAGTCAAGTAAGAGCTAGAGATGTGGTAAAATTTGAGTAAGTCGTTCTTAGAATGTAATAGGTAAATCTATTTGTACAGAATTATAATTTTAAACAATAAATTATCGAAATGTAAAATTCTTGAACATATAGGTACATTACTAACGTTAGATATTGCCTTCTTAGTGTTTTCCATATTTCATATCAATATCCTGAAATGATTGCAAGTCACACAAATAAAGAACTCATTGCTCATGCTCAAAGTTATATCTATTCGTTAGGTAGGAATTGTCGCCTAGTTGTATACGTTTATTGTTGTAGACTATATTTTTTTGTTATTATTGGTGTACAATAAAGTACCTATATTCTGTTCTTAAATTTTTATTCTCCCAAAAATATCACCTAAACCGACAAAGAATGAGTTGACGCAGTTTAAACTACGAACTCTACCCCTTCCTAAATCTTGCTTGCCAGACCAGTCCAATCAGGAGAAATTAGGGAGTAATGAGTATACTTTAATTTCACTGTTCTGAAATACTTAAACAAGTCTCAGAAATAAAACATTGGCCTAAAAATTTCCAAACCCTCCTATTTTATCCCCTCTCAAATATTATCAAAGAAGCTTTTAGCTTTCTGCCGCTGCTCCGCCCGCGTCAACAGTTTTTCCCGTTGTAATAGGAAATTTTCCTGCAATAAAAGGTTGCATCTTCCTCAAAGTCTATTTTATCTTTGTACCAAGTTTCATAAAAATCGGTAGAGTAGTTTTTGAACCTATTCACTGCAAGCAATAAAATCTTTCTTCTTAATAATATTAGTATAGATGAGCCGACTCATTTTGAACTACGCACTCCGCCCTTCACTAAACACTGACCCTTGCCAGACCAGTCCAATCAGGGGAAATTAGGGAGTTATGACGAGGGTCAGGTCCGTCTTGTAATGCTCTTGTTTTGTACCCGTTTGTTAGTGCAGTGGAGACGTCCGGTTCACAGTTACTGGGAGGGTGTGACCCGTCACGTCTTAAGCTTCGCTTGGGTTCTCGGTAAATATGGAAGTCAATTTGGCGAAAAAGTCGGCTAGTTTGGTCTGAATTGGCTGGTTCTTAAAGAATGTGATTTTGTTTGATGCGTTAATTAGAATTTCGTAATCATTCTGTTCTTTACAATGTTTGCATTATAATTTTTAGGTATTGCTGAAGCTTTTGTTAGGCGTTTAACTTCTACACCGTTTTCAGCAGAAAACTTCTACAGAATAATGAGAAATACTCGTATGTTACGTAAAATCCTGTTTTAAAAATAGTTTTTTTTTAAGAAGATATTATTAATTTGTTACATTATGTTGTTAATTTAGCGCATAATTTTCCTAAGAAAAATAAGAAAATGTCCAAACTGTTTTACGGACAATCTCTTGATTATTAAGTAATTTAAGCTAGGGTCTTGAAATGATTATTGATTTATTTTTTATTTATTTCACTAATATGATACCAGCTCTGTAACGAATCATTTATTTCATATCAAATTAAATATCTAAACCTTCTGACAGTGAAAACAGAATGATTAACGAACATTTTGGTGAATATTTTAAGACCACCAAACAAACATAAAACAAAGAAATAAGTTTTGTTTCAAACATTTACGAGTATAATCTGAAAGAGAGGAAATTTCGAAATCAGCTCATCAGCTTCGTAAAAATAAAAAAAAATTAACCGCTAGGTGAAAGCTAGTACTAAACTAAATGGTTCAATACAATACTTTTAGGGCGGCGGCGTACTGAATAAGCAATAACTTCTAAAATAAACATCTTGTGTATGTTTTTTTAAATGAATAAACAAAAATCTACCGAAATGACTTCCGCAGTTTTCGCTTTCGTCCGTCTAGGGGGCGCTGATGACTTTATAATACATTTTTGATGCTTTATCGTGATTGGTGGGTGCGTGATTTAATGTTTACAAAGTTGCAATAAAATGTTGCGATAACATCTCTCCATGTTTATTGATAACATTTCGGGCTTTTGAAATGAATAAAATGTCCAAAAGAAAGTAGTTTGTATATTATAAAGACAATTTGCAATTTGGAATTTCGATCAAAGAAGTTCGCAAATGTAGGTTAATGTTGTTGCAGATTAGGAGAATCTGGTAAATGTATGTAAAGTTTTTGTAAATAATTTGAAATCCAAAAACACTCATTTGTAATAATACTAATAATAATATGCTTTTAAAACAACCATATTATTTTCACAATACAATGATTACCTAAAGTACACATTACAAATTGTTTACATTAGGTAGGTATGTAACTTGTACGAAACTGTTTATATTTAAAAGGAGTTCAAATTTCAGATTTTAATTTCGAAAAATATAGGTTAGGTAATTTTGCCAACCAAACTTGTATCTTTTTACATTGTTTTTACGAAATACGATTATTTTAATTTGGAACCCGTGCGAAACTATAACTTGTTAAATATTCAAGGAATTCGAGTAATTGAGTATGAAAAATTAAAGTCATAATATTACGCTAGTAGTGGTTTAGTACCTGAGCTTTCTTTTTACCAACCAAGCTAGTATTTTTAAGATAAAACAAACCTTTCGACACAGATGCCAAAAAAACTCGTTCTTTTACATAATTTTAGGGAAAAGTAAGCCGTTCAGTTGTTCCGTTCCGTTCCACACAAGTGGGTCTAAGTGGTGGCTTGGTAAGAGCGTCGCACAAAGCAGCAGCTGAACTGCAATTCCATGCACTTGATCGCTGCAGGCGTGTAGGCCGAGAGCCTACGGCAAATATGCGTTTGTAGACATGCACATTTCTGTGGCGTCTTTAGCGACGAACGCCGGTGTTATCGAAGCATAAATTGACGCCGCTTAAACGTCTGACAAGACGAAAAAGGCCAATGATGATTAATAATAAATGTTTCTTTCTTTCTTTAACACGTGACCAGCCGTTTTGTATGACAAGTTAAATTTTAATTTTGATATTTCAAGCTTTGTTCCTTAGGAAAAGTTGTTCAGTTTCATGAGCACTACCACTATGATACGGATAAACAACTAGTTTACATTTCACACATTTTAAAATTGATAATAAATAAGTTATTTCAATAAAACTTATTGTACAAAAATATTGATACTATACTTAAAGACTAAAAATTACTATATAACTAACATAAATTACTATTTAGAATAGATAGTGTATAATAGAAGCAGATAGTGTCAAATTTGATGAGTATTTAAGATACCCAGCCTGTCACTACTTGACAACAATTCTAGAGGCACACAAAGCCAGGCAACTGAGCGGTCACCCAAATATTGATCACACGATTGTATAAGTTTTCCAATGGATTAAGATCGATCTACTAGACTAAACTAAAAGCACTTCATTAGCATACTTCGTTTTCACGCCTCGTCTGCGCACTGTTGAACGGATGTATGCGCCAGGCCAAACTCTTCGGCCACTGAGTATGAATGAAAATTTAAATGCTTGATTATGTTCTAGCATAGATTTTCATGCGTGCGTTTTGACCGTTAGTTTTGAATGCAGGAATTTTCTTATCAACTAATAACATTGTATAATAAGTTAAGTTTTGACTGAAAGTGTTAAGTAATTGAACCTAAACTGATAGGTTTATAAATGGTATTTCAATCATTTCTAGATATTCGTGGTTGTTGTTGAATATATATATTGTCTGATTTTTTTAATGTTAAACCAATGTTCCACATTTCATACTAATTATGCTACTATTACGAACGTAATTACTTATCGAACCTCTCCCAGTGAAAACATTCGTAAGCTGAGCACTTGTATTTGCTTTGTGTCTGAATGTTGTATTGTATATTTATATATGTATGTATATCAGCTGTCTGACATCCATTATTATAAGGTTTTGCCTAGTTTGGGGTCAGCTGGCCGTGTATAAGATGTCCCCATATTTAAGAAAAAATATATCAGTAAAACAAACAGAATGTATGAGTAGTGTGCATTGAAAATTCTAGCAAGTAAGTTTTTTCAACGTCCGGCTCCCGGCCTATAGCCGGCATGTCGTGTGTGACGGCACTCGGTCTAAACTCGGCTGTAATTAAGTAAGCCGGCTCTTGCAGTCAACGCGTGCTATTATGTTCGCTGCATTTTGCGGTTTCTTGTACGCTGACGATAAAAAACCCTTAGAAAGATATTTATTTAATTTATTTTTAAAATTTTCGTCGTCGATGTGCTTTTGTATAGGCAAACTAATGTAATAGTTCGAGGTATTACTTAAAACAGTAATTCAACGTTCGACCCTTTGTAATTTTTACAGACGTTTTAAACTGAACAAACATTGATATCATTACGGGCGTAGCCGCGGGCACACAGCTAGTTATTATAATATAATCACAAAATTACTTTTGCAATCGTAAACATGCACATAAGATTCAAAGCTCTGTTTTTTAGTTCCAATTCCATTAAAAATATTTTAACTGCAAGACAGCGGATAACCAATGTAATAAATTAAATATATTTTTACAATGCATATGAGTAACAATACAAATAAATACTTTTTTGTAAAAATAGCATATACTTAATCCAAGGAACAAATTATCTCCATACTTTTCATCCAAATCCCAGAGTTTAAACAAAAATTTCATTGTACCTACGTGAAAATGGAACAAATTCTTAATTTAAAATTTCAAACGTTATATTAATGTTTAGAATTATTTAAATAAATATCGCTTATGATGCGGACTGTACGTACACGATTACGATTGCATACTTTCAGCTTTTTAGACAACTCTCAAGCTACGAGTATGTTTTTCGTACAAAAAGAGGAACGGAAGAAACTGGGACACTTTTCAAAATGGCGGGGAACGCTAAATAGTTTTATTTTCTTAACATTTTGCGGCAACTTTAAGTAAATACAAATTTTCGATTTCTATTAATTTAAAGTTATATTTCATTTATTAATTATTTTAATGTGCTGTACCCGCATGGTCATTGTATCCTAATTTAAGTTTCAATCTAGGAAATAAAATATACAAATTACAAAACCAACCGTCAGCCGTTTTGTGTGACTAAGTAAAAAAAACTAAACTCTAAAATCTTTTGCATTTATTTTGTTACTAGCGACCCGCCCCGGCTCCGCACGGGAAAATGGTTATTGTGGGTTATCCTTCAGTATATTATGCATGTATTATACATAATAAACCTTCCTCTTGAATCAATCTATCTATTAAAAAAAACCGCATCAAAATCCGTTGCGTAGTTTTAAAGATTTAAGCGTACAACAAAGGGAGGGACATAGGGACATAGGGACATAGGGACGGAGAAAGCGACTTTATTAGATGGGTAGGCAGAGATGTGGCAGAGACCACAAAAATAGACTGTTAAGTTATGCATTTACGTAACGTATTAACATTAATGTACTGTAATGTACATTACATACAATAATGATTATTAACTAAAATAAAAAACATAATATTATTTTGCAAATAAAAAAGCGCGACTGACAAAACCATAATTAACAAGAATCTCGTTAAAATCTAGCTCCAACATTATGCGTAAATAAAAAAAAGCACAAAACTGTTTATATAAAGTGTGAAGAAAGCCAACGGCTTCGCAGGGGGCACTTGTTTTATGGAAAAAGCCGCCCAGGGGGTGATTAGCAAGCAAGGAAACGATGATGACTGGCCTTTCCAAAGGCTGCAAGGTCGCTCTGAAAAATATTTTGAAGGTTTTTATGATTTCATTCGAATTTAGCCTTGGATAGACAAAGAAATGTTGTAAAACCGAGTGCCATCCAATCGATATAATATCATACAGGCTTTCGAGAAATAGACGACACGTAACCTCTAATAAGCAACTTAACCAGGATTAGATTTCGACACACAAGCACATAGCAAAAAGCTTAACTAAAATTGAGAAAAAAAAAGTTTGCTAACATTTGGCATACTTTAGAATATTAAACCAAGACTAAATCCTAAATTATTATGGTGACTATGCGACACTTTCATGAATATGAAGTCAAATTTCTCGGAATGAATATCGAACGAGATAAAGATACAGTAGCCAGCACATACGGCTGAACATGTTGACCTTGAGAGCGCCTGTATTCCGTAGCGGTAGGGGTGAATTTCATAGTGCGAATGTCCAACCGCATGTGATGGCTTCTGTACTTACACAACAAAATTCCCAGTAAAACATCAACAAACAAATGACTAACGCGTAGGACTCCTTTGAAAATATAACGCATTCAAAATACTCGTAGAATCGCAGTAAAACCATAGAAGTACCTACCTAGATTTTTTTATAAGTAAAACATCTACAAACAATTGACTAACGCGTCGAACTCCTTTGAAAATAGAACGCATTCAAAATCGCAGTCACATCGCAGTTAGAAAATGCATAAAACTTCAGTTCCGGACTCAGGTTGAAAGCTTGCGCTGCTATTGGATTTGCTACTATTTTCCTTTGAATTTCCAACTCAACTCCCGGATTAAAGCCCAAATTGAGCCAAATAAGCAGCAAGTGCAGGTAGCCAGGGCCGGCAGCCGATCCATCACGGGGTCCCCACGCTACTATGCATTACAGACAATGACCTGTGCTTTACTAAGAACTGTGGACTGAACAACAGTCAAAATATACTTTTATTTCACGGTGATCTGAAATATAATTGAATTAAACACAGTAGTATCCTTCCCGACACGTTATAATCCGCGGTTCGTTTAGAATAAAAATATTAAATAATAAAGAAAAGGATTGGTTATATTTTACCTGCCTGGTATGGCAACCCCCAAATGTCACTTCTTTTCCGCGCGTTCCCGCGTAGTTGGGTTTTTTCGTGTTCTTTCGATTTTATCTTGCTCTAGCAGTGGGGAAAGAGGGAAAGATTATTAAAAAACTTATAAAGTGCATCGAAAAAAGGAAGAAACACAAAAAACGCAAAAATAGACGAAAATCCAGTAGTACTAGTAGTAGCCGGAGCCGGTCCCCAAGCGCGGACCGACGACGACGCTCACATCGAAGCCGTACCAGTTCTGTGGAGAGTGTTCATAGCCGTACCAGAAGTCGCAGTCCTGTACGACGCAGCCGAAGTCGGTCAAACGAGGGAAATAAGGATAATATCGAAAATGGTAAGTAACCTCGACTAACAATCTTTCTCGCAGATTATTCAAGCTCTACACAAATACTCGTGACCAGGCCATAAAGTGAAGATTTTTTCCCTTAAAGACTCTCCTGACCAGGGAGTACGAGATACTCAAACGATAATTACATATTGTTACCTGGTCTAGCTCATGATCACGCAATTTACTGCTATCATGGGTGGGTGATGCCGGGCGTAATCGGTCATCGAGTACGAGATACTCAATGTGCTCCTTTCTAGGACACTAGATGATTCCGTGATTACATACAGAGTCAACTTCAATAGTTTGCCATTGAGTACGAGATACTCTGCTAACATTTCTATGTTACAAATGGCTGACAAAAAACACTTAGATGCTAATTTCTGGTTTCCAGATGAACCAAAGGAACAACAGAACCCTTATTTGGATGCCTTGGGCATTGAATACACACAAAAAGAGAAATTTGAAGGAGAGATCAATGAGGATTTAGCTAGACGATTCAACCACATACTGATTAATGGATTGACCAAAGAAGAAAGGGAGCTGATTTTAAAAAAAATATTCGATTCCTAATAATTGTACTCTTTTGGACGCACCAGGTCTGAACCCAGAGGTTAAGGCCGCACTGACAAATAACTCTAAACAAAGGGACCAAGGGCTCGAAATGAGCCAAAGACAAGTTGGACTGGCCACGGCCATCATAGGAAAGGTCATGTCAACCATAATGGCAAACGAAGACCTCGACAAACACAAGATCCTTGCAGAATTAGCGGATGCCACAAAGACCTTAGCAAATATCCATTATTATCAAACCAAAACACGTACAAAACTAATCTCTCCATTGTTGGAAAGGAATTTTATCCAGCTAGTAGCTAACACTAAAAGAGACTCCCTACTTTATGGAGAAAATCTGGGTGAAGTTATAAAAAGCAACAATCATCTGAAACAATCAGTTACCCAAATAAAGAAGCCTGTCAATACCAAACCAGCTTCGGGAAACAAGAACGGCCCACCACCCAAAATAATAAAGACGACTGGTCGTGGTGGGCCCCCCAAGAGTCAACAGACTGCAGACCATTACCGAGCCCGTCAACAGCGAGCCAACCAGCAACATCAATACCGCCCCGAGAAACGGAAGACCACACAATCACGATACCGGAATGTACATACCAAACACCGATAAATCAGGTACATGCAGGTAACATTAAAAATTTTTTTAATTGTTGGGCTAGCATAACTGACGACCCTGTAATTTTGCAGTGTGTACAAGGGTACGAGATACCTTTCGATACCACACCCCTCCAATACAAAGTTCCAAATTGTAACATGTCTCCATCTGAACTCCTAGAAATGGATAAATCAATTGTAAATTTACTAAAATTAGGTGCCATAGCATGTTGTAATCATACTAATAATAATAATAATAATAATAATAATAATAAACTTTTATTTCTACTAATGGTGAATTCATAAACAGTACATTCCTGAGACCAAAACCAAATGGCAAAAACACAAACAAAACAGCAAAACATTTTAAAATGGAAGATATTAGAACAGCAATTAGACTTGTAGATACTGATTATTATATGGGCTCGATAGATCTGAAAGAATCATATCTTCTTGTACCAATTAGTTAAACTTTTAGAAAGTACTTACGCTTCATACATCGAGATGACTTATATGAATTCACTGCCATGCCTTACGGCTTATCTACAGCACCAGGAGTATTTACCAAATTACTTAAACCCATTATGGCTTATTTAAGAAATCAAGGTTTTATGTCAGTTATTTATCTCGATGACTGCCTGTGCATAGGGAAAACATATGAAGAATGTCTTAAAAATATACAGAGTACAATCAAATTGTTTGAATGCCTGGGCTTAATAATTAACTATGAAAAGAGTAACATCACACCTAGCAAACAATGCAAATTTCTTGGTTTTGTAATCAACACCCAAAATATGAAGCTTGAACTACCATCTGATAAAAAAGATTCAATTACAGATCACATCAAAAAGTTCCTTAAATTAAAAAGTTGTTGTATTAGAGACAGCCAAATTGTTAGGCACCTTAGTAGCAGCTTGTCCGGCCGTTCCTTATGGCATGATGCACACTAAAATAATAGAAAGAGAGAAATATCTAGCATTACTTGATTCTAATGATAACTACAATGCAAAGATGAACTTATCCACTAAAATATTACCTGATCTACACTGGTGGTTACAAAACATAACTAAACCCAGACAACTTCTAGAACACAATTTCACTATAGAAATATTTTCAGATGCATCTTTAACAGGATGGGGAGCACACTGCGAAGGCGAGAGTATTGGCGGTTTGTGGTCCGAATCAGAAAAACAATGCCATATTAACCATCTGGAATTAATAGCAGCTCTATTTGCATTAAAATCATTTGCTGACAAAATACATCAAACGGGTATAATACTAAGAATCGACAATACTACCGCCATCGCATGCATTAATAAGATGGGCAGTGTTCAATTTC
Source organism: Teleiodes luculella (assembly GCA_948473455.1). NCBI lineage: Eukaryota > Metazoa > Arthropoda > Insecta > Lepidoptera > Gelechiidae > Teleiodes > Teleiodes luculella. The sequence goes on from OX419606.1 coordinate 4,118,587, forward strand.
CCCACTTGAACAGCGTAGCTAGAGAAATCTGGCAGTGGTGTCAAGAAAGAGATATTCACATTTATGCTTCTTACATCAAATCTAAAGATAACTATGAAGCAGATAAAGAATCTAGAAATACCAATATTGATACAGAGTGGGAATTATCCGAATATGCTTATAACATCATAAAATCTCAGTTTGGGCAGGCTGAAATTGATCTCTTTGCTAATAGATTAAACAATAAATGTATAAAGTATGTATCATGGAAAAAGGACCCTTTTGCATTTGAAATAGATGCTTTTACATTAGATTGGTCAAAATGGTTCTTCTACGCTCTAATTACAAGATGCTTGCAAAAGATTAAAAATAACAAGGCCAAAGGCATATTAGTATACCCTCTATGGACATCACAACCATAGTACCCGCTAGCTACATCTCTCATGATAACGAAACCTTTAATATTTAATCCTAATGACAATCTTCTGAAAACACCTTTCAGGACAAAACACCCCTTGAGCTCGACACTTACCCTGGCTGCAGCAGTCTTCTGTGGCAAGCATTCAAACAGAGAGGTCTGCCAACAAACTCATTAAATATAATGTTATCATCATTATCATCAGGTACGCTTAAACAATATAACACAACATACAAAGCCTGGTGGACATTTTGTAAAAAATATGGGCTTGATCTCTTTAATGCTTCAGTTCCTCAAATAATACAATTTCTTTCCGAAAGATTCCATAATAATTCAGGATATAGCACCCTTAATACGGATAGATCCGCCTTATCGGCTCTTATCAGTTCTAAAGTCGGGAATGATGATAGAGTCACTAGGTTTCTCAAAGGGGTGTACAGACTTAGACCTACCCTGCCCCGATACTCAAATACATGGGACCCATCAAAAGTGCTAAATTTCATATCTGCCCTACCAGATAACATGGAACTAAGCCTTGAAAATTTAACCAAAAAACTCTCAATTTTGCTAGCCTTAACTTCAGCCCAGCGAGTCCAAACATTGTCTTGCATTAAACTTTCCAATATTTCAGTAAATAATGATAATATTACCATCAATATAACTGACTTCATAAAAACCTCAATGGTAAATAGAGTTCAACCTAAAATATACTTACCTTTCTTCAGACAGAATTGTAAAATCTGCCCAGCTAAAACTCTGGTAGATTACATAACAGTTACCAACCCTATTAGAAATAATGAACCTTACCTGTTGATCACTTTCAAAAAACCACATAAGAAAGCTACAAACCAAACCATCAGTAGATGGATGAAAAGCATAATGGAAGACAGTGGCATAAATATTTCCCAATTTACCTCTCACAGCACTAGACATACATCCACATCAAGTGCTAGAAGAGCTGGGGTTAATATTGACATTATTAGGAAAACGGCGGGATGGTCAAATAATTCTAAAACTTTTGCAAAATACTATAATTTGCCTTTATGTGAAGAACTTCCTGGGGAAACTTTTGCATTAGCTATCCTAAACCAGTAATTAATTGGTTATTATTATTAATTCATTAATTCTCTTTATTTTATCTTTTTATTTACCTGTTGTTGAAATAGGATAATAATACTCCCAGAAGATATAAGGGAGCCGGTTAATTAGTAAATAAGTTGTTTAGATTAAACTTTTGTAAGTAAGTACATAAGTTCCTAACAAGAATGTGATTTGATTTATAAGACAATAATTATTTTCTAATAATATGTAATTCATTACCTTATGTGAATTTAAAATAAAGTTTGTATTACAATTGAACTCCTTATTTCTTAAACTAAAGTAAATACTTAATAGATACCATATCATTGCAACAGACTCTGAACATCTACTGTGTTTAATTCAATTATATTTCAGATCACCGTGAAATAAAATTGAGAATTAAACGAGCTTACCTGTAAGCGAAGTCTTGATTCTAATTTTATGAACGGTGATCTGAAATATAATTACCCGCCCACCACATAAACCCTAGCTGCAATGATAATGAGCACATTCACTGTTAACTAGTCAAACTGTGAATGTGACAGACATGAGAAGATGCTCCTGAGTTCATGACTTAACTCTAGAATTGCTTCTCATTACAATTTATCTCTAAAACAGTGACATTTGGGGGTTGCCATACCAGGCAGGTAAAATATAACCAATCCTTTTCTTTATTATTTAATATTTTTATTCTAAACGAACCGCGGATTATAACGTGTCGGGAAGGATACTACTGTGTTTAATTCAATTATATTTCAGATCACCGTTCATAAAATTAGAATCAAGACTTCGCTTACAGGTAAGCTCGTTTAATTCTCAATTTTTAAAACTTCCACGGTTGTTTTCATAACTACGATAAATATACTACAAATACCGCGGTAAATATCCCGTTTTAAATCTTAATCAAAGATTAAGAAGAAAGATAAGCCAAAATATAATTTTTGTAGTATTCGTGTATTTAGAATAGAATCATACTTTAAGTATTTCACACTAGATATAAATACAGTACAGCTCACTAATATTGTATTTCTTGCCAATCAAGTCAGTCGGCGCTTGCCAGAAATAGCTTAGGCGGTGGATAAACAGGGGGACGCCTTTGCCATGCAATATAGAAGTTTTGATAAGAAGATAAAGTGTGTAGGTATTATTATTTGTCAGAGGTAGAAGGAAGTGGTCACTGTGTGATTTGTTGGTTAGAAATACTACAAGACAAAGTAATTGCAATCAAATGCCTTTAGTAGAAAACCATATTTTTTTACCATTCATAGACTGATTTTACTAGTAAACATGCTAATCACGTGTTATAATAATATGTTAAACATAACATTTCACATTTTATACGATCCAAGTTACCAGCTACTTTTCATTAAAAACATTTTAGAAGTCATTATTATGCAGTATGAAATATTCGTTTGTAGTTTATCTTACTAGATTTTTATGCCACCAACCCGCATTACTCTATTTTTTTTTTCATTTCCTGGTAATAGGTTGCCTGGAAGAGATTGCTACTGTTATCTGTCTGTATTTCTTGGTGTCAATAAATAGTATTTATATTAGTATTTGTATAAACTTTTGTTTTTATTGACCTACGGCTTGTGTCGCAAAATCGTCGCATCGAAATGTAATTTAGTCTAGCATTGTATAGAGGTCAGTGACATCAGGGGTGGCCAACTGCGGGCCGCTTTGACAGATCATGCCTATGCAGAACAGGGAGTTTGAAGATTATGATGTACTGTTGGCTGGATATAACACAACCCTACAGAGTAATAAACATATCGAGACAAAAAAAGCTGGCGCTGACTCTTGTTTACGCTAACTATCATTCAATGACAATGACATTCAAGTCCGGTGAAGCTAGTCTAGTTTTGGGGAGCGTCAAAGAGTTTTTTAAAAATTAAACTACGATTTAATTATACGTCTCACAGAGTTGGATGATCGACGGTTTATTTCTAATAAACTTAAAATTAGACTTATAATGAATTACAACGTCTAGCAGATTCGGATGCTAGACATCGACTGCTTGCTCTTCGTCACAATACTTCTTAGAGAGCTAACTTATCTACAGGACACTGTAAGCAATGACCACCCTGAAATGCAGCGTCGGCTGCCTGCAAGTACATGGAGATGTACTTGGGGTGTTGTGCCTACGATCTTAGGCTCTGACTTGTATGACGCGTGGGCGATCATGGTGCATAACTCCTCCCTCACCAAGAGCGAAATTATCAGGTGCATCTTCAGAATCCTGATGATTTCGCAATCTCTTAAAAATAACATGTCTAAATTTAAAAAGTATATAAAGAATTAAAACTAGGGATATAATCGAATAGAGAACTATGGTATGTAATTTGTTGACGTTTAGGACACTTTCACTTTCGACCTTTTCACCAAACACTTGTCCACCTTTTAAGATATACGAAAGATGCTTCACGTCGTCCAGGTTAACGCCTTTCAAGTTCACCGTATCAGATTCTGTGATGTTAACGGATCTCATTTCCGGAAGGGTGATTACAGGAGTGACTCTATACTGTAGACTTTTAAGGTTAAAATGCATGTTGCTCAGTCTCGTAGTACCCGCATGGAATGTACAGCTTTCATCTATAGTCAAAATGTAAGTTCCCTGTAGGGGTTCCCGGCTGACGTCATCAGAGCACTTCTTTGTAAGTACCTCAACGTTTTTACTGAAGAAAATCCAACTTGCTTGGTCAATTCGTTGCAGTTTAACATCCTCAATGTCTACGACGCGTGGAGTACAAAGCGAGAGGTTTTTCTGAAACCTTATCAGTTGTTCTACGCAGGTTTGCTCTGGATATGGGACCACATTGTCTTCGGTGCATAAATACTGGCTAACGGAGATCTCTTCACAGGCGCTAGTGAGGGGCAGGAATTTCGGACCTTTCGCCAAAAGGTAAGGATATTTAGGGACAATTAAAGTTGTCCTATTATCAGCAAATATAGGTAAAGGGTAGATTTTAAAATAACTATATGTATTGTTGTCTGTTAATGGTATTTCCATAATGTATGTGATCTGGTTTCCTTTTACATAACTCTTAACTATCATAGTTCTTTCTATCTTAACTAAATTACTATCAATAACTGGGAAAACTAAACTATGAGTCTTAGAAATTACTTCTAAATATAACATAAGTTCGGTAGAGTTCACAATAGATTGATGTAGCACAGACACCTTACTGAAAGCTAGAGCAGTCTCTATTTCACTAAGAGTTAAATACATTGTTCGGAAATTATTAAAGAACATATTGTACATGCCTAAAACGTAAGTAGAGTAAATAGAGTTATTTTCCTTTGTTGCAATATTTTTAGCGATCCTTTCGATCCTTTTTATTCGCTCATCTAAAATCAAAGAATTTTCGTGTAAGGTTTCTGTACTATTAACTAAGCTATCCAACATTGTAGAGATAATGGTAAATTTCTTTTCGGCTTGATTTTGTTTGCTTTGTAATTGTGTAATTAATTCATCATAACGCAATGCATCATCATGGTCAAGGTTACCGGTGATTAATTTTATGATTGAGCCGATTGGGTTGATCAGACCTCTCTTTGATCTATGGCTTGGGACTAACTGTTCAAGTTTATCAGTCGTATCATACATCACGAACTCTACTTGCTCTCGAATGCCTCTAAACTCATGTTCAAAAGGTTTGTTTATATCTATTATACTACTAAAGTTCCTATATTTATTTATATTAAAATTAAGATCATCCTTTATTCTACTCAAATCCAGTATCTTTGCAATAACCCATCTATCTTCCTGTTTGAAAGCTTGTCCTTGTTTGACTGGAAGGATTCCCGGATTTTTCTTAATCTTTTGAAGTTGAAGGCTCTGGACCTGGTTCATCACTAAAGCCAGGACGAGCAGGCAAAACCTGTGGAGGACGTTTTATATTTTTAAGTGGGGCTTTTGTTTCTTTTGTACCTATTAGGACTGGGACTATATTACGCTCAACTTTATTTTTAACTTTCCCTTTACGATATCGCGGTTTATCTTTGCTTTTCCTGATATTTATATCTTTTACAAACACCGTATCTCCGTCAGATAATACTATATCAGGCTCTCCGCCTTTCTTTTGCCTAACCTTTTCTTTATTCAGTAGTAATTTTTGTGAAATATATGTGTATAGAAATTTAGTGCGTTTAGCGTGATCCTTTACTAGTCGTTGTGTGTAAGCCCTATTAACATCAACGTTTAAAAGCGTGCTTGAATCTGTGTGACCGAAAACTACTTCAAAGGGAGTTAGACCAGTTGTTGAATGGATTGTGTGATTGTATGCCATAATTGAATAGGTCATAATAGAGGCTGCATCTGTACATTTTTGTTCATATTTTGCCAAACGATAAATTTCGATAATAGTAGAGTGAAATCTTTCGACTATTCCAGTTGAGTTAGGATTATTAGGGGTAGTTATATGTAATTCAATTTTGTACAGGGTCAACATCTCCTTTAAAAGTTCATTATCAAATTCCTTGCCAGGGTCACAACTGATTTTTCTCGGGGTACCGTAAAATGAAAAATATTTAATTAGAGCACGGGCCACTTCAGGGGATGATCTATTCGTAATTTCAAAGGCCTGTGCAAGTTTACTAAAGGCATCTACTAATGTTAAATAATATTTACCGTCTATATGAAATAAATCCATAAAAACTTCCTGAAAGGGGGCATCTTGTGTCTGTGTTAGTTGTAACATTGGTTTAATAGGCTTCCTATCATATTTCATTTTTCTACATAGGTCGCAGTCATTCAAAACGGCTGATACTGTTTCCTGCATATTATTCCAGAAATATATTCGACGAATTCTAACCATGGTTTCCTTTATACCTCGGTGACAAGATTTTCCTTCGTGAAATTTCCTAATAATGGCTCCCTGTTCCTTTTCGTCCTCAATGTATATTACACGCTCCGTACATTCGAAAAATTCTACTGTTCCGCTTTTAAACAAATTTATTATTACTTTTGCAAAGTCTCTACGTAGGTTTTCAGTTTCAAAATAGATAAAATACTTTCCTTTGTTTTTAATATATTCAAGTAAGAATTTTTTAATAAGTTCTTGGTTTTGCTCGGGGATGAAAATTTCTAAAACTTTTTGTTTTGGTCTAGACAAGTCTTTAACTTGGGTTTCATTTTTAAACCAAGTATAGACAATAATTTGATTGGGTTTAGTGTCTATCGCTTCTCTAAGAATGGGAATGCCATGAGATTCTAACTCTTCACCTGAATGAGCTGTTTCTGTTCTACTACTTGAAATCGATGGTATAGGGTATGTGTCCTCGTTGTCTAAGGTAAGTGTTTCAGGAGCGGAAGCTGTTGAACTACGAGCACTTGTTGAAGAGGTGTCAGAGATACTGATGACCTCATCGCTGCTTGAATTTTTATCATCGACATTAACCTTCATCGAGCGATGATCTGTGTCTGAATCAAGGGCATTAACGGGAATACGTGACAGAGCGTCGGCATTGGTGTTCTGTTTACCATTTTTATAGATTACCTCATATTGATATTCTTGTAGACGTAAGCGCCATCGCGTCAACTTGGAATTCGGCTCTTTTAGAGAATCAAGCCAAGCCAAGGGTCGATGATCGGTGTAAATCAAGAATTTGCGTCCGTACAAGTATGGGCGGAAATGTCTGACAGCCCATATTACGGCTAAAAGCTCACGTTCAATAGTACTATACCGGGCTTCTGTATCACTCAACGTCCTACTTGCATAGGCTACTGGCTTGTCAGCTCCTACTGGGCCTTGAGATAAAACGGCTCCTAGCGCAACAGCAGAAGCGTCTGTTGTGAGAATAAAAGGTTTTTGGAAATCTGGGTACTGTAAAAGAGGAGCGGTTGTAAGTAACTCTTTACACCTTTCAAATGCATCGATGTATTTTTGGTCAATGACAATTTTGTTGCGTTTCTTTAAACAGGAAGTAAGGGGTTGCGTTATTTTGGCAAAATCCTTTATGAATCGACGGTAGTATCCTACCAGACCGAGAAAGCTTTCAATTTGTGTGGTCGTTCTGGGTAAAGGGAAATTAAGTACGGCCTTTATTTTGTCGTCGTTTGGTTTCAGTCCGTCTTTGGTAATTGTGTGTCCGAGGTAAAGAAGCTCTTTTCGTAAAAATTCCGATTTGTCCAACTGTACTTTCAGGTTTGTCTCGCGTAGTCTGTCAAACACAGTCCGTAATTTTTGAATATGTTCCTGTAAACTGGAAGAAAATACAATAATGTCGTCCAAGTACACAAGGCAATGTATACCTTGGAGGCCACGGAGGATGTTGTCCATCGCGCGCTGAAAGGTAGCGGGGGCGGTCTTTAGCCCGAAAGGCATCCGCAGGAACTCGTAATGGCCGAATTGTGTACTGAATGCGGTCTTTGGTATGTCACTTTGGTCAACTTCGATTTGGTGGTACCCACTGGCCAAGTCCAGGGTCGTGAAGTACATACTTTTGCCTAGTTTGTCGAATAGGTCGATGATGTTGGGGAGGGGGTATTTGTCGTCTATAGTAATTTCATTCAAACGTCTAAAATCAATGACCATTCGGTATTTTTGCACACCGGAAGCATCTAACTTTTTAGGAACCAGGTGGACGGGAGAGCTCCACGGAGAATGGGATTCCTGAATCACGTTGTCTTCTAGTAATTTGTCTACTTGCCTTTTTATTTCTTCGGATAGAGCTGGAGCCTGTCTATAAGGCTTTGTATATATAGGGTTATCATTTGTGGTTCGAATAAAATGTTTTACATGATTAGTAAACGAGAGTGGGATATTTTCGGAATAAAAAATGTCTTTGTATTCTTCACATAATTTTGAAATGTACATTCTTTCTTCGCTATTCATGTGATCAAGCCTAAGTCTTGTTAAATTTTCTGTTAATAATTTATCTACCTCCAAATCGTTTTGGTCGTGTAAGGTATTAACTCTACATTCATTTGAACTGTATTCCAAAATTTTAAAGGGGCTGTGAACTTTCAACTCCATGTCTTCATCTGAGGTATTTTGAATTATAGTTGTAGCATATCCGTTAACACAGCTAACTAGTGCAGACGGCATTCGAACGCCATCGGCAAGTTCTGTATAATTTAGAATACCTTCACCTGTGTGCAGGTCTGTGGGAACCTTTACTCTTACTTCGGAACGGGCAGGGATGTCAATAGTAAAATCTGAATAATTTAGAATAATAGGAATCGTAACCTTAGGGGTTTTCAAATTTTTATTTTTCAGATCAACAATTGCGTCAAGTTGAGTCAAAAGGTCTATGCCGATTAGACCATCATAGCGGGAGTCCACATTAAAAAGGTAAAAAGTTTGCATCTCTTGTACGCCGAAGGTCGGGGGTAGAGGTATGCGTATAATTTCATTATGTTTGCTACTCGCGTGGGCACTGATCACTTCAAACGGTTCATTATAAATTTTATCTGGAAATAGCTCATATGCTTTATTAGGATTAATAAACGAACGCATACTGCCAGTGTCTATCATGAAATTTGAGTCGAGTTCAGGAATGTAAACGTAAGGCAATTTTAATCGCTTGTCACAATAAAGCTCTACTATTTCGGGCGTCTGTGTCTCGAAACTATTGAAAAAATTTCAGTCTGTTTTGAGTTACTTAGGGATCCTTGATTTTCATCTGTACTAGCAGATGGTTCAATGGCTAGGGGAATTTCCTCAGGATAAGAATTTCCCGCGGCGTATTCGTCATAGTCTAATTCGTAAGAGTTCGCGTCGTATTCGAAATACGGTTCGTAACAAGCCTCATAGTCCTCTAAATCTAATTCATTTAGGCGGAAGGGTTGTTGTTGATGATTTCGCTGCGGCGGCGGCGGTGCCGTGCGCATGCTTACGTCATTAGGGTACCTAGCAGAGATTTGACGATTTTGATTATTGTTTTGCTGTTGCATGCCAAATTGCTGAGGGCGCATTGGTGGCTGTGGCTGAAGGCCAACGGGTCTATAACCGTATTGCATCTGATAAGGTTGTCGGTTCATAGAATTGAACTGAGGTCTATAACCAAATTGCATATTTTGTGGATTGAATCCGACAGGACGGCTCTGATTTTGATTAAAATTAGGTCTATAACCAAATTGTTGATTTTGGGGATTCTGATAATTCTGAAAATTGTTTCTTGGTTGGTTTTGATTTTGAAAAAAGTTAGGTTTATTATTAAAAGCATTCTTGAGCTCGGTTGGGGCTGTAGTTGTTTATGATTTGGGTTAGAAGGTTGGCCTTGGCCCTTGTTCTTTGCGTGATACTGGTCTAAGAAATTAACTTCCTCTAAAACAATTTTGAGGGCTCCTTCGAAATTTTCAGGTTCATGCAAACGAACTATACGCACCATTTTCTCAGGTAAATTGTATAGGAAAACATTTAGCGCTGTATGATTATATATTGTGATCTTACTTTGTCTCAAATTAGCATCAGCAATCAAATTAAGCTTTGAAAATAAGTTTGAACGTACAGATTGAATTTTTTTACAAAAATCACCATAACTTTCACCTTGACGAATTTTTAAACTCTCTAGTTCAATTGCAATGCACTCCTCAGAGCGCGGATCTCCAAAATGTTGGATCAGCAAGGCCTTGACCTCGGTCCAGGTGTCCAAGTCGTCGCGCTCGCTGATAAGCGCGGCTGCGTCACCAGACAGACGGCTCGTAACGGCATTAAAAACATATTCGTCTTGATATTGGTTACCACGAAAACGTTCAATTATGTACTCACTTTTGCGAATATATAAATTTAACTGTCGCCTGTCTCCATCAAATTGAGGGATAAGCTTTAAAAGCTCACCCGGAATTAAATTAATGTTTTCCATTATTAATAATACGATAAAACAAAACTAGGTAGGTATATAATAGTATTTTTTTATAAATCGTATCGTAATAGTTGTAAAATGTTTTTAAATTTGTAAAACAGTGTAAAAATAAAACATTAAAAATTAAACTCAGCTTAACAAAGATCTCTATAGAGTTAGATACAGAGTCTTTTTAATATTGGGTCTTAAAATTAAAATACTTAGAAACCAGAAAACATTATAGTGGGCAAGGTTTGATCCCAAGATAATAGAACAATGAGAGGGGAAAGGAAGGCGAAAAATCTCACTCACCAGCCCCTCGATCTCATGTTCAACTCCGCTGTTCTCCACTTTAGACAAATTTGTTTGGTTCGAGGATAACCACCGTGCACGTCGTCGCGTCTCAGTCCGCACCTTCACAATTTCACCACACAGCTATAGTTCACGAGTAGAGTTTTATACTCGCACCACAGTTTTCGGGGCGAAAAAGCGTTTTTCGCGGCAACGAAAAGTTCTGGTTTACGCGGACGCGAGACTAGGCAACTTTTGATTATCCGGAAGGCTGCGCCAGTCTAGTTTTGGGGAGCGTCAAAGAGTTTTTTAAAAATTAAACTACGATTTAATTATACGTCTCACAGAGTTGGATGATCGACGGTTTATTTCTAATAAACTTAAAATTAGACTTATAATGAATTACAACGTATAGCAGATTCGGATGCTAGACATCAACTGCTTGCTCTTCGTCACAATACTTCTTAGAGAGCTAACTTATCTACAGGACACTGTAAGCAATGACCACCCTGAAATGCAGCGTCGGCTGCCTGCAAGTACATGGAGATGTACTTGGGGTGTTGTGCCTACGATCTTAGGCTCTGACTTGTATGACGCGTGGGCGATCATGGTGCATAACTAGCTTGATTGGTCGTACTTTTTCGACACAAGCAAACGTCAATAAAAAAAAAAAAAGACAATGACAACCTCCGTGGTCGAGTGGTCAAAAGCTCGCCTGGCGTTAAAGAGGTTCCGAGTTCGAATCCCGGTGAGAATCCGTCGAACAAATATCACTTTGTGAGACTTTTCTAATTTGGTTAGGACATTGCAGACTGAATCTCCTGATTGTCCGAAAAGAAAGATGATTCCGTACTTCGGAAGGCGAAAAGTCGTTGGTCCCGGCTACTATCTACGGATGTAGTCGTTATAAGAGCCATGTCGGAAGCCTAAGGCGGCTCAACAATTCCGACACCAGGGTTTCTGAGGTAGGTTAACCTCAAAATCCACTCGATACGAAGAAGAAAGTTCAATTTATCATGATCCTACCAAAATGCATTTGTTTTCGACTTTATGTTCAGTGTATAAAGTTAAAATTAAGGTGACAATATAGTGATCATTGTCTTGTAAAGGTTTAGACAAGTGTGACTTGGTAGAATTTCCCGTCATTGCATAGGAAACCTATTTGGTTTGCAACAGTAACTGTAAAAGCCCTTGCAGAATCCTATCAAGTGAGATCTAAACCAGTGCGACGACACGGCGACACTACGAGTACCTACGTCGTCGCCGTCGTCGGATACAATTTACTTCGTTTAGTTACAGCGCTGTTCTACCAGCGAGGTGTGATTCAGACACAGAAGTCGGCATTTATTTATTAGTAGATATGGCAAGTTCGGTGTCGCAACTTTTTATTAGGAACTAGCTTTCCGTCTTGCCTGCGGTTCTACTTGCGTCAAAAGTTTTTTCCCGAAAGAACGACGTATTTTTCTGCTGTAGATAGCATTTATTTTATTCTAATGTTTAAGCTATATAAGCTGTAAAATTTTATTAAAAAATTCTTAGTTGTTTTTACGTGAAAGAGAAACAAAAACATCCATCCTCACAAACTTTCGTCTGGAGTTTATTTTCGACCAAAAGTGCTCTACAACTTCAGTTTTATCTGTAACTCATGTAAAAGGCAACGACTCCTACCGTTGGATTCGTCTTGATGTCCTCAACGTGAAACTGTCGTCAGTCGTCAAATTTGTGACATCTGGACACAAATTGTTCATCACATATAATTTGCTCCAGACGCAAGGGTTCCATACAGACCGTGTGCTTCAAAGGCAGTTCTACTACCAACTAAGTTACGAGGCCGTTGACACCGTTGATGTCACATCTACTCACGATATTCTTGGTTCTGTGCCATTATGTGTCGACGTTCTAACGTTAGGTCTGACGTGTTATCTCGAACAGTTTACAGGTGACCGATTTAACTGGAGTACCTAGTGGGAATCTGAATACGGGGAATGCATTCAAAGGCTTTGATTCTGCATAAGAGATAAGATCGTTTAATCTGTGGCAAATCAAGAACGGTTCCGCAACTTTCCAAAGCGATATGAATTTAATTGCTATTTGAATAAAGCAGATAATGTAAGTTGATGAAAAAAGTATCATGAATCAGAGCAACCAGTATTTGAACTAGCTGAGTGTAAATTTTTTGTCAGTGTAATATTCGTGTAGAAAAAGGAACTTTTCGATTTCTTTAATTTTTTTAAAGATCTTGTATTGAGTATAAGTGGCGGGCAGCTCAGCAAATACTGAAAATGTATATTCAGTCAATGGTTTTGAGCAAATTTCGATACAATACAAATACAATACAAATATGCTTTATTGACACTCAAGGAAAAATTCCCGAATTTTTTTTTCCGGATACGAAATAAAAAACCCAAGCTCAAAGGTCCCATACCTAATTGTCATTTTATTCGAACAATTTGCCGAAAAAGACATTTTTTTTGTTGTACCTATCCGAGAAAACCTTTTGTAGTAAAGTTAATAATCAAGATCTGATATATCGGTGCAGTTTTATTTAATTACCGACTAATGAGCTTGTGGGCGGCTATCAGTTGCTAAGTATCTTAATACAATTTTGTGGCTGTCTCTGGTAATTTAGTAGCTGACCTTACATCGGTACAGTAGCCAGCCATGTTGACCTCGAGAGCGCCCCGTATTCCGTATTTGCTTATTTCGTTGTACGAATGTCCAACCGCATGTGCTGGCTTCTGTACCTACATTTACGGGCTAAAGTAAAAGTCAATATATTTTATTCATCATTGGTTTTAAAAAATCACCTAATGAGATCAGATCAGAAGTTAAAAAAATGCTTTGCTTAAACCAAGGCTGGCTCTCTCACACTAATGAACAATTCTAACAGTCGATGCGATATCAGTTTGAACAGAACTAGCAAGTACCGATGTAACTAGCAAGTTCGCGCAATGTGTGCGCTGCTGAATATTAGATTCACAAAAAATAAAGCATTTTTTCCTTCAAACAATACCGTATATTGTTTTCAACTGGTTCCAAACGCATTTCCTCCCAAAGCGTGCACAAACAAAAACCGGGCAAGTTTATCTAAAGTGCCGCTACAACTTTGTTTATACAGGATGTAGTTTATATGGCGGCGACCGTTTCACGCGACTGCACAACTTTTCACTGGGAACCTTTCTACTTTTTAGTTTAGCCTCTCCAACACAAACTTTGACTTCGTATGTCACACACGAGGGGCTAAAATTATGAACTTGTACGATGGACCGGTTTAACCATAGATTCAAACGCAGTAAATAAAACTACTTCATTTTACCACTCTAAAATTGACTAACGAAAAACAAGTATAAATGTGTCAATCATAGGACATGAATTATTATTTTACGTTATAAATCGATTTAGCAACCATAGTGGTTTACTTTACTATGATTTAACATTTTATTTGCTGGAAGATACAGTTTTATGACATTAAGATTCTACCTTCTACATTTGTAGCACAAAGGGTGACTCTGTGTGTGAAAATACGAGTATAAGTTGTAGATTTACTACCATTTTGGGATTTAATTCATAAAAAATAACATTCCACAAAAAGAAGAAACCCCACCCATGTGCCAAACAACACTAATTTATTTTTACTTGTTAATGATGTTAGCGAACTGTCTTATTATTATACTATACTAGCTTTCACATCGCGGCTACGCCTGCGACAATGGTTTTTCCAAATATTCTTCACAAAGGTCTATTCTATCTTTGTACCAAGTTTCATTAAAATCGGTTCTCTAGTTTCGGAGCCTAATCAATGCAAACAAACAATCAAATCTTTCCTCTTTATAATATTGGTTGTTATAGATTATTATTATGGTACTGTAAAAATTTTACTGCCAAGAGGAACAACACATCCGAAATGGTCAAAACTTAAATAAGTAATTTATGTTGTATACAATTTCGAGAAAGTCCACAATCCACAGACTGAGATACGAGTAGAGAGCCAGTTTTGGTTGTAGCAAAGCTTATTAACTTCAGAAATGACGTCATTAGGTGTTCTAAGGGTGCATAAAATAAAGAAATATTTTTTGAATTTTGAATTTTTTGAAAATTTGAAGTATACTTACTTCAAGCCAGTATTTCTGTTACCTCAATGGTTCCCCTGTGTGTAGACTTCCTTGGAGCTTGCAAAGTCAGTTTTGTTTGTAAATGTATGGGGTCAAAGTGTTCGGAAAGCAACATAATATGCTCCTTCAATTTTATGCGAAATTTGGAGCGGAAGTAACTTTAGTTCTCTAGAGATTTGAAAACCTTTTTAGACTGGAGAACTCTTTAAATGTAAAGTAGCCAGCACACACGGCTGGACATGTTGACCTTGAGAGCGCCCGTATTCCGTAGCGGTAGGGACGAACTTCGTAGTATCTAACCGCATGTGCTGGCTTCTGTACTATAGTCTATTACTTATATTTTATAATAAAAAGTACGAAACATTATTTACTCTACTTACTACTTACAACTTTTATTAGGTGGGCCTTAAATATTAAATTATTGTCGTAGGCAACAAAAATTGATATATTTGATAATAATTCAATTTAATTTCTTCTTTCATCTAAATGACGTATCTTTAACTCGTATAAAAGTTTTGGAAATAGGCGGATTTGGTTGATTAGAAGTTAGGACCATAGAGTAAGAAAGAAATTTTTGGAGTGTCGTATTTCATGCAAATCTTAAAGAAGCAAAATCTATCAACTAGCTGAGGTACGGGGAGGTTGTCTAGGGGTTGCAAGGATGTTATAAGTACTATAGGGTAGTACTTATAGAGCGGATGTGATTGCTCCAAATCTCATGCAGCTTTCTATTGGTCGAAATTGACGGGAAGCAAATATATATCAGTATCAAATCACGTATGTGGTAGCAGGATCGGGTTGCCTTATATTAGTCTCTATACTACAAAACATCTTTCATATTAAAACGTAAGAAGCTAGAATAAAAAACAAAAAACTGTAAAAAGCCGCACTACAGATGAAGTGACCCTGTTCTTGTATAAATACTCACGGTTATACAAATATCATGACTTTTATTTTTGACGGCCTCGTAGCCCAGTTGGTAGTACGCCTGCCTTCGAAGCACAGGGTCGCGGGTTTGAATCCCGCCCAGGGCAAACATTCGTGTGATGAGCACTTGTGTTTGCCTTGTGTCCTTGGGTTGTATGTATATTAGCTGCTGACACAATACTCGTAGTACAGGATCTGTTTGGGGTCAGATACCCGTGTGTGAGATGTCCCCACATATTTATTTATTTATTCCTATCCATAGGTTTAAAACAAATCTTTGGCCTATCCACGCCGCCGACGAAGCGAACAAAGAGTATGCAAAAATAGTCATGTAGGCATATAAAATCATGATAAAATTAAACAAGCGACAAGCGATAAAATGGCGCCCCTGCAAAGCTGCGAAGGAAATTGAATAACAAATCCTCTTTGGGTAAAGTGCGGGCTTCCTGTGCTTTGATATATCGCTCGTCGTGTGACGTCGATGGTTTTAATCTTAAGCTGGTTCAGACTTAGGTAATATTACTTAAAATTGTATGGGAATTTAGACTATATTTAGAACAGGCTTTAACTGGGTTCAAAACCTTATAGGATTACATCTGTCTGTCTATATTATGTGGATTTGTCTGATTTAGTGGTGTTTCTCCAAGCATGTTATAATTAGCCCTTATGTTTCTCAGAATTAAATGTATCTTGTCTACAATAATTTTGATTCCCGTAATCACTTTTTTTTTTTCAAGCCTAAAAATGTATTAAGAAACTCTACATTAAAATATAATGAAATAGTAATGTTACGCTTTTATACAAAAGATACTTATAGAAACATTTTGATGTGTCATTAGTTTGTTCCGTCTACTAACTTTAGTAACTATAACTTAAAGTAACCGTCGCTCCGGACACAATATATCCCAGCCATGATTTCTAAAGCCCGACCAGAGAAATAACAAACCTCGCCATATTGCGGAATTTCAATGGAACTAATTTTATAAGGGAAATTGTTGCCATACTCGTAAAAGTATACAGGTAGCGCCCCCAGAGCTAGTTTTTTATTTCTTTGGTCAGAAAAAAATAAAAAAATTATATCGATATTATTTCGAAATAGCATAATCCTTCATGACAGGTAGACCTTAAAAACCCGTTACCTTCAACTGTGTACTATCAACTACGAACTATGGCGCAAACAAGAGGTCCAGTAATCCCCTGGTTTTGCGTACAAAAGGGGCCGTTTCCGCCCAGCACCGCGGGTGATTATAGATGAAAAACGGCCCCTAAATGGGTTACATGGGACTCCCTTGACCCATATTTGGACAATGAGATTGCCGAGGAAAATAATTTTATCACGAAAGTATAGGTGTTCGGAGGAAAGGGCTAAGTGAAAATTCTTTGTTGAATTTCCGGGGCGGCTTATTAAAGATATCCGGAATGTAAGCACGTAAATACGATATCGCCTGATATTTTAGAGGAAAATCTTGGGAGTCATGTTATTTCTTGACTCTTATTGCGATGGAATTGGTATTTTTTTTTGTATTCGGTAATGGCTCAGTTTACTAAAGATTTTAAATTTTATGGATACTTAATCTAACAGTACAACTTTTACACCTTCTTATAAGTCATACCTAATTAAATAATGTTTATGTTATGTTTACACATTTTATCTTAAGTAAGTACTTATTTAGTCAAATAGTCGATAAAAGAGACAAAAAATATTCCATGTTCTTTTTTAACCTACAACAATAAAAAAAGATGAATAAAGTTTTCTAATATACTTATTTCTATGTAAGTAAGTAGGTATACAATAACTTCTTATACAAGTGTCACTTAACTTTTTATTTACATTAAAACAAAACAAATTAAATACCTTTCCTACGCCTCGAAAAAAGCAAAATATTGTCTCATGGTTATTCAGAGCGGCTTATTTATACAAAAGCATGGAACTTGACGCATAATCTTCTGGGATTTGTGAATTCATTGCGCTGATAAAAGTTGCCTTAGAATTAAATGCGAGATAAAAACTTTGAAGACGGCCATGGGGCGCAAAGTACCGTAAAAGCGTAGCAAACATCATGCTGTATCTTATCTTAAAGAACTGGAGACCTCTCGCTACATATAAACTTCAAACGACTAGAGGTCAAGCAAAAATGGTTGTCTGTGCTGGCCACGGCTGCGAGTAACCATTTTTATTGGACGCCAAATGCTTTTAAATTGTATGTAATGAGAGGTCTTGCTATGTAGGGTAATTATTATCTTCGATGTCTATGATGCCCTATAGGTCCTTTACAATTTGAGATTTTTTGAAGACTTTTTGTATGGACGCACGCAATACTACATCGATGCATACGCGATGAAAGAGTCAACGAATTATTCAAATTTATGTTCAGCAAAATTAAAATACACCAATAAATAAAGTAAAATAACCCCCGACACAAAAACGGTTACTTAGATCCTTTCAACAACTAGAAAAGAGCTGATAATCTTCAAATGGCTGATGATATTTTCTTGGATCATAGCTAAGAACACTTTCGATTGTGACAACTTGCAAAAAGAAAAACTGAGATCAAAATCGGCGCATCCGTTTAGGAGCTACGATGCCACGGACAGACAGACAGACACGTCAAACTTATTACACCCCTCTTTTTCGTCGGGGGTTAAAAAGTAAATTTTACATAACTGAAGTAATTTAAGAGCCCTTTCACACGAGCTATTTTTTTCGGCGATTTCTCGGCGGAGCGAGATCGCAGCGAGCACGCGGCGGCTCGCGGCTTATATTGCAGAAGTACAAGTTTGCACGAAAGCATTTTTTTTTCTGTTGACAAATCACTGTGCGTGTATTTTAGTTATATTGTAAAATGTACTTTAACTCTTTAATACTAATGACTTTTTGGAAGAGCAAAGTCACCTGCCGCCGCGATAACGCCGCGTCTCGCCGCGGTACCAAATACCAACTACGAGTTCGCCACGTCCTCGCGGCAGCGAGCAAGCGGCGTTATCGCAGCGGTTAATAACTCGCGGCGATATGGTTTTGTACACGCCGCGAGCCGACGCGAGCCGCCGCGTGCTCGCTGCGATCTCGCTCCGCCGAGAAATCGCCGAATAAAATCGCTCGTGTGAAAGGGCTGTAAGGAGGGATAAAGAAAAGAAGTTTATTGACAAAAAATAAAACATTACCTTACGCTAGGCTTGCAGAAGAGCTACCTCAGAAATGCTAAAATAATACGACATAATGGCAGAACACCATGACTTTTACGTCACTATGTCGCATTCCGACACCTTCTCAAGTTTCATTGTGGGACTACAGATATCGTACGTCAAGGAAAAACCTAAAAGTCGCTGCGCTTTGTCGCTTCAAGAAGTCGAAAGGAGTAAAGAGTTTTTGCTTGAGAGGGCCGGAGATTTTTTATTACAATGTTGTTCGGAAGTCTAAGAGGTTTTGTTTGAAGCATTATTTGTTTGGAAGTTCGTGACGAGGAGGGTATTGTTCAAAATGATGTAAGTATATAATATAATACCTAAGATGATCAAAATACGAATCAATTTCCAAAATCAATGTGGTTGATGTCGTAGTAAAGAAATTGCTAATAGATAATAATATACTTCATAGTAACTCCAATGCGTAAATAATTATTTTGCAAATACCAGTCGTGTAAACAAACCGTGAACGTGGTGCTGCTTGGGGGGACTGGTCTACTCTAGTCGATTGCCGGTTGTTTTTTGGTTACATAATTCAGTTTTTCTACTTTGACTGGTTGCCTTCCTCTAACTGCATACTTCGTTTGCACTCTTTGTTATATGAATCAAATTGTATAAAATAATATTTTTTGTAAAATAGTTTGAAAAGATGCAACGCCTGTGGAGTTTCTTCACAGAAGACAGCCAAATTGTGAACCCGCCTCGACGTCGAAAAATGATTTGTAAAATCTTACTTCGAATAAAACATATTTCATTTTTCATTTTCATTTTTTCATTTTCAACAGGAACAAATTAATTAAATATATTTTATGAGTTACTATAGTTTAATATTTATAATATATACTTATTTATTTATTTATTTATTTGTAATATAACATCACATACATGACATTAGAGAAAAAAAATCTAAATCGTTTTCTGAAAGTACTACTTAATAATAGCCAGCATCGACGGACAGCATGGTTCCCTTTTCTTTCAAACCTACTTTTTAAAAACATTATAACTCGCAAAATCTATATTTTCCGAAAACTTTTAAATTTGCTTTATAACGTGCCCAGTAGCGCCTATAAATGAACTCGGACAAAATCTTGCCGTAAGTACAGAATATACCCTAAAAAATAAGTAAATAAATTCTTCAGAATGTTATAAGAGTATTAACATGAGCCCGGGATGTACCCGTACGTCAGGCGAAGGGAAACCGCTGTTTATGCCAGCGGCTGCTTGTGCGTGAAATTGAATATGTCCACTGGATTTGTACGCGAAACGAATAACGCTACTGTGCGAGTTGGAAGGTTCTGGATGTGACATGCATTTGGCAGTTAAGCTCTCTTTTTACCCGATTGTAGACGGAAGGGTATATTCGATTGATATATGTTAATGTGTACATATTCGAGAAAGTAGCATTATTCTTTTTGTATTTGTTGTAAGAATAGAATAGAATATAAACATATAATTAATTATAAGGCGAGAGTGGAAGGAAGCGTTGGAAGGGGAAGACCAAGACGAACGTTCCAAAATCAAATCGGGGACGTTCTGACAAAATGTCGGGTCAGGAGTACTCTAAACCGACGAGCATGCATGAGGAGATTAATGAATGTGGATGAAGCGAAAGAAGTGTGTTTGGATCGTAGCAAGTGGAAGGAAGTAGTCTCTGTCTACCCCTCCGGGAAAGAGGCGTGACTGTATGTATGTATAAATATATAAATATTATTATATACTGATTATATTATTCCTACTACTTATTATATTATTAGTATTATTATACTTGCCACAAACCCGCGTAGTTTTTCTCCTTTAGCAGTCTCCATACCCTAAGGCTACTTGGAAGAGATTGCTACCATAGCAATAAGGCCACATTTAAGTTTATGTATTTATTTTCCTGAGCGTTATTAATACCAAAAGGGTATTCTGCAAAATGTTCTCTGAACTCAACTCGTCTAGCCTGGACAATAAATGCCATGAAATCAAGGTTCAACCGAAATTGATCCCTGTAATATCGCCCTTATTATGTCTTATTTTTATTTATTTTTTTAATCTGGTAGTTGTGAACATAGATATAGAAAAAAAATCCTACCTCAATGTTTGTGAATAATTTTTTACACAACTGCCAGAAAAAACAAGTGTTAAGCCTCATTTATGCCGAAGCAATAGCATGCAACAGTGTCGAAGTGATTGTGGCATGCGAAATTTTGTAGCAAGCTAAAAACTGAAAATATTTGCCGCATGCGGCAGTCTATTTTAAGCCGAGGCAACATCATCATCATCTCAGCCGAAAGACGTCCACTGCTAGACAAAGGCCTCCCCCAAGGATCTCCACAATGATCGATCCGGACCTAGGTGGCAATGGGCTGTGCACATTGCGCGTAGAACCGACGGCCGTTGGGGCAGAAAGGTTCTTGAATGGCGGCCGCGCGCTGGGAGGCAACATCGTGGCTAGATTATATTCAAAGAATCTTACTATAATATTTGTTTATCAATTATGTGACATGGAACACTGTTGCCCGTTGTAGCCTCGGCGTGAATGAGGCTTGACAATTTTTGCTATCCTCCTTTTTTCACTTCCAACGAAAGAAAGGGTGTTATAAGTTTGACGTGTGTGTCTGTCTTCACACGTCAAACTTCTGTCTGTCTGTCTGTGGCAGCTTATCTCCTAAACGGATGCGCCGATTTTAATCTAGTTTTATTTTTGTTTGCAAGGTGTCGCAATCGAGAGTATTCTTACCTACGAACCAAGAAAATATCTTCAGGGATTCGAAGATTATCAGCTCTTTTCTAGTAGTCGAAAGGATCAAGTAACGGTTTTGTGGCAAGGGTTTTTTTTTTTTTTATTTAATGTTATTTAATATGAGTTATCGTTTCCAGTTGTGCGTTTACTTCTTTGTGTCGTGTAGTTTGGGTTAATGCGTACGACACCGTACCTCATTCATCATCTTTTTGTAGCGCCATGGGCAGTCGGAAAAGACCTTAATAAGCTTCCTCCATACAAATTTGAACCATACGTACGTACACGCGATAAAAACGAGAAATAAAGTTCAAGTTTAAATGGAACTTTTAATACTTCTTTCTTGTTTAACGATAAGGGTAAAAAAACATATCTAATTATTAAGATTTAAAATGCAGTAGTAAACTATAACAACAGATTAAAATCTCAATAATGAAACAGCATTGAACGTCTTAAAAAGTATAGAAACTCTTTCTTTCCATAGATTTAGTTTTCATGCTTAATCTGCTGAACAATTTTAATAAAACATTACCAACTCTAAATAAATAACTTATTTCTATTCTTCCTTGTCTGAGAGAAGTATAAAGAAAAGTTCGCTCTATACACACAGAGTTAAAATTGAATTTCCTAAGTCCACAATGCTAATTACAACATATTTTAGTGACCAAAATAATCCAGAAAATTGTTATTACATTTTTTTTTCAATTCAAAATTTCTTTCTCACTAATTCCACGCGCGATACCTAGTGCTATAGTTCATTTGAATGTGTAGCAATTCATTACTATATATTCGTAACCTATACATACATACATAGCGCATAGAAATTCAGCTAGTAATAAAGACCAATAAATTTCAAGTGGACGCGACCGCCCCTTTGTCATATGCGCGGGATACGGTATCGAAACAGATGCTTTATTCATGGCCCTGCTAAACACTGGTTAGGGTGTGGTTAGGTTACGAGAGTAGCGGCTAAAAGAGCTGTTTTATAACCCAAAAATGTTTCGGAATTGATAGTTAAGTTTAGTTTTATTTATCTCATACTACAAGATTGCGATTGATTGATAATAGTATAAAAAAGGATATCCGTAGTATGATCGTCAATACGAGTATGTATAAATATAAAAATTAGGTATATTATAGAAATTCGTTAATATCTAGAAAATAAGAAAACCAAATATGTATGTCAAAAATAATTACCTTAATGGTAAATTAACTCATGTCAAAAGATAAAAAATGATCATAATACTTATGTCCAGATTTAAGCGGTAGAGCTATGTAAAGTTCTGTTCAAACTAATATCGCATCGCCTTCTTAAATCTATTGATTTTATATTATTTTTCCTTTCACCGTAACAGCATCAAATATACTTACATAAGAATTCGAAAATTTTAAAAACATTAGTTGGTACAGTAGCCAGCACATACGGCTGGACATGATGACCTTGAGAGCGCTCGTATTTCGTAGCGGTTGGGGTGAATTTCGTAGTGCGAATGTCCAACCGCATGTGCTAGCTTCTGACTTCAACCCGCGCCCCCAAATTGAAGTCACTAGAACCCTTATGCTCTAAATAAATTGTTTAAATACGAAAAGAAAAGAAGAATAAATAAGGAAAATAATATGAAAAAAGCCTTTCGACCCAAATGCAAATTACCCGAAAATTTTAGCAACTTTTTGCATTGTTTTGATTGTACTTTCATCGTGACTATTTTATTTTATGCTTTTGGTTTGTTTTAGTCCTTTATTTTGCCCATAACATAGGAATTTACCCTAGCTTGGGCTCGTAATTTATTCTAGTCCAATTGTTATGTTTAGTCTTTAAGTATCATTATTTTGTGAAATATGTATTTTGAAATAAATAAATTATTATTTTTATTTTATGGACGAAGCCCTTATTGTTTTTTTTTTATCAACAGACCTCATAACTGTCTCCGCTGGTCCAGTGAGTGTGTCCCAACCCTCATCACGGTCGGCGGTGCACATCGATCATCTGCGTCCGGTGCGTCGCTGCCCTAACTCCGGCCACTGAAAAACCGACCGGGATGTATTGCTTCCGCCGCCTGTGGATGTAGTTACTAAATAATTATGATTGTAACTGTACCCTATACACCGTAAAATTGAACTGTTTGTTTTTTTTTATACGTGCGTGGGGCATCTTACACACGGCCATCTGACCCCAAACTAGGCAGATCCTGTATGTACTATGGGTGTCAGACAGCTGATATGCATACATATATAAATATACAACATCCAGACACAAGGCAAACACAAGTGCTCATCACACGAATGTTTGCCCTGGGCGGGATTCGAACTCGCGACCTTGTGCTTCGTAGGCAAACGTACTGCCAACTAGGCGCAACATAGAGGTAGTACTCATGATACTGAATAACTTTCTCTAAGGAACGTGGTCGACTAACCTGCACTGGGCCAGCGTGATCGACTAAGGCCTATTCACCCTGATTTCAGGGTAGGTCCGAGCCCCTCGGTGGAGACATATGAGCTGTCAATGAAGGAACGCAAGTCGAAATCGCATTTTTTTTTTCTGATTTCATAACAGGCGATCAGTCCTCAGACTATAAGTAGTTGTTTGGATATGAGTATAGCGGTTTAGGCGTTCCCTTCCATTGTTGGGTCGCCTTCATGAGTTACTACTCGTAGGTAGAGCATTGTCCCAGGTGTGCAGTCTTTGTAGGCGTCTAACTTTTAGAAGTTCACCAAGCTCAAGGGCCAGTCTATTTTGGTGATTTGCAACTCTGTCCTTGTAAGCTCTTGTCATGTTGCTTATCTCCTCTTTGACTATAGGAATGTTCAGGTGTTTATGAATTTCATCCATTCTTGTGAACCATGGAGCATTTACTATGGCCTTGAAATCGCAAATTTAAAATTCATCTTTAGTAAAACTTCAGTCATAATTTTAATTTTGATATTTCAATCTATGTTCCTTAAAGAATGTTGTTCTGTTTCATGACTACTACCTACCACCAGTTAAATTTTATGGTGTACACTACTACTTGCCTGTTTATCGTATGGGTTTCGAGACTTAACAAATCCTGGTGTCAGAAATATTGAACTGATTATGGCTTCAAACATGACTCAAGTAACGACTACATCTGAAGCTTACTACCTAGATTAAAATCGCTCTCAAATATACGTACTAATACGAGTTTTTTTTTAAACACACTCTAACTTAAACAAATAAGTCCAATTTCAAACTTTAATACGAGTATATCGCTGGAATAGAACGCAATATTATTGTAACCTTTCATTCTAGCACACATTAGGGAGCTTGGATCTATGAGCTACTTTACCAAATTGTTCTAGAGCCTAAGCCAATAAAACAGACTATTATTCAACACAGATAGTCCCTAAGTACTTTTACAATTTGAATTCAAGTAAGATCTTTTTTTTTCAACAAAAATTAACATACATTTTTCAACAAAAATGAAAATAGCGTCATTAATGATAATAAATTTACGCTTGTATAACTTACTTATCATGTTTTTCTAATAGACATTGAACGTAAAGTTTTTTAAGAAGAATTTAATTTATCATCATAAATAAACTGTGCATGGGTAGGTTTATCATGTTTTTTGATAGACAGTGATGAATGAAAAAGGTTCATTGAAAGTAACTAGTACCTATAACTATAGTATCAAAATGACATCTTGCAGATCAACGTTCTCATAATTATTGCCAGGTCAAAAAACAAGGGCAAAAGTACGGGTCTTTTAAATACTTACTTTTTTTTGGCAGATAATATTACGTGTCTTTGCTACGAATAAAGATTTTTCATGCGTACATAGTTTTTTTTTGTGACATTAGGCGAATATGTGCTTTCTTTGCTGAGATATTTCTGAACCTTTTAGTTTTTGCGCGGCACGATTATAAAACCGTCTTGAAAATCTGTGATGATCTAATTTCACTTTATTCTGGCCATTTTTTGTCAGAATAAAAAAAGATATTTATTTGAAATTCGAACTTGAAGTGTTGCAATATTTATTCAAAATACGAACTGGCCGTGTAAATCTGGTGAGGGTTTAAGAAAGATGGTATGTAATGCAGTACTTTCCTTGGAAGTCTTTATCCAAAAGTGGACCTTATTTACAATGATAATGGTCGTAAATGCCTGCGTGAAACCTATCCTATTACCAGTTTCAAAATCTTAGAATAAATGCAAGGTCTAAGAAAACAAGGCCTAACCATTAGACCACATGACTGACACAAGCCTACGTCATTTTGCGCTGTTCATCCTTATCTATTACACGAAGGATGAATAGGCAAAATGGTGTAGAAATTACGTAGGCTCGTGTCAGTCACGTGGTCTAATGGTTAGACCTTGTTTTCTTATACCATGGAATAAATGTAAACTTAAAAAAACCCTTATATTAAATACTTAAAAAAATATACACGACGAGGTTCCAGGTTCTGTCTGTTTGTTACACTTTCACGCCAAAACCACTGAACTGAATTTGAAGAAACTTTGTACAAATAAAGAATAGACCTTGGGGAAGGATAAAGGCTATCTTTTACCTCGGGAAAATACCTCATTCTCATGGGAAAATTTATTAACGCGAATGGAGCCGCTAGGCGGTAAGCTAGTTATAAATAAACTAGCGACCCGCCCCGGCTCCGCACGGGAAAATGGTTATTGTGGGTTATTCTTAAGTATATTATGCATGTATTATACATGTAAACCTTCCTCTTGAATCCATCTACCTATTAAAAAAAAACGCATCAAAATCCGTTGCGTAGTTTTAAAGATTTAAGCGTACAAAGGGACATAGGGACAGAGAAAGCGACTTTGTTTTATACTATGTAGTGATAATAGTTACTACTATTCCATATGTAATGTTTTTAGTCAGTATACAATCGGTAGTCACTTTGCAGACAGCCCATTTTACTTTATTCATTCAACTCTCCCCCGAGAGAAGGAAGTGAGGGAGACAACTGACAAGTTGACAGCTAGGTCCCCGAACGAACTATATTTAGTGGCTTTCCTCGCGTTTGCTTGATAGTTCGATTCCATTAAAAAAATATTTAGCTTTCCGCCTCGCCTCTCCGCCCATTTTAACCGTTTTTCCCGTGGGAATGAGATATTTTCCCGCGGTAAAAAGTAGCCTATGTGTTATTCAGTTGTATAAGCTAGATTACTGTAAAGTTTTATTAGAATCTATTCAGTAGTTTTTGCGTGAAAGAGTAACAAACATACATCTATCCATACTCACAAACTTTTGCGTTATAATATATTAGTAGGATTTAAAATTCACACATCTCATTTCTTGCTCTTGCGTGTTATGTCGTAGAAGACGACTAACCGCCGTGTAGTCTCGAAATAAGATTGGGGCTGTCACATATTATGTCTTCCTATTGGAAGTCACAAAAGGCTATTAAAGGATTCGGGTGTAGTTGCCGCATAGGCGACAGGCTGGCAACCTGTCACTAGATGCACTACTAAACACAAAGATCGGTGTATTTTATTTATATGGGTACCGCAATTTGTATTGTATTTAATTTATCTTCTTCTCGCGCGATTTAATTTATGAACTACCGTTATGTGTTTTGTTATTTAAGTGATTAGTAATTTTTTTTTTTGACAAATAAAGCTCAAACCTCATCCTAACATTTAAAAAAAATTTGGTAAAGGTATATGAGTTTATTCCAAAAAAAAATCTACTTTTAAAACTATCCAGTAGTTTAATGAAGACCTATTGAAGACCACAGTGAAAAAGACTAAATTACATAAACGTAGCAAGAAAATAGAGTAGGTAAATATTAGCATAACACAGACAATCAAGCTCTCGTCAGAGCAAGAAGGGAACATGCAAAATGGAAAAGAAAAGGCTCGAGCCACACTCGTCCGCCGATTACTTCGCCACAATCAATATCGCGCGAAAACAAAGGAAACTCTGCTTTTTTGTTCACTCCGCGCCGGATATTACTCTAGAACAGCTGTCCTCAAAGTTAGAGTTACGCCCCCTAAAGGAAACTTTCGCTTTCGTAAAGACAAAAAATATTTATTTTAGGTGGACATATGTTATAAGATTTCTTCATGGGGCCAGACTTGTTTTCTGCAAACATAGAAGCTAATAGTAAAGCCCGACCAGAGAAATAAAAAACCGCGGAATAAAATTGCGGAATTTCAATGGAACTAATTTTGTAATGGTAATTGTTGCCATAAACATAAAAATATACATGTGGCGCCCCCAGAGCAGGTTTTTTATTTCTTTGGTCAGGCTTTAAATATTCTTAACCCTTTTTCTTTTCAGTGAATAACTACGCAGATCTCAAAACATAAAAATTATATAGACTGCCACTGCCGTACAAACTTGTTGAATTTTAAACGATGCGAATCTAGAAAAATATTCTCTATGCTTCTATCTAGCAAGAACTCAAAAGCGACTTGACAGTTTTTAGTTTTCCTTAATATGAGAACTATAAAGAAAATACCAAATAAAAAAAATATACAAAGGGGCGTTAAATCAGTAATCCTTACTGTTTAATTCTCAAAGTTAATGATGGGTGAATGAGATAAGTTTGAGAACCACTGCTGAGGGGGTGAGGGAGAGAAAGGGGAGGGGTGTAAGATATTTCAATAGAATGAAAATCTATTGAATGCGGTTTTATGATTGATTCGTTTAGAAAGTCATGCTCGTTAATGAATATTTGAATGACTGACTTCAGTTTTTGTTAATATTTGTGCGTGAAAGACTGTGTGGGTTAAAGGGTACACAATATGTATTTAATTTAGAAATTTTAAGTTCAAAGTCCTGGTTTTGTGTATTTATTGTAGGTATAAATAAAGATAATTTAATGTTATAGCAGTCGGTATGTGTATTTGTATTTCGTTAGATATATTGAGTACACTATTCGTAATGTAAACAAGACACTTTGTATGCATTTTTCAGCAACACATGAAAAAAAAGTCTCAACCGAGTGGTTCGAGCCTACCAAGAATCAGGGTGAATAGGCCTTAGTTCGACCACACAGGTCCAGTGCAGATTGAAAAAAAAAAAAACTGTTTCAGTATTAGAAAGGGCAGAAGGGGAAAAATGGCCGGTCATGTGACTGAATTTAATATCAAAAGTTAAATTTTAATTTTTAGATTTTAACCTATATTCCTTAGGGAAAGTTGTTCGGTAAATTTCACGGTGTATCGTCTATATAAAACCACCTATCTCTATACATTCATAACATCTGTTCTTCTAAGCTTTCGGAGTCTTCGATACGTTTTCAAGATTTATGAGGTTTCAAAGCATATTTATCCATAAAGTAACGTACATAAATATCGAAACAAAATTAATCTTATATATGACCATTTATAATACTAGAACACATTATGAAAAATGTCCAAATGTTTCTCCATTACTATGGAAAATAGACCGTAGTTCAAACCACTGACACCTTCCACAACCCTGACCAAGGTTTAATAGCATAAGAGTAAAGCAATATAAACCTTATTTATGACGTAATAACTGTGTTCGCATGTGCTATAAATAAGTTTTACTACAAGCTAGTCGGAGAGTTCGACGGCCAATAATAGATTATTTATTTTGTACGCTATATTGAATTATGGGGGAAATGTGCGGAAAAAATAATCACGTGGGGTCAGATTATACCCGTTATTATTAATGCTCGTGGAGTTATTAATTTATTTCAGCAAATGTAGTAAAAATAAGATTTACTTTGCCTGTACTCAGTCCTCGTTATGCTTACTAATAAATATATCAGATTTATGATATGAATGCGTTTCAAGCTTAAACAAATGCAATGAAAATTTGCTTTGGTGTTTGGGTTGCTTAATATCGTGTAGGTTTCGAGGTTAACTTACGTCACAAACCCTGGTATTATTAGCAAAAATTTTTAGTCAATTAAATAGATAATATATAATATCAGAATCATACCTTTTACCGTCGTCGCCCTGAAAACATTCCCACTACTACGTATAAGTGACAAAATTTGTTTAATAATATCTTTCTTATCAAGTGTCACGGAATATAATATAAACTTTATTTTACCCATCTTAATATTTATCTAGAAAACCCCTCTTGTACGAGTATTAATACCCAATTAAAAAAAAGTTGTACAAGAAATCTGCACTATTTGGTATTCTTTTATAGTATTATTTTAACTGAATATGTACCTAAGTCTCTCGATACACACTTTGTAAGGCAATATATACAATTCCATTCTGGATTCAGCCAGTTTCGTTTCACTCACTCAGGATATATAAAAACTACAGTTTACAGTTTTTCCCGTAGGAATGAGGTATTTTCTCGCGGTAAGAGGTAGCCTATGTTACTGATCTATTAGGTGTTTGCCGACTAGGGTGAATGTAGCTTTCTAATGGTGAAAGAATTTTCGAAATCGGTTCAATAGTTTTTGAATTTATTCATTACAAACATACCTACACACATACACACACACACACAAATACAATTTTTTCCTCTTTATAATAATATAGTATGATAGGATGACGAATCACGCTAGCTCGTTCCCGAAGAAAACATCGTGAAAGTATAATAAAGAGCACTCAGAACTCACCGCCCATTTGCAAATGAGGTGTAAGAGGTATTATTTCTGCTTCCCTGCTTTCAAAATTAATAAAAAGCCTTTACTATATACATCCAAACAAGTTTTCATTGTTAAAACACACGCGATTCCGTGACTTTCGCGGTTCGGGTTTGCTGCGATGTAGAACGAAGTAACTTGTTTTTATTTGTTTTTTGTTTTTTTTTTATATTAATAAGCTAACCGTTGGCAGTAGCCAGCAGTAGCTGGACTGAGGTTTTTACTTAAGAACTTTACTACGATTGGTCCAGCGAAGGAAGGTTTTGTTATCATTTTTGTTTTCGTCCTTCTATTCTAGAAGGCGCAACTTTTTTCCTGCAATTCCAAGTAATTCAATAATAATATACTTGAGTTTCACACTGAGTACATTCTGATTAGACTAGAGTCTAGTCTACAATTGTCGTCATTGCGTACCGAGCCTATCGCCAATCGTTGTCATAGTTAAAACAGCCAATAGGAGACTGCAAATGCCCTTTAAGCAACAATAAGTCAAATTGGTGCTTAAAATAATGTATGTAACAGATTGAGTTGATTTGTCTATAATATGCACAGAATAACGAAACTCGAAGCTCTGCTTTCCAACCTCCTCTGATAATATGAAACCCTGGTGGATCAAGTTAAAATTTACTCAACGAGATTTGACTCTTAACGGCGGCGTTCTTAATCGAAATCCGAGAACTTCACTAGACTCCTCTACCGTATACAATTTCATATTCGATTAAAAAGGATTTGCTTTTAAGGATCAAGTTACAATGTTTTTCTTTATGTCATGTTTGTTTCACAATGGAAGGTGCATTTTCCTTCTTTTATTTTTTGTCTTTTATTTTATTTCTTTACGAAGGCAAAGGAAACTTTTTGTGTTTTAGAAACGATGACTGGATTTTATATTCATTTTGTTGCTTTTGATTCGATTATTGCTTTTGTAAGCAAATATATCTATTTGTACAACCATAATATGATATTATTAATTATATAGTACCTATAGATATAAACTTTCTTCCTTAATCCACCTCATGCCCCTCATCATTAAAATTACGTTTAATTTTTGCAAGTCTGCATTTATATAGGATCCTGTACTGATGTTATTATATTTTAAACGTAAAGACTCCACGGCCGAGTGGTCAACACGCATCCGAGTGGTCACCATGCATCAGAAGGCACGTAAAACCGATGCTCCCTGCAAGATGTAGAGCCCTTTCACACGAGCGATTTCTTTCGGCGATTTCTCGGCGGAGCGAGATCGCAGCGAGCACGCGGCGGCTCGCGGCGTGCACGCAGCGATATCGCTCCGCCGAGAAATCGCCGAAAGAAATCGCTCGTGTGAAAGGGCTCGTAGTCGTCAGACCCATGTCTTGTGCTTTGTGGCTCTATAATTCTGACACCAGGGTTTGTGAGGTAGGTCAACCTAAAAACCCACACCATAAATAAACAAGAATAGCCAATAACGTTACAAACCTAATAAGTCTACATTGCTTTTACGGTACTTATAGCAACTATAGTACTTATATTGCAAAGAGAAATATTAAAACTCTCTTCATATCGATATCAGTCTAGAAAATTTCTCCTCACATTTCAAAAATCATACAGAGTTAGCGATAAAATCTGCAAGTAGAGTCTACGACTTAGCTGAGATAGGATCCGTGCCTAGCAATACTCCTCGATCCAGGGATGCTGTGGAAGATCAGCTAAACTTTCCAAGGTATCGCTTTTTAGAGACACATTGCTTACTAGAATAGTAAACTGTGGCGAGGTATAGCCACAGAAGAAGATAATAGTACTAACCCGTAACATGCCCGGTCCACGCGTGACAGACATCATTTTGTCAGGCGTAGTCTCTTATCCTATTGGAGGATATTTCAATATGGCGGGTTTAAATGTGCGACAAACTTTTGTCACAGCACTGCATGTTACGGGGGCAGAAAGGACACTCACCCCCCCCCCGCGCTAAAATGAGTTCCCCGCCCGCCCGAGCTTCGCACAGACGCCGCGGGACTCGGGTGTTCAGGGGTGTTTTATATAGCGTTTCAGTGTTTGACTTGTAATTGATATTCAGTTGTTAATCAAAAACCAGTAGGTTGTCAAAACGCGTTTGCTGTATCGAGTGTCCAATCCTGCTATTGTTATAAACGTAGTAGTGTGTGAGGATGGCGCCAAAACAAAAACTTTTTGATGAAATTCGATCAAAATAAAATCATAAGAATTTATTCAAATAAATTTTCGATGTCAAAGTAAGTTAAATGAAGTTAATAAGCTTTGGTCAAACCAAGGCTGGCCCTCGACTTATACTAATGAAGAATAAACTCTTAATTCGATTACTTTAAGGTACAATTTTATACACCACAGATATTCATTCAAATAGCTACCTTTCCTAGAACATAGTTAATTAAGATCACGATTCAATTCTTTCGTTTTGTTCCATTATTATTATATGTATTTTGTAGGATTACAGGACGAACTAACATACTTTGGCACTAATTATATTTCTTAGGTGGGATTCACGTCAGCTCGAGTACGATGTTTTTCAGTTCAAGCCCTCTAACATGTTCATCCACTCGTGACAGACATAAATTTGTCGTGCGTATTCATATAACCTATTGGAGGATATTTCAATATGGCGGGTTTCTCGCAACTTATTGACAGTTAAATGTGCGACAAACTTTTGTCATAGCACTTTATGTTACAGGGGATTTGACATAGGACTCGCGTTGGCTCGCTGAACAAGTCGGCTGTGTGTGTGTAGTGCAGGATTTTCCAGCGGATCTTAAGTCTGGTTTGTTGTGGAGTGGTTATGTAGTGATTTATTGGCCCCGTACTTATCTTCGCGTGTTGTTCCTGTCTCGCTCTAAATAACGGCGTATCGTGTGATAGATTGTTTTAAACTCTTCTTTTATATACTGAAGCTAACAGCTTACTTTTCAACCTGGTAAAAATGATCGTAGTTTTATATAGGTTCAGGTTAAAGTTCCCACGAAAAACGAGGTTGGGTTATCTATTGTATACTACTGACTCTGTGGTCGATTGGTCAAAAGCTCGCCTGACGTTACGGAGGTTCCGGGTTCGAACCCCGGTGGGGACTCGTTGAACAAATATTACTTTGTGAGACTTTCCTCACTTTGGTTAGGACATTACAGGCTGAATCACCTGATTGTCCGAAAAGAAAGATGATTCCATGCTTCGGAAGGCACGTAAAGCCGGCTACTATCTACGAATGTAGTCATTCGTTATAGGAGCCATGTCGGAAGCCTAAGGCGGTTCTATAATTCCAACACCAGGGTTTGTGAGGTAGGCTAACCTCTAAACCCACACGATAAACAAACAACTACTGAGCAAAGACACTATATTATTATTTTGTACATGGCACAACGCCACGACAATCAACGAAAATCAAAATTAAACTTAATCGGAATAACATCAAACTTACTACTGATAAGTGAGAATACCCATTATTAAAAGCAAACAGATCTGAATCGCTTGTATGAATAGCCAATTTTAAGCACATTCTATTACAACACAATATAAAGTTTTCCTTCTAAACCGATATTCTTAGAAAAATTCTCAGGTAAATACAAACATATCCCTTTCAAATATTTACGAGGTTTCTGGGAACGACTCATGCCACGGCTGAGATGCTCAAACTGGGGCAAACATATCAATAAAAGTGTTAGTCAAAGTTTCGCTAAGCGTAGTTGTTGTAAGTTTGACGTGAGAAGTAACGATAGGTCAATAGGCAACATCCTTTTGAGTTTCGAACTCATTGTTTACTTGCTTACGTCACAAACTCTGGTGTTACAATTATTGACGGCTCTTATAACGAAAATATCTGTAAACAGTAGCTGACCCAACGGCCTTATATGCTTTCTGAAGCACAGAGTCATCTTTCTTTTCGAATAATCAGGTAACTTGGCTTGCAATTTCCTAACCAAACAAGCTCAGAAATAAAAAAGAATTAAATATTTTTTTACTAACATGATAATATCAAGCTTCATTATTTAACGATTAAATTTTTTTCATCCTACGAGTATTTGTTTTAAAGCACAAAATAGGAACTTAACTATTTGAGCTATTTACGAGTTTGAAGGTAATAAATGCAAAAAAGAAACCTAAGTACCTATTTCGAAGAGCCATATCGTCAAAGGAAAAGTGATAAAAAAGTAGGCAGAGTAAAATGTTAAAGTTAGTGTGCCGTCGCAGCTGTTGTAACATGGCAGGATATAGTAATGAGATTAGACATCCCTTGATGTAAGGCTGGGAAAGTTTGCAGTAAGCGATTCTATGTATACCTAGAGTTAAAATGTGTGCGTATACTTTGCATAAACATCTCTAACCTATATGTTACACTATACCTACTTACTCTCTAGGAAATATTTTTTTTTTTCATTCAGTGACTCTAGCGTAGCAAAAACCGAACTATGTAAAGATAATACGAGAAAAAACAGAATATTTTCGCCATAAATAGACCCAATGGGAACCACTATTGATTAAGTATGAAGACAAGAAATGAAAGAAATAAGAATGGTGCTATTTTGGGTTTGCTAAAATCTGCTAAACTTACAATTTTGTTCACATCAACGTGTATTGCTAATGTAAGAAAACAACGACTTATAAAATTACAATATTTAGCAGAACGTTCTATATACATTATCAATTTACTTTTTCATATTATTCCCAAAGCGAAAGGCAAAGGTACTGAGCCAGAAAGCCTAATCATTATGGTAATATTTTTTTAATTACATCTTCAATTAGTTTGTAAGTATTTTAGAAAAGTATTCAACTCAAAAGGAGTGTTAAAAATAAGTTGCAATATTGCTTACATTAGTCAAGAAAGTAAACCTATGCTTATTCCTTTCTAACCCTAACCAACAATGTAGTAAGTCAATTCTTATTTAGGTATTAAATCACGATTCAGGCCGCGTCGCTCTCAACGAACACTGGCAAATGGGAGTCGATCCGTTCGATTCCCCGGCAAGTACTTCAGAGCAGAACCCCCATTCGTTCTGAGCTTTACGCGATATAAACGCGACAATTCGGTTCGTTCCCAACGTCTACAATGTTTTTTGTCATTTATTTTTGTGTTATTTCTTATAGACTGAGCTCCCATTGCAAAAAAATCTATCTCATCCGATTTCAAAAAGGGCCGACCAAGGCAAAATACTGTGCTCTAAAACAATATCTTTTAACTTAATTATGTGTCTTATTGGAATTGGAGAAGGTAGGATTTTCTATATTATTATCTTACTTTCAACCCAGTACGGTCAACCAAGTTTTTATATTTAACCATAAGAATAGGATATTTTTCTTTGTGTAAAGTAATCGATGTCAGTAATTTGCTGATAAATGGCATCTTTAGGAAAGACTGCCATAGCCGCGAAAAGATAGAAAGAAAGGAAGAAAGTACAGAAGCCACTAGCTTTTCAAAATGTACCCCTAATGCTACGGAATAGCGGCGTTCTCAAAGTCATAGTATTCAGCTGTATGAAAGATCCACCGCCCAGTCCGCACCGTTCTACCCTTGCGCCTTCGATAATTCAGCAGACCAAACGATCGGATCTTCCTAGCGGATCTTGAAACATAGAGAACTTAGGTCTGCTTCGCAGGGTCTAGCCGTCGCTCTGTCGACACGCCGCAGGCCAGGGAAACCACAGGCCCCGTTGAAGATGCCGCCGCCGTTACCGCGGTGCTGCCGCCGATGTACCACCGTCGTACCGCTGCCAAGTACCACCGTATTACCTCGAATTACTGTACCACCCTTCAGTCGGCCCTTTCACTGTCTCATAGAGACGCCGACATACCCTTTCTCCGACTAGGTACTAGAGTTGTGTAGGTAATGCGTGTAATATCACAAAAGTAATATCACCCTAAAAAGTAATGTGATATCACACATTACGCCAGTATTTTAACCAGTACACTACACCAGTACACACTCAGCTCAATGATGGATAGGTGATGGAAAAGCGCGCGACGCGGTGGCCGGTCAGTCAGATAAGTATTTTACGGGAGTCAAACAAAAGACAAAAGGGGCGCAATTCTGCGCAAGAGTGAGCGCGGTGTTGATGTGTACTGCTATGGTACGGTACTGTACGGAATATGTAAGATTACAGAGCATTTTTTCGTAGGAAGTGTACAATTTCGTTCAACATTTCGGGTACTGTTTAGGGTGATGTGTACTGGTACGGGGTGATATCACCTTTTCTAAAGTAATGAGTAATGTGATATGTCATTAAAACGTACTGTTTTGCGCATGTCTACTAGGTACTACTCCGTAGGGGGTATGTAATTGAAACGCCGGTTTCTTGTAAGAAGCCTCTTGCTCTCTAGCTTGCTTCTAATTGGAATAACACAACTCGCCGGGATTGGCCCGGCTTATATCTAATTTCGGACTATTCGCGGGGTGGAAGCCGCGCGGGGGGGAAAAGAGCGAGAGAGCAATAGGGTTTCGATTTATTGGAATTTGCCACAAAATACATTTTATCATAGAATTCGAGTAAAATTATATCAAACATAATAATCTAATAAGATTTGTAACGATTCTAGTAATAAAATACAATATATTTGTGAATTCCTGCCTAATCATTGTTGTTTCTCGAAACTTTATTTCCTATCTTTACATAGTTTTTTCTAGCTAAATTGTTGTAAAAAACATGGGTAATGACGAATATATTATAGTTTATTTGAAATAACTACTTATTTCGTGCGCAAATAGAACTTGAGAACTGGAAATAGGAAGGGAAATGGGTAATCTTTATTTCCTGCCTAGCGCCTATAATATTACATTCTGTTATCTGAAACTTTGATATTATCTGTTTTTTACCTACTATCTATTACATTACATAGTCAAAATCATGCTACTTTAATTATTTAGACATGCAATTTTCAGAAAAATAGATCGCGACTCATACTAAAAATGGTCAACCAATCAGAGCGCTGGATTTTTTACCAATAAGATTAGGCTCGCTCATGCGGGCGTAAGGGAACTGTGGTCTGAGAACTTCCTATACTTTATTTACAATAATAATAAAAATCGTAATTTGGTTGAATTTGTACAAAAATAATTATGAACTCAAAGACGAACAAAGGAATTGAATATAAAATTATAGCAATAAGCAAACTAATCCTAGGTAATTTAAGAAAAAGTAAAAAATGCAAATTCAAAACCTAATCCTACGTACTTTTAAGAACAAATAGAAAATTGAGAGTAAAACCTAAGCCTAAGTATTTACATTGACGCATCCGGTCGATCGCCGACAGTCTCCCCCCAGTGTGCCAACACTATCTTCGTGGAGGTGATCGTGCTGGGCAGGTGCGGTTGCTGGTTAGGGTTTTGATCGGGACAGAACGACGAGCCGTGACGTGGGTCTTCGCAGGATGCCGGTGTTAGTGCGTACTTCGACTACGCGTATCTTGGAGTCTGGGCCTGGGTTGACGCTGATTA
Source organism: Teleiodes luculella (assembly GCA_948473455.1). NCBI lineage: Eukaryota > Metazoa > Arthropoda > Insecta > Lepidoptera > Gelechiidae > Teleiodes > Teleiodes luculella. The sequence goes on from OX419606.1 coordinate 4,156,083, forward strand.
CTTGACCTCGCTGCCAATGACCTCTGGGTGCATTTCCATCTGCGATTAAGACAATGTCACCGATTTTTGGTTCTAGGTGACCTTGAGAGTCGGCTGGTCGTCTTGGCAATAGTAATGGTAGGTATTCTTTGGTCCATCGTTTCCAGAACTGTTCTGCAAGGCTCTGCGCTGCTTTCCAGGTGTGGCCGTTCGCGTCTTCAGTGTTGAAGTTTCCTATAGGCGTTACACCACAAGATCGTCCTATTAGAAAGTGGTTCGGCGTCAGAGCTTCTTTGTTGAGATCTGGTTGAACAGGCGTTAGTGGGCGCGAGTTTACGATGTGCTCTACTTCCAACAACAGAGTGTGTAGCGTTTCTTCTCGTGGCGCGCGTTCCTTCAAAACCGTGAATAGTGAAGCTTTTACGGTTTTAATCATACGCTCCCAAGCGCCGCCCATGTGTGGCGCCCCCGGTGGTATAAACTTCCATACTATTCCTCTGCTTGTGGCGTAGTGCTTCACTTCTTCGGCAGCGGCTTGTAGTTCTTTGTTCGCTCGTACGAAGTTAGTTCCGTTGTCGGAATATATCGTCGTGGGCGTTCCTCTTCGCGCCATGAATCTGCGTAATGCCATTATAGCCGATGATGGTGTTAGGCTTGCTGCTAGCTCTAGTTGTATAGCACGCGTGGTTAAGCATGTTATTAACACACCCCATCTTTTCTCTCGTCTGCGTCCGATAGTTATTGTCATGGGTCCAAAATAATCTATCGCGGAGCAGTTAAATGGTGGCGTATTATTATTTAACCTTTCTGGTGGTAAAGCGCCCTCTTGCGGCTTGGTTGGGCGGAGCTTATTTACTCGGCACCATTGGCATTTATGGATGATGCTTCTCACTGCATTTCTTAGTCCAATTATGTAGTATTTCTGTCTCAACTCGTTCATAACTGTTTCGTGATTTCCATGAAGATAAACTTCGTGCGTGTGTTGTATTAGAAGTCGCGTTATGGAGTTCTTGGCGTGTAATATTGGTGGTCTTCTTTCTTGCTGTTGTGTATCTGAATAATAATCCAATCGGCCAGTCACGCGAAGAATTGAGTTTTGGTCGAGTTCCACGCATAATTTACTTAGTGGAGATGATCTTGGCAATTGCTTCTTTGCTTTTATGCGCGTGATTTCTTCTGCAAAGCTCTCTCTTTGGGCTCTCTGAATTATTAATTTCTCGGCTGCTTGCAAGTAATTTTGTTGCAAAGGGTAGTGCTGCCCTCTGGTGGCAGTTTTATCGACGTGTTTTCTTCTCATAATCTGTACGAATTGCAACACGCGAGCTGTTGCTCTCACATACTTCCTCCAACTACTGAATCTGTTGGCGGCTGGCAGCGGATCGTGGTACTTGACGGCGGCGGCGGTATTCTGAGTTTTCTTCTTCTCGGTTTCGTCTATAGGTTCGCTAGTAATTATAGACTTTTCTTGCGGCCATTCGTTTGGCGGTCGGCTGAGAAAAGGTGGTCCTCGGAACCATCTATGGTTTGCTTCGAACTCGGCCGGCGGCTCCCTGGTGGCATCGTCAGCAACGTTTAGTTTGGTGGGTATCCACCTCCATTGCTGTGGCTTCGTTGACTCCTCTATTTCGGCTAGTCTGTGCGCGACGAATGGCTTGAATTGCCGCGGGTCTGAATTGATCCATGCCAATACTGTTTTGCTGTCTGTCCAGAACGTTGTAGACGTAGTTTCGCTATTGAGCTCTTTCTTCAGTGATGCCGACAAGCGGCAGCCCAGTACGGCGGCCTGCAGTTCTAGTCTTGGTATTGACACTGGCTTCAGCGGCGTAACTCTCGCTTTGGCTGCGATAAGTGACGCTTGTTGGCTATTCTCTTCTCGCCAGTACACGGCGCTTGCGTACGCTTGTTCGCTTGCATCCACGAAAACGTGCATCTCGCCTTTCCCTGCGCGTGGAGTGATGCTTCGCGGTATCTCTAAGCCCTCTAACTTGCGTAGGTTGGTTAACCATTTCTTCCAGTCTGTTTCTAGGGCTTCGTTTAGCTCATCGTCCCACTCTATACCGCTTCTCCATATGTGTTGAATAAGTTTCTTGCCTTGCACGGTGATAGGCGAAGCGAGTCCTAGCGGGTCGAACACTGACATTACAGCGCTAGTGACTTCTCGTTTTGTTGGCGGTCGTTTTCCTTCAATAGTTTCTCTCGGCGTGTTTCGCAGGTTCAACGCGAAGCTAAGGGTGTCGGCGTTTACCTTCCAGATAAGTCCCAACGTGCGCTCTGCTTTGTCACCTAGAGTGATCGTGCTAGGTGAAGTACTATCGCTGTCTATTCCCTCCAGAGCCTTCGGGTCGTTGCTCGCCCATCCTCTTAACTCGAACTTAGCTTCGTTGTGAATGTTGATCATTTCTCTCACCGTCTTGTTCGCTTCGTCGGCGTTTTCGAAGGCTTGTAAATAATCGTCCATGTAGAATTGCCTCTCTACGGCGGCTGCTGTACTAGGATACAAGCTCTTGAACTTCTCTGCGTTCTTGTTCTTTACATAAATCGCCGTACACGGTGAAGATGCTGCGCCAAAGATTAATGAAGTCATTCTGTATTCTTTGACCGGTTCGTTCTTGTTACTTCTCCATAGGAATCGCAAGCTATCTCTGTCTTCTTCTCTGATCTTGACTTGGAGAAACATCTCTTTTATGTCCGCGATCACTGCTACTCGCCCCTCTCGAAATCGTGCTAATACTCCGAACAGGCTTTGCAATAAGTCGGGGCCCGGTAGTAGTGCGTCGTTCAAGCTGCGGCCTCCTACTCTCGCTGCTGCATCGAAAACCAATCTCATTTTTCCCTTCTGCGGATGATGAACAGCGAAGTGAGGTAAATACCAAGTCCGTTGCGATTCCGGTTCGTTAGGAGCTTCCTCTGCGTACTCCTTTTGCAGTAAGTTTTCGATCTGTTTGCTGTATTCTGTTTTCATGTTCTCATCTTTTTCCAGCTTCTTTTCTATAGAATACAGTCTGCGCTCAGCGTGCTGCCTATTCTCTGGCGGTAACCTATCACATTTTCGAAAAACTGAAAACCGAATTTCAATATTCCGTAAACGATTCATACATTTTTCAATTTCCATTGTATGACTTGACATATTTTTAAATCACCACAATAACACTTTACAGAATTATTCTTTTTCCGGACAACGTTATTCCGTTTTACGATTAATCTTTTATACTAAATATCGTAATCTCACTTGGTCTTTTTTTAAACGCTAGATTTTTTTTGTTGTGTTATTTTTATTATTCCGAAGTAACAATTATTATTCTTTATAATTACGACACATAATGTTTTTGGAGTTCGGGGCACCCCGACATCTGTCGGTTAGGTTAGAAGGGTATGGCGGGCGTGGTGGGCGAGCAAAGCGAGCCCACCTCGCCCGCCATACCCTTCTGTTAGGTTTGACATGTATGCATGCCTGCTTGTGCTTGGTTGCATGCTTGCTTGCTTGCTTGCTTGCTTGCTTGCTTGCATGCTTGCTTGCTTGCATGTTTGCTAGATTGCTTGCTGGCATGCATGCTTGCTTGCTTGCTTGCATGCATGCTTGCTTGCTTGCTTGCATGCATGCTTGATGGAGTAAAGAATGTAAAATGGAGAAATTAAATTTGACCTTGCAATATAATGGTTCAGTTGAGCTATCGCACATGTAAAAAAATGGTTAACGTTGTCATGGATTTTCGGTATACTGGTAAATAGTTTAGCGGAAATTTGAAACATCGGTGAACAAGTAAAAAGGTAAATTAAAACGCGGAAACATGATACAATGGAAAATGTTATTTCGGATAGTAAATAAATTTTCTAACTGATAAATGTCAAAAAGTTAGCGGAATAACAATATTCGGAACAAAAAATATCGGAAATACAATAGGTAACCTTCTCTGGCATCACTTCGTTGTCGGTGCGCCATATGAGACCAGTTTCGTATCGCCCATTCGGTAACTGCTTTGTAGTTCGTTCTAGCACAGTGAGAGCTCGTTGGTCTATGTCGTTCGACGGTTTCTTCGCCTCGATGCCTAGGCTATCTATGCTGAAGTGTTTCTTGATTAAGGCC